>CM049438.1:61818609-62335494 GCA_026929855.1 Poa annua | reverse complement strand
GTCCCCTTGTTTCAACCCTTTCCCGGCCATAAAGTACTTCCCATTAATATCATTAATCCTCACACAAAAAGAACCACGAACCAAGATGGATTTAATCCACGATCTGATCTTAGGACCAAATTTCCGCGAGATTAACATTTTATCCAAAAAATCCCAATCTATTTTGTCATACGCTTTTTCGTAATCGAGTTTAAGAACAAGACCACTTTGTTTTTTAGAATGAACCTCATGAATAACTTCATGCGCCGCAACCACACTTTCGAGAATAAATCTCCCCTTCAAAAAGGCAGTCTGGTTCTTGGCAATGATACGATCAGCTACAGGGGCAACCCTGTTTGTCATAGCCTTTGTTATTATCTTCAGACTACAATTGCCAAGGCTAATTGGTCTGAATTTTTTCATGTCTCTAGCATTATTCTCTTTTGGAATTAGAGTGATAATGGCAAAATTAATTCTTGCTACATCAAGGGTACCTTGTTCAAAATCTCTCACTAGAGCCATGAAGTCATCCTTAATTACATGCCAAAAGGTTTGATAAAATAAGAAGGAGAACCCATCCGGGCCAGGAGCCCCAGCACTATATGAATTGTTAATGGCATCTAGGATCTCTCCCTCTGTAAAAGGTTTATCAAGCATCTCGATTTCCTCATCAGTAAGGATATCTTGATGATCCCAGAAATTATCACCTAATGAAATATTAGGCTTATCTTCCTCAGCAAACAAGTTTTTGTAAAAATCTGATGCAATTTTGAGCATATCCTCGGTTTTCTCCACAGGGCCATCATGACCATCTAATATAGCCAAAGATTTTCTCCTTCTGCGTTGGTTAGCCACCGCATGAAAGTAGGCCGTATTACGATCACCCTCCAAAATTTTTCTATCTCGAGAACGTTGCCATGCTTTGGTTTCTTCTTGGCTCCAAATCTCATCTAATTCAGTCTTAATTGCTTTCATCCTCATTTTCTCAGTGTCATTTAATTGATTCTGCTCTGAAAACACATCTAGAATATCGTACTCTTGTAAAAGGTCTTTCTTCTTTTTTTTTCAAAGCAGCGCCAACATTAATATCCCACCCTTTGGTTTTTTTCCTTACAAGTCTTAATTTAAATTGCCATCTGTCGATTGCAGTAGTGCAATTACAAGGCGTGTTCCACACACTTTTAACTAAATCAACAAAACCTTCTTGCTTCAACCACCATTTTTCAAAACGATATAACTTGGGGGGTGGTATTCTATTATTACCAGTATCTAAGAGGAGGGGAGTATGATCACTAATTGCTCTCGAGAGAGCAGTCACAGAGGTTAAAGGGAATTTTTGGTCCCAATCAGTTGAGACAAAAATCCGATCAAGAGTAGCAAGAATGAGATTATCCTGATTGTTTGCCCAAGTGTATAATCTGTTAGCAGATTTTAATTCCAACAAGCCCCATTTATTTATCCAATCATTAAACAAAAAGGACCATTTGGGCATTAATGCGCTCATTGCTTTTTTCTTTTGCATTTCTAACCAGATTAAAGTCCCCACCCAGCAAAATAGGTAAAGAGCTTTTTTCCATTACATCGTGTAATTCAGTAAAAAAATCCATTTTATGTTCAGCATAAGCTGTACCATAAACAGTAGTTAATTGCCATGCAAAAGCATCAGATTTGTTCACAATTAATTGACTTGTACAGCTCCTTTTGATTGGATGTGTTCGTGTGTTTCTCTTCGATTCTTTCCGCACCATCATCAGGTAAAATCGTTCTTGCTCATCGTTTGTTTGTCTGTGGTCACTGGTAAGCGAGGATATGCTGGTGTGCCTGAATTTTGATGAGAGGCACAGGAGCACTTCTCTTTTGATGAATGTTTCAGGCTCTCGTGGAGGCAAACTGAAGAGAAACGGACGACTGGTTCATTGAACAATGCATTTTTTTTTGCCGAATCTGGACATTAGCCGAAACTAATACGAGAACTGGCCCTTCGGCTAAACTTAGTAAATCTGACCCTCGAGATGGGTGTTAAAGGGTTGCAGCCGAATTTGTGTGGATCGGTGCTATGATATTTCGTCAACCTGTAGTCCATCTAGGATGAAAACGGAGCAGATACGGAAGGAACTAAGTGGTGTCATTTTTTTTTACGGAAGCGCAGACGAATACAAAAGAAATAAATACGAAAATACATATTTCTGAAAATACATATTATCAGAAATAGATATGGACCGAATACAGTGTAGATACGGAATATAAAGCGGATGTTTGCCGGAACCAAGTGACTTAAATAATGCAGCCAATAAACTTATCATGATTTCTAAGATTAATAAAATATAACAAGATGGTGTAATAATATAATATAGTGTGCATAAGTTATCAAATTTGGCAACATGGAAAAATACCAACTACTCAGTTCCTAATATTAGTGTAACACTGAAATGTCGAACTAGCAACGACTCAAGAGGTACATGATATGCGAGAACATATGATCTAAACAAAGTCCTTTTTAGATACTTTTATTTTTCATATTTATATCTTGGATTGTGCCTAAATGCTTCCACTAAAAGTATTGGAACTGCTGGATTTGGACAACATCGCATATCAAAAAAACGGAAAGGTCCGTATTACCGGAAACAGAATTTTCGTTTCCGTGGTTGTTCCGCCAAAATATGTGTTTTTGTTTCCGCATTTAAGTTTTCGTTTCCGTTTTGTAATATAATGTTTTCGTTTCAGTATTTTCATTTTCATTATGTGTTTCCTTTTTTCACGGAAAAGACGGAAATATTTTGCCCCGTTTTCATCTCTAAGTTCATCCTTCTTGGTGCCAACTTCGAGGTCCTATGTAAAATTAGTTTAGGTTGAGGTCAAATCTATATTAGTTTCCGTCAGTTTTTTATATAAACTCACATACATACACCCTACTATCCTTATCCTATGAATCTATATATAAAGGACGAAGGAATCCCCTCCCAGGCGTGCTTCCACGTCGCCCCCTTTGTCTCCACCGTCTGATTCGCGATATCAACGGCTGAGATCGCTCCACGATCGGCTCAATTGGACGGGCACCGTTCATTCCCGTATTTTAGACCAATCACAGGCTGACACGCGTCCCGGTCGCCTCCGGTTCCGCCGGTCGCCGCGTCATTTTACAGAAAAGCGTCTGGAAAATCGATCCCTCAACCCGCAGTCAAACAATTAACACAGCGGGGGACATTTTTGCAAATCTGAAAAGTTCATGGGCTTTTCTGCAAAACGCCATGGCAGAATCACCCCTCCTCTCTCCTTCCTCCCGCGATCCCGCCGCCGCCGCGCGCCGTCACACGCCGCCACCGCCTCCCCGGCCAGATTGAAGGACAAGAAGAACTCCGCCGTCGCGTCCTCTTCTTCCTCGCCGCAGATCAGTCTCCGGAACGCCGCGCCGTCGCCAGAATCGGCGCCGCCGTGCGCGCTGCACTACGCCGCGTCCGCGCTTCCCCGCCGGCGCTCCGGCGACCTAGGGGAGGCGGCGCCGCCACCTGAGGGTAGCCGGCGTCCAGGCGCGTCGAACGCGCTAGGCCGCGTGCTCCGGCTCGCAGGGATGCGCCGCCGGCGTCCTCACCGCGGCCGCACCCGCGTCTGGCAGATCCCGGCCGCCGGTGACGTCAGCGCGACGTCACCGCGGGCCCGGTCAGTCAGCCTCCGTTTCCCATTTTTGCAATAAAAAAACAGCAAATGGTTAAATTTTGTTAATTCAACATCTTCAAATATAAGCATCAGAAAAATATGAAAAAAAAATCAAAATGAGCACAAACAAAATTCCTACCTATTTGTGGCACAATGCACATTTGAAAAGTTTCAAATTGGACTAAATTTAGACAAAAAAAACAACAAAAGGTTAATTATTGGAAATTAATATCTTTAAATATGATCAGCAAACAAATATGAAAAAATGACCACATTGATCACAAGAAAAATAATTACTTACGGCCCGCTGAAACACCATTTTAAAGTTCCAATAAAATAACAACAAATTATTAAATTTAAATATCTTCAAATATAAGCATCAGAAAAGTATGAAAAAAAATCAAAATGACCACAAAAAAAAATTCCTACCTATTTGTGGCACAATGCAACACATTTGAAAAGTTTCAAATTGGACTAAATTTGGACAAAAAACAATAAAAGGTGAACTATTGAAAATTAACATTTTTAAGTATGATCAGCAAAAAAAAAAATGCAAAAATGACCAAATTGATCACAAGAAAAATACTCACTTATGGCCCACTACAACACCATTTTAAAGTTTCAATTTGGTGTCAATTTAGAGAAAATCAACAAAAGGTTAAACACGGATAATTAATACCTTTGAACATATCCATCAAAGAAAATATGAAAAAAAATCCAAACAATAACTTCAAAATGTTCAAATTACTTAATTCGAATATTATTTACTAGATAGAATTTTCTTTATCTCACTTGCGCCGTATGGCCGCGCTAAGTTACCTAGTATCTCCAATAGACTGAAGCGATTTGTAAAGATTTGGAAAAAAACATGAACAATTGAACAGCGGACCGGTAGATCGTGTCGTGGCATGGCACGACCGCACCACACGACACGCGAGTCCCCAAACCCACGGGCTTGTGTTTGGAGAAGAAATCCATGGATAAACCCCGGCACGTCAGAGCACGCCCCACCAGTCAGCGACCCGCTCCCGGCGCCATGACCGACCGGCACCTTCTGTGCGTGGCACATGGCTGCAGACAGCCGCTCCCCCGTCCCACGCACTTCGGCTCCTCCAAAGCGCATCCCCTTTCTCCTTCTCCTTTCCCTGCCGATGTGATCTCATTTCCACGCCGCCGCCGCCCCGATCCCATCGCCTCTCACCGCCGGAAATGTCTCGTCACCACCACCACCACGAGCCGCCCCCGCCGGCCTGCTGCTCCTGCGGGTGCTGCGGCTGCGGCTGCTCCGCGCCGGCGCCGTGCGGCGGCAACTACTACCCCGCGCCTCCCCAGCCGGCGTCAGGGTCCGACCACCTCCTCCACGCCATCGCCGCGCATCTCCTGCTCACCTCCGCGCCCCCGCCTCCCCCTCAGGCTCAGCCCCACCCGCAACCGCCGCCCCCTCCTCCCGCCGCACACCACGCGAATCTCCACTCCTCCTACGCCTACCAGTACCAGCAGCAGGGGCCCAACACCCACGCCTATCCCCAGCAGCAGCCGCCGCCGCCGCCGCCGCACCATCAGCAGGGACCCAAACCCCACGCCTACCCCCAGCCGCCCGCGCCGCCGCCGCAGCATCAACAGCCATACCCCTCCGACCAAGGCCAGCTCCTGCTCCACACGCTCCTGCGCCGCGTGGCGGCGCTCGAGACCACCCTCCCGCACTGCTTCCCCTCCCCTCCTCCGGTTCCCCAACCCCACCCGAACCGTCACCGCGCGCAGCACCCCGCCGCCGCGCACCAGGAGGAGGAGGAGGAGGATCCGCCCACGCCCCCTCCGCGGCGCGCGCGCGGGGGCCGGCCGCCGCCGCCGTCGGAGAGGGAGCTCGCGGCGCGCGCGATCCAGGGGCACTTCCGCCGCTTCCTGGCGCGACGCTCCCGCACGCTGCGCCAGCTCAAGGAGCTCGCCTTCCTCCGCTCCAAGGCCGCCTCGCTCCGGGGCTCCCTCTCCGGCTCCGGACGCCGCCGCTGCAACGACGACCCCGTCGCCGTCTCCGAGGCCGCCATGGGCCTCCTACTCCACCTCGACGCCATCCAGGTGATACGTGCAAATGAAACGTTCGATCATCTCTGTTCGATTATGATCGTTGTGTGTGCGTTCCATTGGTGCGCTGTTCTGAACTTCTGGTGTGGATTCCGGTTCAGGGAGCGGACCCGATGATCCGGGAGGGGAAGCGCGCCGTCAGCCGGGAGCTCAGCCGGATACTGGAGTTCGTTGACAAGGTGCTGGTCAAAGGTCACGAGGAGATGGCATTGGACAATGGCGAGTATCCTGAAGGCTGCCACGTCGCGCCCGTGGCGGATCGCCCGACTGTGAACAAGAAGGTGGTAAGTTTCCATTGCAATGAGGCTCAGAATGAGGCCGATGATAGCTCCGAGAGCTCGAGCTCTACCGAGGCTGATGAGAGGAAGGGCGCAAATAGCAAGAACACTGCCAATGGCAAGCCTGGGCTCGCGGCGCCACCGCCTGTGCACATGGAGTCGCGGAGGACTGCCGGGGAAATGAGATAACTAGTCTTACGATGTGTAACGCGATCTCATGTTTAGAATCCTGTGGATTGGCTTGCTCTTACGTTCACCGCGGTTATTTTTCACTGATGTTTCTTTGAGATGAGATTGGAACCTTTATAGTGGTAGAGTTTGTGCTGCAAGCATTATCTTTAGAGTTGATAGAGTTTGTGCTGCAACTATGATCTTTAGACTGTTGTATGCTCCAGTTACCTCTCTTCTACATTTGTTACTGCATTGTACCACTGATAGTTTTAAACATTGACACCTAGCCCGGATCATTTTGTTGCACTAAAGATGTCGTCTTTCTTGTGATGTCTTGGGCAAGCATGTGTGTAGGTGTGTTCTCAGTTATGCTCATTTTGACCAACGAATTGGAATGCAACCTACACAACTGTGCCGAGTGCTGATTTGTCATTAATAGTTGAAGAATCGCTTCCTGTGATCTTGACGGACTGAAGTTTTAGCTTTATTCTTTGGCCCACTTGTTGATTATCGACCAGGATCAGTTTGGTTGCATTTATGCTGCTTTACATGTACTATGTATAGATGTTTCTCCAGAAGTATGTGTGTATACAAGTTTCTCCAGAGGTTGCTGACAAGGTACTGGTCAAAGACCACGATGAGATGGCATTGGACAATGGAGAGTATCCTGAAGGTTGCCATGGTGCACCCGTGGTGAATCGCCCAACTGTTAACAGGAAGGTACTTTTCCATTGTAATGAGGCTCAGAATGAAGTCGACGAGAGCTTCGAGAGTTCGAGTTCCACCGAGGCTGATGAGAGGAAGGGCACAAATAGCAAGAACATAGCCAATGCCAAGCCTGGACTTGTGTCGCCAGCGCCTGTGCACATGGAGTCGTGGAGGACCGCCGGGGAAAAGAGATAACTAGTCTTGCATCTGTAATGCGGCCTTGTATTTAGAATTTGTCTTACGCTCACAATACCATGGTTTGTTTTCACTGATGTTTCCTTGAGATGAGACTAGAACCTTTGTAGTTGATAGAGTTTGAGCTGCAACTACGATCTATAGACTGTTGTTTGCTCCATTTACATCTCTGCTATATTTGTCACTGCATTCTTCTACTGATAGTTTAAAACACTGAGACCTAGCTCGGATCATTTTTTTTGCACTGAAGATGTCATCGTTCTTCTGATGTCTGGCAAGCATGTGTGTAGGTGTGTTCTCAGTTATGCTCATTTTGATCAATGTATTGAAATGCAGCTACACAACTGTACTGAGTTCTGATTTATCAGTTGGCAAGGAGATCGCTTCTTGTGATCTTGACGCACTGAAGTTGTAGCTTTATTCTTAGGCCCACCTGTTGATTATCGACCAGGATCAGTTTTGTTGCGTTTATACCCCTTTGCATGTATTGTATAAATGTTTCTCCAGAAGTTGGGCCTTCCATGTGATGAAATTTTCAGTCATAATTGGTCTTGAGTGTCTATCAGTGTTCATTGTTAGGTTGATATGAGTGACTTGCGTTCAGGGCCTGCTAACGTTTCATGTTTTTTTCTGATAACTGAGCCTTATTTGCTCTACAGGATGGTCATCTATGCAGGACTTTGAAAATAACATGTGAACCGCAGCAATACCTTCAGTGCTCAGTGTACACTAAATAGGTTGGCATTTAACGTGGCTGTACATGGATCTTGAAATAATAAATGAAAAGGCACCCTTACGGACTTCAGGTTAGAAGATGTGACCTGCTAAGATTGCCGTGCTGTCATGTTTGCGTAATTTAACATGACTGCATATTTTGTTTGGTTTCTTGTTGTACTGGGCCAACCGTGGATAGTCAGACCAGTATGAATATATGCATTGCTTTGCTTAAATGATCGATATTTTTCTCAAATTAGATGCACTAGCTTCCCAATGTTGAACGATTCTTGTTCTTCACTCTTCAGATAGTTGCATGATAGATGGAGATGGTAAAGCTTGTGGCTAGAAATTGCTGACGTTGTCTTCGGTGAAGGCATGGGTTCACTCTCATCTACTCACCCGTGGCATCCAGTGACAAGACACAAATGATCAGAGAAAGATGACGTTGTCCCTTGATAACCTTGATTTTAGTCCATAAGTATCGCCATTAGACCACGGTGATGAGGACATGAGGTCAAGTTCCTCTCTTCTCAAGCCGTGTCCGCCATTGTTGACATCGTCTCACCTCTTCGTGAGAGAGGGATGCATGTAGTGTAGATCGATGGCGTACACGAACGCGTTACTCAGTAGTACCGCTCGCACCTCACCGGCCGGTGTGCGCTCGGAGCCCGAGTGTTTCGGGGGCGTTTCTTCAAGCAGTAGTGCACGCGGGCCACCCCGATCGCTTCACGGAAACTAGCTAGCTTCAGCTTGACGATGGTCCTACCATTATTGTTCGTGGCAGATGGGGAGATTTTAGACGAGCCAGGATCTCGGGGTTTCTGAATTCTGATGTGCCGGCCATCGCAATCTCAAGGAATAAGGATATATAAGTAAACTTTTGCCATTGTCTTTTTTAAGGTTTTTTTTCTTCTTTTCTTTAGTCTATGCTGCGTAATTGTCTAAGGAGAATTTAAACCTATCCGTTGGAATTTTTTTGGTTGCTGGGAATGTGTTAGCCCCTCCATGGATTGTAAACTTTTCATACGAAAATTATGAGATTCTATTCATTATAAGTTTTACTGCGACTTCACTTTAGATCATCAAAAATACCACTCTTATCCTAGTGAGTTGGTTTAGAAATCCCGACTGCTTGCCCAATCCTTACTGAGTATCGGGGCCCAAACAAAGAAGAGGTACTCCCTCGACACTTATTTTGGGACGGAGGGAGTATTATAAAGTTAGCTCTCGGCATACACGTTTTCTAGATCATACCAAGAACACATTTGTGAGTTTATAAAATCTTAAATGAATCGTGCGCGAGGATATATTGAGTTTTTCGTAAAATAATACAGCCATTCGAACTAATAAAATAGAAAAATAAGTTTTAAGGTAAGTTATGGAACTTGGTCATGGTGTAAAGCCAGTTCGAACACAAGTTTGGAGTACATTTCAAGACTCCTCCCTGCATCAGAAAATAGTCCACGACTGAGATTTTGAGAACATTCATGACCGGGTTTGGGAAATCTGTGCTATTTTGATATTAAGAATTCTCTAGTTTCTAATTCCTACGTATAAGAGGGCCTATTAAATGATTTAAACTATAATTTCGACAAATTTAAACATAGATGGCAGATGTGTGATATTTATAGTAACACTTCAATAGTGTGTGTGTGTGGTGTATGGCATCCTAGGTTATAAAATGGTAGGTCCGCCATAAGGAAAACGATAGGAGCTACCTATTTAGCCGTATGCGATTTGATTAGAACATTAAGTTACAAAATCAAGAAAAAAATTAAGTTTCACTCCTTTCTGTTCTTCACTCATAAGCTGATTGGTCTATGAACGTAATATACTTCGTTTCTCCATCTCACGTACTCACCTGACCCTCACATTCCATCAGCATCGACGTATCTCTTTGTCTATGAACTTCATTTTCTTCAGCCTCACATCATCAATTGTCTTAGCGCCCCCCCCCCCCCCTTTATGTCACTACTTGTAGTTGTTGAATCAAACACACCGTCTGACCACAACCGTTTGTTGTTATCTAGTTATTCTTATCTTTGATTAGTGCGCATGCTCAACCCGCTCGCATTGCCCTGGCCACTAACCATTTTTCTAACCTTAGGAGCATGTGCCCCTTACACCTAAACCCTAGCCATCACCGATGCACATGCCACCGCTTCCTAGTGGATATGAATACATGACCCCTCAACTCACATCCCGGATTACAACCATTCGAAGGATAGTAAATGATATAGAGAAACATTCGATCAAATTCAATGTCATAACGAGAGAATATTAAGAGGAATGACCCACCGAACGCGCTATTGCGCATCCGAGGTAAGGAACATGACCACAAGTAACATTTCCTTTTCAATTTTTGGTAAAGAAGAAAACCTTCCTTTTTATTGAGCAACCACAAGTATTTTGATTTTTTTCGATCGCCTAGGTCACGAAACAGAGATACATACGACTTTTGCTCCTGCCTTCTTCACTTCTAAGCCGGTTGCTCTGTGACCTTAACATACTTCTTCCTTCCTCTCGACCCACTAGTCTCACCTACTCACCTGACCCTCACGGTCCATCAGCATCGACACATCTTTGTCTATCGACTTCATTTTCCAAATCATGCCTTATCTCTCACGCATCATCCATTGTCCTAACCTCCCCCTTTTATGTCGCCACTTGTAGCTGCTGAATCGACACACCGTCTGACCATAACCATTTGTTGTTATCTAGTCATTCTAATTGCTAGCTGCTTCCGCCGACCATTCTTCTAAAGCTTAGATGGTGCGTTACACCTAAACACCAACCTTAAGCCCAACTATCAACAATGTAGATGCCACCGCTTCCTGGTGGAGATGGAGACGAAACCCCTAAACAGAGATCACAAATTATGACCAATCGAAAGATAGTAAGTGCTCTACCATTTGGAGGATTGATAGCCATATGTAGAAACATTAGGACAAAATCCGACGGTATCATTACGAGGGAAGACATAGAGGAGTGATCCACCGAAGAAGCGACCACACATTCGGGGTTAGGAAGACACCCACAAGTAACATTTTGATTTCCATTTTTGGTAAGGAAGGAAACCTTTCCTTTTTTTTTTGTGGGAGATAACCTTTTTCCATATTCCCTTTTCCATAACTTGCTCTTTGTATCTTCTGTCTAAAAAATCAGTTGGGTAGTCGAGATCCCCAGATGGATTGACCTCTCTCTTTCTCGGCATAGATAGATTGACTTGTGCTTTCCCCCGGTTTCTGTTTTCCAGCTCCTCATGCACCTCACACCACTGCTTTTAAAGCCAACCGCACCCTCCTAAATTTCCCCCCTCCGTCGCGTCCCTCTCAACTCAAGTCCCCCCATCACCGCCGCACCTCGCCGTGCACGCGCTCTCCGACCTAGCATTGCGCCGCGCCCTCCTCATCCCATCCCCAAGAACCACCGGAGCAGGAAGATACGAGGGGCTCGATCGCGCGCGCGTGCGGCGGCGCGGCCATGGCGCGTTCTTGGTCTCGGACCCTCCGCCTCGTCTTCTTGGCGTCCCTGCTCCTCCTCTGCTCCGCCCTCCCGCCGCCGCCGCCTCCGCCACCAGGCCGCGGGAGCCCGGAGGAGACGAAGGCCGCCGACGAGGCGATCCTGGCGCGGGCGTGCGACCCGCGCGGCCCGCGCCCGGCCTGGTGCGAGGAGCTGCACCTCAGGCGGCGCTTCCTCAGGGGAGCCGCCCGCCACCGCCACGGCCGACACCACCACCAGCACCGCATGGCGGCGCCGCAGCCGCCGCCGGGCCGCGACGACGGGGACGAGATCGACCCGCGCTACGGCGTCTCCAAGCGGCGCGTCCCCACGGGGCCCAACCCGCTGCACAACTGAAGACGGCGGCGCGGCGCCCGGCGTGGTCGGTTCTTGCTTTCTTGGACCGACCGACCATCGGCGGCCGGGTTTCTTGCGCGAAGGGACGCTGATCGAGCGAGCGGCCGGCGCGTGCACGGGGGCTGATCGGTCGATCGTCCTCTCTTGTTCCTGCTTTCCGCCGGTACACCTCTCGATTGCCCGACCGGAAAGGACTTACAATGGAGGATCGATCGACGGCTGCTTGCCAGTAGTAAACTGAATACGTAGATAGCATATGTGTGTACTGTACGTATATTGTGCCATTTCTTGGTTCTTTGCCCACCAATTCTCGCTTCTTTCATGTCAATTTTGCTACTACTGCTCTAGTAATTACTACAGTATATCTCGCCGTGTCTTGGCGTTTCGTTCTTGTAGCTTGATCTCGCATTGCCCAATGCAAAGAAAATTCGCAAGTTTTCGTTGCCGCCATGACCTCTGTGTACACAAGTGTTACACTTGCAGTCTCTTCCCCCCTGTGGATGACGATCGTTCAACAGAACGCTGCTATCGTTTTCTTCTCTTTTCACTGTATCTGGAAGAGAAAATGAGGTCACTTGCGGTTGTGCCAGCAGTTTGCACCCTCTTTCGGCCGTGGTCGGCGGCGGCCGCGCCGCTGCGGGTTTAATGCGCTCTGCCTCACCGTGTGACGGCGAAACAAGGTCGAAGAAATTAATGGCGCTCGATCCACCGTGCTTGACATTAACTTGGTGGTTAATTTTGACCTACATTTCGAGTTCACTTCAGTGGGGGCACGGCACTCATCGAGCGAGGGAGAAACGCTGGTGGTCGGTGCGTTAACTTCTGGGTTAGTTCTGACTTCTGGCCGTGGTAACTAACTTAACTGACTGACTGCCTGGTCGACAGGGATACTGTCGGATCTCTGACTTTGTGAGTAGGACAAGTCACAACTCACAAGATCTAACCATGTCGAGTGACTTTCGCTCCCACTTCTATTCTGTTCAGAAACAACAATATCTCATGAATTCCATTACAAAAATGAGTTTTTTCCTGAGAACTGATAAGGTAACTGCGAGTGAACGGACAGTTGAGCGGTAGTAATAATAGAGCACACAAGAAGACTGTAGGAGTGCATATGATAAGGTACTTCACTCCAAGTAAGTAAGCAATGTGTTGGTTAATGAGGTTACGGTCTGACGCGTGAAGCGCTCGTGTGCTAGTACTTGGGCGTGCGACGTCTCATGGAGGCAGTCCGTGTGCATTTACTAACAGCACTGGAGCTTGCAGGGATGCAGGATCCATCGATCCATCGGGGGCCGGCCGAGGAATAACTACACGGCCACCGTGTGTAGCATTCCTGCCTTGTGCCGTCCGGATTCTGAAGAAATAAACACGGCCATGCCCCTTGTCTGCTGTCCGGCCGGGCAAGAAGATTTCTGTGAAAACGAATTAGTTGTACATAGAGAATCCTGACAAAAAAAATCCTACACCTACAAAGGCTATGCTGATATTTTTTGAAGATGTCAACATTTTCTGCTCCTGCAGTTTCAGGATTTCCTTCAGAACCCTTAGATTACCTTGAATAGTAATTTTTTTAAGGGAAATACTAAAGATATATATGAACCGACAAGAGAAAAACAAGTATAATCCACACATTATGCAGTCATAAGATGGCACCAATAATTGTTTCCGCCGCAGTACTTCTGGTATTTAATCTGTTCATTAGAACTTAGAAGCAACAAGAAGAAAAAACACCTGATGTTTCTTGGACAGCATGGATGACTTCCAGAGCCAATGCCAAGCAACTGGAGTAGTTTGTGGCCCATGAGAATTTAATAAGTAGAATATTTCCATGGATAATTCATTTGTAATGAACAGAGAAATGTTCAGTTGTTGCAAATGCGGCCTGAATATTTTGCAGCTGGGCATATGCTACTTCAGAGAAAGGCAGGTGCAAAAGGCAAGTTAATTCTTCCTGGTCAATCACATCACAGGCTTACACAGGTGATGGCCGATAGAGCTCCTATTGTCACTCCAGAATAGGGTAAATTGTCCATTCTCCAAGTTCCTTACATGGTAAAAAAGCTTAGGACCGGACAGTTGATCCCTAGTTGTCGCTACACAATGTATATTCTAAGCAACTATCTACATACATATAAACAATGTCAACCATGTACATCAGCAACCACGGACACTCCTTAACAAAATTATGGACAGCAAAGCAGTTTTTCTGCACATCACCGCTTTCTACCGGAGACAGTCTTCTTGACAGCACCAACGGAGACCAAGAAGTCGTCGAGGGAGGAGAGTGTCTTCATATCGTCCGGGGGGAAGTAGCTGGCCGCCTTGCCCATGAGTGTGGCGAATATGAGAGAAAGGCCCGGTGATGCAGCCGGGCGCTCCGGGAGGAACTCATCGAGGAAGGCAAAGGCGGCCAAGAAGTCGGACCGGCTCGCGTTGATGGGGCCTGCAAAATGCGCAGGGATGATTCGTCGGAATGGCCAGTCCGTAGTGATCCTGTCCACCCAGTCTCTCACCTGCAGAAGAAGCAGATGACATTAGCAGGAGGCAACGGGTGAAGTGTACCCATGTTGTGCTAGTTAGGGAGGCCTTCGCATCGAGAACATACCTTTTCTGGAACTTTACTGAAAACGAGTGTCTTCACAATTGGTGAAACGATCAACTTTTGCGACATTTGAGCGAAGCTTGCGTTTGGCTCTAGAAGATTTGAGGGGCCAAGAAATAATATCTGAAGTACCATCCTCTCCCATCCTGTTTGAACATAGACACGGTTATTATGTCAATTTTAATGATGGCATCAGGTACATAGCATTGTCCGATGCAACAAAACATTACACTATGACATTTGACATACTAAGCTTCAAACAGAAAATTGAGTATCTGAGGACACCAATGTTGGTAGTTCAGTCTTAGTAGCAAAGATAGCAAGCATAACCAACATTTTAGGCATGTCGCATTCCTAACAGATAATATGGTAGGGCATTTGGGGCATGGCTACAAGAAAGGAATGTAATTGCTACTTGCTAGCTGAGGGAACAGAGTTTGTGATGTAAGAATAGTGAGCTGCAGGAAGCCTCGCGACACAAACATCACATAGATTGTAGTAAAATGACCTTCCAACGGAGAATAGATGTTCCTTCTGTCAAAGATGTGGAAGCACTAACTGAACTAAGTGAACACTTGACATTTCTCTGGGTCTGACGAGCATACGTAAGTGGGAGTACTATAATGTCAACCTAAAAGTAGAGAAATGTAGTACAAAGATAGTATGGAGGCATATCCAGTATCCACAATCAGACTGAAGTTACCTCTCTGCCGGGTCAGCTTATTGTCCACAATCGGATCATCAGGAACCTCCCTCCCTTTGCTAAGTATCTTCACCGCCAAGCCGTTCTTCGCAGCTGCCAGCAACGACTCTTTGCCGATACATTCGGGCGGCTGCCGAGGAACAAAAATGACCGCATCCGTCACCAGCAACGTCCTGGAAGGCTTGTGGTAGAACGCCACCTCCACATAAGGCCCAATCCCTGAACGTGTGACGAATATCATGTATGCATGCATCAGTGCATTCAGAAAAAGCAGTATTCTAAATGTGCAGTGAGGAACTGGGAGTACCTACCAACTTCCGGCGAGCTGAGCACCTTCTGCTCGATCTCGGCGGCCCACGGCGTGTCGCGGTCCTCGTCTTCGAGGGGCTTGGACCGGAACACGCCGAAGAACTCGAGCGGCAGGTTGACGGGCCAGCTCCACTGCCGCGGCGCCACCCACACCTGCGCCTTGGGGAACTTCCTGGAGAAGGGGCCTAGGAAGACCTTGTGCTCGTACGCGAAGGTCGGCAGCACGATGTGCTCCACCGGCGCGCCCAGCTCCTTGATCAACTGCGCGCAACAGATAAATTAATGGCTCTCCACAGAAATGATGGAAACCGATGCTCTTAACAAGTTACAAGCAAGAGCCAAAAAAGAGCACTCGGCTAGAGTGACACGGGTAATTCAACTGCGTCAGTCCAACAGAAGCATTGTGCCCGGATTCAGCAATACATACATAGTATACATGATTCAAACCAGCAGCAAAAAAAGGAGCTACAGAGTTCAGAAATACATACATGATTGATTCAAACCAGAAGCCAAGAGAAGAGGCAAAGTTCAGAGTTGAATATGAAGGAGCCTTTGGGGAAATCATAAAACGGAATGATTCAAAAAAGAAGGGGCTACAGAGTTCAGAAATACATACATGATTGATTCAAACCAGAAGCCAAGAGAAGAGGCAAAGTTCAGAGTTGAATATGAAGGAGCCTTTGGGGAAATCATAAAACGGAATGATTCAAAAAAGAAGGGGCAAAGTTCAGAGTTGCTCAATTTCACCTGATGATTCAGGTGTATGTGCGACGACCCAAGTTGTCACGGAGCGTTTCATCATCACAATGCCACTTAATAAGTTTGGGGTGAGAGAGGCTCGAACTCTCGACCTCAGGATCACTCGCATTTAGCTATGAGACCTACGCGCTAGCCAACTGCGCCACCACCCCGTTGTGATATCTCTACGAAATAGCAGTATAGGTCCGCTACCCATCAGCCGAAGCTGGGTCGAAGTAGCGTTGGCTGCTTGCTTATATTATGGAAACTGAATGTAATACCTGTATGCACTCTTTGGTTGGTGCGATGGGGGCGTGCACCCAGAGCCCGCCGGAGGAGCGGAGCTTGACGACGGTCATGCGGGTGTTGGTGGAGACGCTGCTGAACCCCAGCGCCTGCTCCTGCTCGAACAGCCACACGCTGCCCTTCACCGCCTCGCTGCGGATGGTGCGGCGGTTGAGGAAGGGGCCCAGCGGGAAGGGGAAGCCGGTGATGTTGAAGTAGAACCGGGAGGACGACGACGACGAGGCGCTGCCGCTGCTGGCTTCCTCGGTGGCCGAGGCCGAGACGGCGAGGCGCGGCCTGCTGCCTCGGAGGCCGTGGAGCGGCGGCGGCGGGGCATGGTGGTGGTGCTGTGCCGCGTGCGAGGGCGCGCGGAGGGGGCGCGGGGCGGAGGCGACGGATGTGGCTGCCATTGTTTTGTTGGTTCGCTCCTTGGGTGTGGGCCGCCGGCCGATTCCGTGGCTCGCGGCTGGGGGAAGTTCGGGTCAGGTGGTTCAGTGGTTGTAGTGCCGGGGGAGGTGTGGTGGTCTGGAAATGGGAGTGGCTTCGGATGGATGGCTGGATGGGCAGACACGTCACACGCAGATGTGGTGAGTGGCTGGGAAGAGCCGGTTGCTGCTATGGAGTTTCATGAATTTTGATGGATGCACTGGATGGTTCTAGAAGTTGGGAACCGAGTCTGGTACCATCACGGTTCATGTACACTTGTGTTAGTCCACTGGCCGGAACCCCGATGCAACGCCAACAGGCCAATCATCCGGCCGGTCCGCGTGATAAAAGCTAAGTCCTAACATGGTGACGTAAACATATCGATGTACATTTTCTGTCCATCGCAACTCATTCTCGATCATATTTGTTAGATTTGTATTGGTTGTGTGGACACGTGGGACAGCTTTTGTGTCCTCCTATTGTCCGCCCCTCGCATGGTCGAGAGAGGAAAAATCGTCACTCTGACGTTTCCTCTCTAAGAATCAGCTCGAGTTTGTAACCTAGCTACAGCAGACGTAACCGCCGTCGCTTCTAGAGCTGTGACTGACCAACCTGTTGTCCTGGATTTCACGACCAAATCACCACACCAAGCGACAAAAAGCTCACGACAGAGCAGAGGGCCATCGAGACCCAGAAACGAAGCAACAAATACATAAAGTTTATGATGCGAAGCTAGAAGAACCAACTAACAAAGCAGCCTATAGAATTTCAAAAAAAAAAAAACAAAGCAGCCTATAGGCAAGGCAGGCCTAGGAGCAAACACACTCGCAGGATAGTCGTTTTGTCGCGCGTGCCAACGAGAACGGATTAAACTCCTATATTTATACATGGTATTTTTTCTAGACCACAAAGGCTCTCTTCCCACAACAAGGCACAAAGCGAGCCAAAATATACAACGAAAAGGAGCCAAGGAGTGGACCAGAAGCTCGAATAGCTCATATGTCCAAGCCTCCCGACGATCAATAGCCTCCAACTTTCATGTAAGGTAAGCAGGCGGCTTCAAAAGCCCAAACATATTTAGACAGAGGGAACCATCCAGGTCTGGCTCCGCCGATTCTTCTCTGCATCAAACTTCTAGGAACGTCAGGAGCTGCGGCCATATCCAACAAGATTTTCGCAGCTGCCTGTAGATCATCTGTTCCGAAGAATTATACAAACATGTCCAGTAATTAATGAAGACACCTGACAAATATATTAGTTCATTAGGATGTGTAATGAGCTTTCTCGTAAAGCAAACCAAGGAATCCGCGAGAATAACCGAAAGAAATAACCAGGCCAGGTTGGGGCCCAATGACCATTACAATCATGGTCCACACATAACTGGCAGCTGAACAAGTAAAGAACATGTGATGAATGGTTTTTTCTGCATCACAAAACTGACACTTCAAATTTCATGTCAAAGTTCCTCTTGACTAAACTGTCTTTAATAGCTACTGCGTTGTGTCAGATCGATCAAAGGCAAATTTTAATTTTCATTGGAATTTTAGCTTCCCACGGGTAGTTAAAAGATCTGTCAATCCCAACACTAGAAGTGATATAATACATTGACTCCACACTGTAATTGTCATTCTCTTGATCGATTTCCAAACTAATTTGCCTTCTTCAAGGTTCAATGCCACACAGGAGAGCAGAGCAGGTTTTGCACCTTTCTGAGCTGAATCGCGTGGATGTTTTTTTCTAAAATGTCGCGAGACCGATTTCCCGCGGGGGTGGGCTACTGTCCTTTTTTCTTCTTCTTCAAGTGATGGGCTCTAGGCCTCTAGTGGTTACATGGGCATGGCGCGAGCGCGACGTGTGCTTTCTTTGTGACGCGCTCCATCGCAGCAGCTGACGGCGCGGCTGCTTCCTCTCGACCCATCTCCTTTGCGTGAATTTCTATCATATCATCATATTTTACGAATTTACGTTCGTTCGTACTACTTACAAGCCGCTAGGTTAAAACAAAGACGTCTCATTCTGTCAGCTCTCCAGTTAAGCAACCTCAAAGGGTATATTGTGCTCCTACAACGGGGACGGATGATTATTTAATTGTTTTTGCAGAAGAGTAGATAAATCGAGAAGCCAGCCGTAAGATAACAAGGTAAAGGGTCAACATACACAAGAGTAGATAATTGAGTATGGACAAATGGCTGCGCCTCATCAGGAAATTAACACAGAAGATTAATTAGTCGGCGCAGATGTGGCTTATGTACGTACGGAATGGGTGTAGATTAGATAAAACCATCTTTCTGCTGGATCTCGCGGTCAAACGCTTCACCCCGGCCAATTCGTTGCTGGGAATAGTCAAGAGTCCACAATACATGTACCCCGTAGGGTCATTGACTTTTGTAGATAATACATGAGCGATGTGATTGCATGGATTAATTAACTCCCGGCAGACGAAAATGCGGGTGTGCCTGGCTGCTAACTCCAAGTGCTGACAATGACAAATCTCAGCACCGGAATAGGGGAAGAAGACAAGATCAAAAATGCCAAACAGATCCTAGAACACGCGCCGGCGCCGAGCCTTGCCGGGCCGCGCCGCCGTGGCTCCTCCGCTCTGACATGGCGCGGACGATCGATCGATCGTTGACGTACGTCCTCCTTGTCGGTGTCAGGCGAAGCAGGCTAAGAAAGACAATTTCCACGAATTTGATCCTTTTTAAAATTTATTTCATAAAATAGACCAAAATTTAAAATATCTCACGATCTAACTCTTTTTTCACGACGTCCGGCTCTGGGGCGTCATGCCAGACTACACGACGTCCCGGCATAAAACGTCATGTATCCTAACATGCCAGATTGGACAGGACCCATCTTGATAGCACGACGCCCCGGACCAGGACGTCATGCCTAATACATAAGGGCATATCCAACGGACCCACGCAAACGGACGTCCGTTGACCGTTTTTGTCCGGAAATGTCCGGAGCGTGGAAAAACCCAGCCCAACGGCGTCATATTCCTTTCTTTGTTTGGCTCGTTGCGTAAAGTTGATAAGAAAAGATAGGCTAAACAGTACATGTACCATGCCGTTGCCCAGTGGTCCGGGTGTGTTGTTTGTGCCATCAGGTATTTAGTTCAATTCCGTGTTTTGCATTAAAAAATCCCGATTTTTTTTTCACTCAACCAACATATACAGTATGTTATACAAAACATAATTTTTTTAATTTCCTGTTTTTCACATAAGTAGGTAACGTTGCAAATTTTATAATATGTTATATAATGTTTTTCTTTTGCGTTTTTGGCTCGTTGTGTAAAGGTGAGAAGAGTACAAAGAAAGTCCAGGTACTTAATCATTAAACGTATTATGCACTACCACAGTGGTCCGAGGTGATGTTTAATTTGTCAGGTCGTGAGTTTGATTCCATATCCTGCATTAAAAAAAATCCCAATATTTTTTCTTTTTTACTCAACCATCATATACAGTACTATGTTATAAGAAAATACATATCGTACGTGTGCTTCTGTATAAGCTTTTGCAACGTTGTTCACTTATGTGAAAAGCAAAAGTCAACAAAAAATTTAATTTCATGTTTAGTATAACATATTGCAAAATTTACAACATTGCCTACTTATGTGAAAAACAGAAAGAATAAATTTTATGTTTTGTATAACATACTATATATGCTGGTTGAGTGAAAAACAAAAGAATAACAAAAAAATCAGGAAGAATAATTAATGCGAATAATGGCACAAATAGTACACCAAGAACAACTAGGATAGAGCATGATACGTGCTCCACATGGATTAGCTTATGTTATCAAGTTAACACAACGAGCCAAAACAAGAAAGGAGTACGACGCCTTGGATAAAGGCGCCATGGTAGTAGGCATGACGCCTTGGTCCGGGACGCCGTCTGTCAAGATGGGTCTGTTCCAATCTGACATGGCAGGATACATGACGCCTTATGACGGGGCATCGTGTAGTCTGGCATGGCGCCCCCGAGCCGGACGTCGTAAAAAAAAGGTTAGATCGTGAAATATTTTAAATTTTGGTTCATTTTATGAAATAAGTTCATAAAATAGTCAAATTCGTCGAAATTGCCGCTAAAAAAAAAGGAGCGGAGGCTGAAGATAACGGCGCGCCAACACGCGTAAGATCGAGAGAGGAAGGTTCTAAAAAGAAGAAGACGGCCGGATAGGCAGACCATGCTGCTACACTGTTGTGACGTACTCGCAACGTGACCGCGCGTAGCCGTTCCCGCCTTTACGTGCAGCTAATTGCAGCCTCATTAGTGGCACAGAGGAGTGGAACTTTTTTGAGAAAACGGCGGACACGGCCCCTGGTTTCTTTCGCCCATCAACACGCACGACACAGGAAGGTTCCAACTTCCAACAGACGCAGAACAAATAAGTACACGATCGATCGGTGGCTTTCTTTCACACGGCGGTGCTCGTGCTCGCCGTCGCCGGCTTTCTTTCTTTGTGACGCGCTCCATCGGCGCTTGGTAGACGTCTCCAGCTCTCCAAGCAACCTCAAAGCTAGGGTATACAGTAGTATATCGTCTCCATCTCGTCAGGTGAGCATTTTGATTTTCTTCCGCGGGATGCGGATGCAACTAGAGTAGATAATGGAGAGGGCACGTACTACAGGTGCGTAAGAACATGCATTTGCCAAAGGTCAACGTACGGCCAATGTTATACAGTATTATATGGACGACGACGGCTTTGCCTCATCCCAAACGAAGAAAATTACTCGGCAGACGGCAGAGCAGATGGCTTACGTACGTACGGAATTAATGGGTGTAGATTAGATTAGATACTAAACCATCTCGATGCTCTCTCGGTCAAATGCTCCACGCCAATTCAAATCAAGGGTCGACAATACGTATTGTATTTGTACCCCATAGGCCATGCATATGTAGACTTTGGATTCACACGTATACTTAGGGCATCTCCAACGGCACGACGCATTTTGGGATCAATACTCGTCCGATTTGGTCCGTTTGCGTCGGGTCGCGGACATAAAATGGGCTCTGTCTGCTCAAATGACCGTTTGGGTCGCCCACAGCCCAGTGGCCCGATGCATTTTTTTTCAACTTCCATATATTAATAATATAATTATTACATTTAGGCCACAAAAATAAAGACATGAATTTTAAAAACAGGAATATAAAAAAAACGCCCTAGTCCAGGGCTCGTCGCCGGCGCCTATTACTCGTCGGAGTCGCCGGTGAGGTCGTAGAAGGCCGGAGGAGCCCATGGGAAGGACCATTCCACCGCCGGCACGGCCTGCGGCGGAGGAGGAGGTGGTGCCTGCGACGAGCTCGCCGCCTCGGGCCAGGGATTCCACCGCTCCAGCTTCGGCGGTGGCAGCACTTCCTGCTTCGGCGGCGGCAGCGATGGTCCTCGGCTGCTGGACGCGGTGCTCGTCGAGAAGGCGGAGGCATTCAGCATTGTGCTGAGGCCCTCCCAGTGCCCGAGCTCGTCGAGGTCGGACTGCTCCATTGCAGCCGTGATGGCCTCCTCCTCCGCGAGGTTCGGTGGCTGGAACTCAGCCACCGGAATCTCCTCGTCGTCCTCGGGCCCCTGCTCCTGCTCCTCCTCGTCCGGCGGCGGCGGAAACCAGTCCCCGACGCCGCTGCCGTAGTTGTACTCGGCGTCTCCGAGGAGGGCGGAGCGCCTCCTCGGGTCGGGCTCCTGCCCGGGATGATCCCACCACGGCGAGGCCGGGTGGAATTGATCGTCCTCCCGCAGGGCGATCGGCAGGAGACGACGGCGGCGGCGGATCTCTCGAAAGCGTTCCTCGCCGCCGTCAGGAACTGGCGGGACAGGCACCCGGCGGGCGTTGAGGTGCCACCCGCCCGGCAGGTGCACGTCCTCGATCGGCACAGGCTTGTTCTGGTTGAACAGCGCCTGTGCCAAAGGGACTGCCATGTACGGGCGGTCCCTCTTCTTCGGCGGCGGCGAACGGCGGCGTGCCGACGATGAGGAGCCGTCGGCGCAGTCCTTCTTGCTCCTCTTGAACGGCCAGGGCGCCATGGCTTTGGTGGAGAGGGGCGGGAAAGAGAATGCGGCGTGAGTGTGGTGGTTGGCCGCGGCGTCGTCCTTTTAACGTTCGCGGCGGACGCGGTCTTTCCACGGCATTAATGTTGGCGCTAAAGCTGAAGCAGAAGGCGGTGGCGCAGATTCGCATCGCCATTGATGGCCGGCGCTGAAGCTGAAGCGCTGAAGGCAGTGGCGCAACCATTCCTCGGAGTCGCGGCCTTGGGAGACGAAATAGTGACCCTCGGTCGCTGACGCGCGGGACCAGGGTAAAGGGGAGGAAGCGCGCGGACCGTCCGCGGCGACGCAAACCGAGCCCAAATTTGGGCCGCGTTTGCGTCGCCGCGGACAACTCGGACAGAATGCGTCGGGCCGTTGAGCTGGATTTTTTCCGACCCCGGTCAATTTCGAACAGAAACGGACCTACATTGCATGGATTAATTAATTCCTGCCAAATGAAAATGCCGGGATGCCTGGCTGCTAACTCCAAGTGCTGACAAATCTAATTACAGCACAGCGGGGAGAAGACACGATCAAAGGATGCAGACAGATTTTAAAAATTAAAGGAACATGCTATTAAGGGCACGTGCCACAAATTAGCTTTCCGTGGGCACGGAAAGAATATGGAAACCGAGACTTTGCATGCAACTGCCACGTAGATTCTTTTTGTATATCAGCGTTTAAAAATGTTTTATTTCTCAAACCGTAAATCAAATTGCAAATCCGTTTTCATGGTTGACTTTGTCGCGACGAGATCTTCAAAACTAAATCCCATCTTCATATGTTTTGACAACATTTTTTCTGACCCAAGTTACCAGATTATAGTCACTTAGTCACAAGGTATTGTCAAGCTAGTTGCCAGATTAAAATCAAATAGTTGCCTGCTTATTTGAACTTCTTTACTCACCAACGTAATCACGTCATGATGGTATTCCATATTTTACGTGTTTTGAATGAGTCAAATACTCACTATTTGATGTGTGAATCATGGATATGACAAAAAACACATATAAATTTTAACCGGTAACGAGGTATTATTTGGGTGGTAAGTGTTAACTAGTAATATGGCAACTACGATAATATAACCTGGCAACTAACGGCGAATTTGTTTTCCGTCAAAACATACTAAGACGGGATCTTGTTTTGAAGTTCTCGTCGATCCGACCCTAACGATTAAAACGGATCGTCAATCGGATTAACGGTTGAAAAGACAATTTATTTTGAATCTTTAGTTGTGAAAAAAATTCCTTTCATGCATGCACGACGTTGATCTCACGTCCGTATAGGGGAGATTGCTAACCTGCACCGTCGGATGGAGGAATTCCAAGGCACGGACCGAAAATTAAAACACGCGCCAAGCACCACGTACGCACGCCTTCAGCCAGCCCCCGTGCCACGGGGCCGGCGTGTCTTTCTTCGTGGCGGCGAACCCGCCGCCGATGCGCCTCCTCTGCTCTCTGGCATGGCCCGGACGAGCTCGTCGACGTCCTCTTTGTGGTGAGCTTGGTCGGAACGTGAAGACGAAAAGAGCACGGGAAGCAGCCAAGCAGGCTAGAAAAATACTGTACTGAGTGTTGGCTGAAGATCCAATAACACGATCGAGATTCGAGATTCTAGAGAGAGAGGAAGGTTCCAAAAAGAAGAACACGGATAGAGAGAAGATCAGAAAACAAAAGACCTGCTACTCACTAGTCGGCTACTCGAGCTTGAGCTAAGCGCTGGAAAAGAGCTCTAGCGCGACCCCGGCACGCCGCCGGCGTGCTTTCAGACGATGTTGCACCGGCGAGTGACGTACTCGCGCGTAACGTGACAGCGTAGCTACTCCCGCCTTTGCGTGCGGTTTGCACCATCATCGTTTGGACGACTTGATCAATGATAGAGTTGGGTTAAGAAAAGGACGCCTCCATGCATCTGTCAGCTGGGAAATTTAATTTAATTTTAAGGTGTTCATACTTTTTGTCTTCCAAGAGCCTGGCATGTAGGAGATAGCTAGGGAGTATGTGACGACTGCCAAGCAAAGGTTTGACAAAAATGACCTTTTTCTAAACCTTGTGCACAAAATGAAGCGGATCTGCGGATATGTCCTAAATTCGCAATATGACCCTTTTTTACACGGGGCCTCAGGCTAGGCCACCATGGTACATTGCATGACATCTAAGGCTAGGGCGCCATGCTCTCATAACGTCCTCGCAAGTCGCAACGCCGTAAGTCGTCCTAGGTCAAGGCTACATGACGCCCTACCCCAAGGCGGCATGCAATATACCATGACGCCACGGGGCGGGCGGGTATCATGAAGAATGGTCAGACTGTGAAAATTTTCAAATCCGGTTCAGTTTGTGTTGAAATTTTAAAAAATGGTCAGATTTATCTATTTTTTTGCAAGGTTTCTTATATTCTAAATGGATGTTCTTAATATTTGAGTCGAAAAAATAATCATAGGTTTGAGCATCAGTATGATTCAGTGTACTTTTATTATGTGCAAATAGTCTTTTTGCATGGAATCTATAACCATTTTTATTGCACAAACTTAGTTTTTTCAGAGATGACATCGACGTTCAAATTTTCTCCTTGAAATGTTAACGTGTTCATTCATGTCAAAACGATATATAGTACTGTTGGAACCATATCAAAGTCCCTATCTTCGCGTAGCTCCCTTGCGGTAGTCTATTCTGGAACAAAATCCATGACGTTGACAAGGGATACAAAGAGAAAGTTTCCATCGTATATCCAACGAGCAGCACTGCAATAATCGCTTTCAAACCAACGCGAGCTGCCAAATTTTCTTGCTCCGAAACATTCGCTCGCCCAATCGGCCACACCTGGTAATGTCAACGAACGGTGTGAATTTGAAGACCAGGCTGTGTACGGCCGGGCTGTGGTGGATTATATATATTATCATCTCCCGATCGACACGTCCGCTCGCCGAGAACAAATGCACTGCACTGAACGACTCGATCAGAAAGTCAGAAGTCAGGTTTGATGTTTCAAACCAAAATGCCAGCTTATTACCAGTACTGAGATGTACTCTCGAGAAAGCAACGTATGAGATGTGTTTAAAATGATTCCAGTATAATGTACTCACCGAACTTGTTTGGATTTTGCTCTTCGTATACATTACTCTACTATGTATGTACATGCATCACACATGCCTGTGAGATTGTAAATACTAACATGGATCCTGGCTGCTAAGGTGCTAACCGCTTCCAAGTTGTGAAAAAACTAATCACTAATGACACATGTACACATCACACACGCGGAGATAAGCCAAAACGATCCGTACCAGCAGATCAACAGATTGACAACACACCGAACTTTGGGTACGGCCGCGTGGATCGGAGTGTGCACGGATGACGGACCGGCACGCACACGTAACGCGTACGTGCTGCATGCCACGGCGCGCACCGGCCGGCGGGCGAGCTAGGTAGCTAGCCGCCGTTCACGACGCCGATGGCAGGCTTCCTAGCAACGGCGGAGGCTCCGAACCCGCCCCCGCCGCCGCCAACCGCAGGCTTCCTCGTGACGGCGGAGGCGCCGAAGCCGCGGCCGGCGCCGACGCGCGGCGGGAGGCCGCTCCCGACGACCGCGGCGCTGCGGCTCCTCCGCACGGCCAGCGGCGGGAGCCCGACGCTCCCGGCGTCGGCGCCGAACTCGCACGGCGCGTCCTCGTCGATCCTGCCCACCGCCACGCTCCGGCTCCTCGCCTGCACGGCCGGCGCCGGCACGTCCCGCTGCTGCTGCTGGCGCTGCGACATGGCGCGCACGAGCTCGTTGACGTCGTCCTCCGGGCCGCGCCGCGTGGACCGCGAGCTGAACGTGGCCGCCTGCTGCATGCGCGCGCCGCCGTACCCGGCGCGGCCCCCGGCGCCCGCGTACTGGGACGGCATGGCCCCCGCGCACGCCGACATCTTGCGCACGTACGAGTCGCACGCCCGCGACAGCGCCCGCACCGGCGCGCCCAGCCACCGCGCCAGCTTGCTGCCCCCGCCGCCCTCGCCCTGCTGCTTCGCCGGCTTCATCTTGAGCTCTTGATCGATCGATCCTACGCGGTTCTGTGTGCGCTCTCGTGGGTCAATGGCTCGATGAGCGAGAGGGAATTTGGGCGATGGGTGAGTATAGATGATGATTGTCTCTTATATAAAGCCGGCGAGAGCGAGAGGAGCTTGATCTTTTATCCTAGTCATCATCGCCGGGGTTGAAACTTTGAACTGGAACAAGTAATAGTAGCACCCGACGAGCATTGTTTTTTTGGCGAGTAAGCACACACCCGTAGTCAAATCAAACTGGAGGAAGAAATGTTCAGCGGATAGATATATCTGCGTATATACAAATAATGAGGGTGGGAATAAATGCTGTTCCTGCCTGGATTTCGTCAAAGCAGCTTGCAATTTGCTCTAGTGGACACGTGATTAGTCAGACTGGAAAAGCCGTTACCGTGTGGTTTTGTGTGATAGATTGGATTTGGATCGGGCTTGAACAGTGTAAAAATGAGTGTGAAAATGAATGAACTTAGCACTCAAACGCTTAGCATGCAAGCATGGCTTAATTTCTAGCCTTAGTGGAGTACTCTACGCGTGTTAGATTTCTTTTAGTGCAGAGAACCTTCCGATGTAAAATGCTACACAAATATTAATTCTACAAATGAAAGCCTATCAAGACTAACCTTGGTGAAATTGATATACAGTAGTAGAAATCCATATTCGTGAAGTACTCCGTAGTAAGCGAACACATAGGTGATTATTATCTACGTAGCAGAGACCTGAGTGGCTTAAGCAAATGGACCCGCCCGAGCTGCACGTTCATAAGCCATCGTGGTTGCTTTTGTCGAATGACTTTCAACATGACCTCGGCGCCCTCCTACAGAAGGAAATGGCCGAGTGAACTGCCATCTGGCATCAGATGATCTAACATCTCCGCCTCCCACAACCTGACAACGTCGGGTCCCGACACTTGCCACCAATGACATCAACGGGACAAACCTCCCATCACACCCTATGGTTGTACGCGCCTCCCGCCATCCAGCATGGTGGTAAGTGCCACATGCCAACTTTTTAGACTTTCGTGAGGTTATTTTAACAATGAATTTGAGGGGTCACTTTTGACAATACAATTAAACATAAGAGTTATATTTGTAAAAAAATCCAATTAGAAAGCGTTGGAGCTTTATCTTTTTTCCTAGAGCAGCCTTTTTCGAGCAATTCAGCCAGATCGAAGCACTGTCGTTTGTATAAATCGTGAGCTATAAGTTTAATCCTGTTCCTGTCTGGATTTCGTCAAATGCAATTTGCTCTAGTGGACACAGGCACACACGTAGTGATCGGTCACATGGGACTATGGGAGAAAGCCGTTCCCGCGTTATAATTGTGGGTAGTTTGGAGAACTTGGTACTCCCTCTGTCCCAAAATAAGTGTCACAACTTTTATAGAAAGTGGATGTATGTAGACATAAACATGTCTACATACATCCACTTTCTATCAAATTCGAGACACTTATTTTGAGACGGAGGTAGTAGTAGTAGTAGTGTTGGATCGGGCTTCAGCTGTGTAAAAATGAGTGTGAAGATGATTGCTAAATTAGCACTCAAACACTTAGCATGCAAGCAATGGGTTAATTTCTAGCCTTAGTGGAGTACTCTACGAGTGTTAGATTCTCTTACTGCGGAGAACCTTCGTATGCAAAAATTCTACAGAGAATCAAACGGTGGCTGACGAGTCGATCATTTGTCATATCTGCATGTCTCATGTGAACAAGAAAAGGCAGGAAAGCGTGGGAACTTTATCGATCTTTTTCCAAGGGTGTAACCTTTTTC
Organism: Poa annua; assembly: GCA_026929855.1. Lineage (NCBI taxonomy): Eukaryota > Viridiplantae > Streptophyta > Magnoliopsida > Poales > Poaceae > Poa > Poa annua. The sequence continues at coordinate 62,306,956 of CM049438.1, read as the reverse complement.
GATCGAGCACTTCATCCTGATCGGGCAGTGTTATTTGCATAAATCGTCGGCTGACCTTACTAGTACTCCCCCGTCTCAAAATAAGTGTCACAATTTTGATAGAAAGTGGATGTATGTAGACATAAACATGTCTATATACATCCACTTTCTATCAAATTTGAGACACTTATTTTGGAACGGAGGGAGTACTATTTTACCAAATCGTACTTTGATATACAAAGGAATGAATTGACTAAAGAAGGGAGAGCTGTTCGATCAAATTGTAGCTTCCATAGTTGCACTCTTCACCCAAATTAAAGGTGGTAGTTGAAGTCGAGGATAGATGGGAGAGGAAATGTTGCATTTTATAAGCCTTTAGGCTATTTAGTTTACCAAAATCTGAAAGATTAAAACTCGTTCATTTTTGTTGCTGCATTGTACAAAAAGTCAAAGTGAGACTAAATTAGCCCCATAGTGCTAGTACGAGATAGTTGGAGCTACGGGTTTTTTCTACTCTCAGTAAATGTAAATGAATGGAAATAGAAACAAAGCAGTTTACGCGCACTCCTCTCCTCCATCGTCTGACTCGCCACGTACGTCTTGCATGTTGAGTGTATATGTAATATATGTACTAGTTTATAAGTATGATTTATCTTTTTTCCGCACTAAAGGCGAGAGCAATCCTCTTAAGTGGACACGTGAATTGGTAAGAGAGAATTCCTTTTTTGACACTACTTCAAGTTCTAGTTCCTTATTTGGCCTTGAGAATCCCTATTTGACACTCTAACTTCATTTTCTTCCCTATATGACACTCTAGTACATTTTGAGCACTAACAGTGTTAGCTTGGGATTTAAATTGTTGTTTTTGCTCCTGGTTCAATATGTGACCAATTTTTGAGCACTAACCGTGTTAGAAAAGGGAGAGATTCAACCGTAGTTCTTACCATTAGGAAGTTGCAGCTTCACCTCCATGGCCTTCATCCGTTCTCCCGATACAAGTGCCTTCTATTGGCTCCGATAAACGTGGATGAAGATGAAGAGAAAAACAACGCACCGGCCGGTTGATCAGATACGTGATCTTCGCTTCAATTGGTGCGGAGAAAATCTCATCTGCTGGCCGGCCGGCCGATCTTCCAGTGCAAGAAAACTCCCTCCTCGGCATCATACTTATCTGATGGATTCGTTCAGATGAAAACCGTTAGCAAAAACAAAACAAAAAAAAAAAATCTCGTACGCATCCCGCGGGGCCTGTACGAGTATGGCCAGTTATTTGATCGTGTATACGGTGCGTCTGGCCCTCGTCTAGCTGCCTGGCCCGGCTAATGGCCATGATGGATCATATCCACTCCATGGCCAGCTCCATTCATGCACATGAACTGATCAATGGAATAGCTAGTTTGGCATGCACGTACATGCTTGAGTGCTAGCTTAGCACTTGTACCTTGCACCCATCAACGTGCCAATAGGAGGTCTGTCCAGGTACTGCTATTTTTGTCATGTAAAAAAATTGGTCACATATTAAACCAGGGGCAAAAATGACAATTTAGGTCCCAAGCTGACACTGTTAGTGCTCAAAATGTACTAGAGTGTTATATAGGGAAGAAAATGAAATTAGAGTGTCAAATAGGGAAGAAAAAGTTTCCCAGGGCCAAATAAGGAACTAGAACTTTAAGTAGTGTCAAATAAGGAATTCTCTCAATTGGTAATGTGTTCCCACGATACTGTGGGATATTTTGCAGTTGGTAGTAGTGTTGGATTTGTTTTTAAAAAAATGTATGAACGGGTGATAAATTTACCCTCATACTTAATATGCATGCCTAGTAATACGTTAAAGGGCCGATCGGACACGCGAAGACTTATGCATTGTTGTTTTTTATGGAGGCATCGATTTTGGAGAACTTTTTCGTAATATGGGTGTTGTCAATGGTGATAGTTGTTACTCCTATCGTGAGTTGTTGATTGCTTGTGCCTGTTCTTTTGGATTTGGCCAATCTTATTGTCTCGACAAACTCTCCGTTTGTCTATGCCATATTTTTGCAGCGGCTGGGTGTTTTTGACACCAGCTTGGTATTGATATATTTTTTCATTAAAATATACATACACTGGTATACAAATATGATCGACACGGATAAGCTAGAGTTAGTCAAAGTCGTGTGCAGTTTGCTCGAAATTTAGCACGGTATTGGAAACTACGATAACTCCTAACTCCATATATATTTGGGTAGTAGTAGTGTTTGATCCGGCTATGAACTGGGCAGATTAAGACGAGTATTAAAACAAGAGCTAGTTTAACACTCAAACGTTTAACACGCATGCACGTGTTAATTTGAAGCCCTTTTAATAAGTACAGTAGTAGTCTAGAAGATTTCTTGTCTAGTGTAGAAACAATAAAAGTGAGATGCAAAATTCCAGCAAGAATCAAACCGTGGCAAGCTGACGACTCGTGCATGTTCTGTCTCGCCCGGACATGGAAAAACAGGAAAGCGAGGGAGGCTTCTACCGTTTTTCCGAACCTTTTTCCAGCACTTTATTAAGTGAGAGCAATGCTATATTGCTACTGTATTTGTATACTCGTGAACTAACCCCAGCTCTTACTATCGTTTTACCTAATAACCATATTATAGCAAAAGGGTGCGATACTGTGATTTGACTAAAGATCCGAGGCTGTGCGGTTAAGAGAAAACTTGATCCGGTTGTGCAGATAAATTGAGAGCTAGCACAACACATGCATTTTTTGTTAGAAGAATACATGAAGACATTATACATAGGTAGATAATCGTGGAGGTTTAGGTCCGGTTTAGAACAAAGCAAAATACTAGTAAGTTTAGAGTATATGATTCATATATGAAAATTTCCGATGATATCGTTTGAAACAAAGGAATTTCATTTTTTTTTGAGGAAAACAAACATGAAGTCTCACCTCGTGTTTTCATCTTCCTGTTTCTATAATTCATATGTTTTCTCTGCATGACATCCAAACGACACTTTATGAAATTGGTTTTAGTTCTTGTAGGATTTAGGAAACACGACACGACACTTTATGAAATTGGTTTTAGTTTCAGTTTCTGCGTTTTTCCTATTCCTATGTTTTCACTTTCCGTGTTTCAGCGGTGCCTTAAAATGGTCCAGAAGGTCGAAAGAACTTACACGACCTCAAATGTCCATAGTCGTAGCGAAGGTTGTTAGCTGTAGAACTTTTAGGTTCTAAAAGGCCATATAACTTTTAAATTTTTGCAAGCAAGTTTGATTCATATTTGTGTTAACTTAGAGATAAATTTGAGTGTACATCACATGAAATTGTTAAATACCCTATTTTTACAGGAATATGCGGATCTAAAACCCTGTGCCATACCGAAAATAAAATTATGCTAAAAGATTTATGAGATTAAATGAGATGGGCACCACCCATACTGCAAAAGAGTTTATCACAAACGGTTTTTGCGGTGTAAAATATAGGGGATATGCTAGAGTTGCTCCAAGAACTAAGGAGGGTCATCCAGCCAAAACAAGAGCAGGACTAAGGAGGCGATGCACTGGCGGGCTTGGGGTGTTAGTGTGGGGCCGAAGGCAAAGATGTTAGTTGGGGAGGAAGGGGGGGGGGGGGGGGGGGTGGGGAGTCCGGCCAAACGGGCGATGCGACACGAAACCTAGTGTGCCTGGTGCTTCAGTCCTCAAATAGATGAAGAGGTGAATGTTTGCTCGAGTTTAGAAGAAAACCACATGGTGTCCAAATAAAACTACAGAACATAGTTGGGGTTTGAAAAATCTGTTGTACAAAATACTCATTTGACTTATTGGTATGTTGCTAGGCTCAAAAGTAGAATCAAACGTACCTAAGGCCTTGTTTACCACAAGTGCAATGGACGAGAATTTATGAAATTGTTTTATTTCATTCAATCCCCACAAATTTCAAAAACTAATTTCCCATTCCAATACACTTGCCTAAAGTTTGTAATCTAAAAAAAAAAAAAAGTTGGTGAGAAATATCTACAAATTATTCTATCCAAAACCCACTATTAAAAGTTTTTCAAGATCCAGATAATCCCTCCAACCGTTAAATACACTCGTCCAAATAGCAAGGGTACGTAGAATGGTTGATAAGACAGTCTTATTTTAAACCTGTCACATAATTAAGATATGGCGAAAAAACATGAGATACAATTGGTTATTCTTTAGTTATATCTTAGTTACCAAATATCGTTAAATTTGTGGTGAGACAATGGTTGGTAAAAGATCATCTTTTAGCTAAGAAGACAAAGCTTTTTTCTGATTTCTCTCTCACCAACTCAGCAATTATCCTATGCGACATTGCTAAGATAATACCATTGTACATGTCCTAAGGGCATCTCCAACGGGCTGACGCATTTTGGGACCAAATCTGGTCCATTTTGGTCCGTTTGCGTCAGGCCGTAGACAGGTTTGGGCCTTTGTCCCCCCAACTTAGCCGTTTGGGCCGGGCGCTCTCCCATCGACCGGACACATTTTTTAATTTTTTTTACTAATAGATTATATTACAAAACGGGACTGTGGCTTCATCGCCGGTGTCTTCCAAGGCCATTGATGACGGCGCAGGGTCTTCGGCCGCGCAGCCTTTCCCGATGGGCATGCCTCTGAGTCGTCGTTGGCGCGAGAGACCAAGCGGTCGTTGACACGTGGGGGCCATGAGCAAAAGGAGGACACGCGCGGACGCAACAGTTACCGTGCCCAAATTTGGACCGCGTTTACGTCTCCGCGGACAACGCAGTAAAAATGTATCGGGTTACTGGGTTGGGTTTTCCACCGGACATTTCCGGATCGATTCGGACGGTCGAGATCCGTTTGCGTCCGCACCAGGTCGTGGATGCCATTTACTACCGGTCAGAATACCCCATGATCGGACAAGCGTGATCATGTCCGTCCGTTTCTGATCGGACGGCGCCAAACGCACCGCCACCACTCAGAATCTACCACTCGCAGAGCTCCGCATCTACCCTTCCCTTCCACCCGCTCCCCACGCTCCGGCGACGCACCCACCCATGTCGTGGCTCACGCGCTCCATCGCGGCCACGCTCTCCTCGCCGCGCGGCGAGCCCGATCCCGACGCCGACGAATCCGAGACCTCCTCCACCGACAGGGCGACCGCGGAGGGTTCCTCCCCGTTGCCGCGCGACCCCGAGGAGGAGGAGCCCGAGCAGCCCAACACCCCGAGCCGCGGCGTCAAGGACGACATCTCCGAGCTCACCGAGACCCTCACCCGCCGCCTCTGGGGCGTGGCGTCCTTCCTCGCTCCCCCGCCGCCCGCGGAGTCCTCGTCCCCGCGCGCCGCGGAGCCGACGGAGGGCGACGGGGAAGACGCGGCGAGCCCGCCGCAGTCCCCGCGGATCGCCGGGATCCGGAGCGACCTGGCCGAGATCGGGGGCAGGGTGAGGAGCGGCATCTCGATGCTGCAGAGCAACCTGGCCGTGGCCGAGATCTCCAAGATCGCCTCCTCGCTCCTGCCGTTCGGCCAGGAGGAGGCCGACGAAGGGGAGCCCGTGGTCGGCGCGACCGAGGAGGTGGTGGTCTTCGTGAGGCACATCTCCACGCGGCCTGAGACGTGGCTCGATTTCCCCCTCTTCATCAGCGAGCGCTATGCAGATGGTAAGGTTTTCGTGCCTTAATTAGTGTCGCATTAGAGAATGTGTGTCTCATTTGGTGTACTTACTAAGGTGAAATTGCTGGCATTTGTGTGTGAGTCTCACATCGAGCTCATTTGGTTGGTCAAGAGAAGTAATCACAGTGGGGAAATGCCTTAAGAATATATGATTTGTTAGTGATTTTTTTAACTCTGCGAAGATCTTGATCATGCACATCTTGGATTAGTTGACATGTACGTACATACTGGTATAGTTCCATGTAGTCAGTGAAATAGTAGATAAAAGCTGCCACTCTCGAATCTGAAATGTAATTGTACTTCCTTTGAAAGCTGCCTAGGTCAGTTATCTGTTCATCCATGCTAATTAATTTGCCACTTTATCTGTACACCAGCTAGAAATCAAATTCTTGTTCTGAAAATGTAAGTATCCATCTAGCAACTTCCAGTTTCTCGTATCATGGCTTTCTATTATCGTTGTATAACTTGATTAGCCAAATTAAGCTAATGTCTAAGCATCATCACTTATTTGAAATGAATGGAGTGTGATGCACCGTTGGATCATATAGCTTAAACAAACACTTCTTTAGTTTTATTATCCTTGTGGAGGATGGAAATGATATAGGCATAGATAGGAAATAGTGAATATATAATAGACTTTATGGCAAGTGTTCGGCATACCTGCTGCAAAATGCAGAACCAGAAGTTAGATAGGTAATAGGTTATGCCATGATATTTAAGAAAAAAAATCTGAATATTTTCTGCCTGTTTAGCATACCTTCTGTATACAATTTCTGGTCCTTAAATGTTTTTCCTGATGCTCTGTGGCATCTAGTTACATCATATTAACTGTACTTATCTTTTTGAAATAGAATCGTCATAATGTGGAACAAACAACACTGATATTCCTTTATTTCTCTTACATGGTTTCTCTTCAACCATTAGATTTTGAACTGTTGGATGTTCAGTATGTCCATGCATTAGCTATGGAGCGCCTTGTGCCAAGCTTATCAGATTTAAAGGTTCAAATTTGCTCAACTGATATGAGTGAAGCATGTTTCTGGAAGATCTATTTCGTGCTTCTGTACTCAAAGCTCAGCAAACAAGATGCTGAACTTCTATCAACGCCACAGGTAGTTTCTGGATTGTTCACAGTATTTATTGTCCTTTTGGTACATTATTGTTTGGTTTATTGTGGCTTTTGTGCTTCGTATGTTCTAATGAATGGAATGCTTCTTAAGAAAATAATGGGCACTTTAGCATTTCCAGTCCATTCCTATAGCACAACAAGCTGGTCCTGCTTACTAGGTTTATCATCTTGAGAAATGTTTGTGTAGTTGAGGGGAAAATTTCTGGATTGTAGAGTCCATAGGACCTCCACACCCTCTTATATATAGCTCAACATGGGCTTACATCTTAATTTATACTAGAATACTCTATATTCTACTGGGACACTAACTCAACTCCAACACTACACTAGAATACTCTAGATTCTCCTAGGCATGGGTTAATAACCATGGCCATCTTGTTACAACCAGTACACATCTAGCTTACAAACACATGAGAACATTTTACTCTAGCTCTTGTTCCATCGGTTGTCGAGCACCCATTCAACTCCGACCATCCAAGCTCCACCTCATGCGAGCCGTCATCCTCACCGTTCACCAACTCTACATCAAGCTAGCCACCTCCAACCCCACTCGCGTTTGGCCACCGTTGTCTCTCCAACCATGCGCCTTCTCACAAGGACGCCTACGACGGAGGCACCTTACGCCTTCCACCATCAGCCTTAGCATCATAATTGCCTCTTCGTCTAATTCGGTTCCCGCAGAACCATGGTTGCATCAAGACACCAGCTCGTCCAAAGCCACAGCTGCCTCACCTTACCGATTGCTCCTGAACCAAGCATGCTTGCCGAACGATGCTCCTCTCGGCTATCCACACTCCTGTCATTCATTTGTCTTCCACCTCTCCAACACGAGGTTCCAACCATGGCCTCTAGCTTCTCTCCATAAAAGCCCCAGCCATCTTGCCTAGTTGTCTTAACCATCTGCGCCTTGGGCCTCTCGGTCATCACTGCCTCTGCCATCTCCTTCCGCAAATCCTTGGACAACTCCAACAACACAACCTCAGCCATCACCATCAAGCTCCTGGCTTACCATCTACATGACAACATCTCTCTTGGTATCTCTTCAAGCTCTGCATCACTCGCCTCCTCAGACCTCAGTTTACTATAGCTTAACCACCACAGCATACAAGCCACATCATTCTCCCCCTGTTTGAGAGCTCACCTTGCCCTCAACACTAGGACCAACTTTCCTCCCTCTTGCTGCAAGCACAAAGAAGCAGCAGCAGTGCCAAAACGTCCAAACACTAGCAGGGACTCTCTTCTCTGTGTCACAGCTGCAGCATGTCAATAGCTTATCTTCTTTCCCTTCTCTGCTTCCCCTGTTCATTTACACAGCAGCAGGCAAATAAATGGAGAGCAAGGCATTGCTCTCAGCACAACAAACACCATTCCACTCCTCTGTGTAGCACAAAGCACACAACACAAGCACTGAATCACGGCACTCCTATTCCTCTCTCAGAACCATTACATCTCAGCTCCAGAGCCTCCACTCCATTTTCCACTCCTCTCTTCTTTTCCCAGACCATTCTTCTGCATCACTAGCCCGGCACAAGCACATGCCCAATACAGGAAAGAGCAAACGCCACCTCTTCTCCCCTGCACTTCTCTTGTCAGTCCTCTATCGATGTTGCAGCGATCCTTTCTTACTCCTCTCATTGAACTCCGTTTTCTCAGCTCTCCTCTGCTCTTACATTGAACTCCACCAGCAGCAAATCCACCTAATTCTTCTTCCTCCCTCTTATCTTTTCCTTCTCTACAGCAGCGGTCCTTCACCTGTGCACAGCACCTCCTGTCCGCACACACTTGGTTCCCCGAGCCACCATATCTTTGGTGCTCCAGCCAGGAGCTGCAGCAGAACCGCACACGCCAGCACACTACTGCCTAGCAGATCTTCTGTTCCCCACCAGATCAGGGGCACTCCAGCCAGATCAACCTCCAGTCTCCAAATCAAAAAACCTTTTTGTGAGCATGGCCCCGTTCGGAGCAGCAACCAAGGTTCAAGCGACGCATCTTACGACGTGAAGTTGCTACCGCCCTCACAGAGCAACTGGGTGCAGCTTCCCGCCGCCTGAGTGACTGCAATGCGCCCACTGTTGTTGCCAACAATGGAGTTGGTGCTGTAGTGGTGCAACGGTGGTGGCTGTGGACCTATGGTTGGGAGGAGTCTAGCTCTAACACCATGCAGTTTTTTTCTTGGGGGAAATTTCTTCGTTGGATGGTCTCTTGGAATATAGCTCAACTTAGGCTTACATCTTACTTATACACTAAAATACTCTAAACTCTCCTCCTCCTCCTCCTCCTCCTACTACTACTACTACACTAACTAGACTCCAACAGTTTGGTCGGACCCTTCACATGTGACACATTATATGATATGCCATATTTAGTACACGTGAATGGGGAAGTGAATCCCCATCCGTCCTGATACAAGTGATCGTTGTCTAGATTGTATTCCTTAAACCATTGTGTATATTTACCTTTGGGCCTCGCTTGGATTAGCGTTTATTAGACAAAACGACGGGTATTTTTTATGGAGCTCCTGAGGCCCTCCTAAAAATCCTGCGCAGGGGGGTAAATCATTTCGGTTCCGGAAAACAAACCAGCCATCCAAGCGAGCCCTTATCAGTTTCAGGATGCAACTAGAGTTTATACAGTTATGTTCTTTTAAATAATATGTGGCGAAAGTGTGGTTGGTCGCCTCCTCCATTGACTTATTACTAGAGGCGAGAGTGACCATCTTCTCTCCTATTCTTTCTTGGGTAAACAAGAGTGGCTCCAAAACCTGTTCTCTGCTAGGCTACAAAATGCGCGACAAATACAAGTAGAACTCAATAAGAGTTGTTATGGACACTGATGAGATCACTCAAACATAGCTTTTACTGCCAGAATTTATACAGGAACACATTTACTGAACCCAAACAAAACATTCATAGTAAATTAGTTTCTGAGCGAGATTCACGCATACAAATTTCAAGCATCTTATCTTGCTTCATAAGGATGTTGGTGGCCAACTAAAGTTTTGTTCCCACGATATAAACTTGAATATCTTCAGAATGGCAACTTCTCATGAAACTTATCTGAGCTAAGTCGTGCATGCAACAAATAGGACAATACCAGAGTACACGCCACAGCTGCATGGCTGGATGCAACTAAATTTTCATCCCAGCTCTGCCCGAGTGGAAGCTGGAGAGGTTCATTGGCTAGAACTGAGAGTTCAGTCAGACTATCCTTTCAGGCACGCCGATGACATCTAACACGATAACAAATGGTCACCTCCCATTTTTTCACATGGGTTTTTTCACATGGGAACTGGTTATTAGTTTCTAACACTAGATCGCCAGTTCGAAAATAAGGAGATTGAACATGCAACATCGGGCAGCAGCCCAAGGAATTTCAGAACAATCTTTTCATTTCATGTATAGTATAATGATTTTACGCATATAAGAAGACATCCTAGATCAAGTAAACTTATGACTGAACTACGACTATGAACAGTGTAATAACAAGCTGGACACCTGTATTGTCGACTCGAACTGGAACATGCTCACAACTGAGCGAAATTGGTTCTACATCTTGCTTTTATTTTGACAAGGGCAGAGTGTTAGGGGCTGTGTCTTATTTTTCATGAATTTTATAATGTTAACAACATGTTGGCTAGGGTAATCATCTTGGTGATGAGATAAAAAAGATTAGAACTTCTAAAATAAAATAGGAAATTTTATTATTTGTTTCAACCTCTCGTAGTGTGACCTAGCAGAAGACATACAAGATGAAAAAATTCATCATTTATGTAATGTTCTCATTGGCTATGATCTGCCTCACAAGAAACAAGCTTGAAGAAATTTATCATTCGTTTAATTAAAGTTGTCATAGTATCTGACCAACCCAAGTACCAAGCTCATAACCAGGACATTTGTACCTATTGAACTAACCTTGAATCAATGACTTTATGTCACTGTTCTTTTATAAGGAGTGAGCCTTTCCGAAACCACATATGCAGTGCTTATTACTCATTTTACTTCCATGCATTGGAATTGTTCAATCATATTTCGCCTATCATTTCTTTGGTCTCTATACACTAGCGATTTGAGTTTGATAGGTGTAGGCATAAGAGACACCAGGAAAGCTGATGGATTAGCATTACAACATGTACTCTCTGTTTGACATAGCCATCGTGCCTCTTCGTCCCACTCCACGACATCAGTCCTTTTTTCTTCCGGTCATCATGCACAACACACTGATGGTATATCAAGGAACGAGCCAGAATATTTGGTTTTACATGACACTAACTTAGGCTCAACACTCCAAAGAATACTCTAGACTCTCATAGGACCCTACTACTTCTACTACACAAACTCAAGACTCCAAGAGTTTGATCGGTCCCTTTACATGTGATGTGACACATTATTAGATATGCCATATTTTGTACACATGATTGAGAAAGTGAATCTCCATCTGTTCTGATACGAGTGATCTGTGGCTAGATAGTAGCCCTTAAACCCGGTGTATATTTATCTTTAGGCCCCGCTTGGATTGGGGGTGGCAAATTACGAAGCGGAAATTTCCACCCCACTCGTGCAGGATTTTTCATGTGGCCTAAGCAGCTCCGTGACTTTTTCCCCCGGTATTCGTTAAAAAACGCTGAGCCAAGCGGGGCCTTAGCAGTTTTAGGTTGCAACCAGAATGAATACAGTTTACCTTCATTGTAGTATTATGTCATCAAGACAGATAAATCGGGAGGAATAGTACAATACACTTCATGTTGTGACGTCGTCGGATTGAGAAACTGCTGTATTCACTTTAATGTTGTTGTTCAAACTTGGCCAGCTATTCACAATTCTCAGTGCACACTACACGGTCCTTTTCCATGCAGATCCTAGAAGCAAGGGAGGAGTTGTTGCAAAGTTTACAGGCTAAGAATAAGCACGGATCTGAAACTACTGCGGAACCATCAGAGGATTCTGCCTCTGCCGAAGAGAAGGTGATAGAACCTTCAAGCATCCAAGAGAAAGCGGCGATATCGGAGGTTCGATCCTTCGAAGAACCCACTTCAGATATCACGCCAGAAATTGAGGAAGAGAAGTTCCCAGTTTCAGCCACTGAGGTGGAAATCGTCGACAAGTCGGTGATCGAAGAAGAGCTGTCAGTGAATGACAAAATCAAGACTCCACCAGCTGAGTCCAAACTTCACGCCGACGGAGATGACGATGAAGTGGACGAATGGCCCAACGACGACGACACAGACGAGGAGCCTGAGGCGGCTGGGGCAGCAAGCAACAGGCCTTCACTGGGGCAGGAGGAGGACCTATCATTCAGCGATCTGGAAGACGATGACGATGATGATAATAAAAGGGTGGACAAGTAGTTAAGCTGCCGCAAGGTCTGGTCCCGGTACAACAATCATCTCAGCCTACAACCTACAACAGTCCCACAAGCACACGCACGCTGGCTTCACTCAAGGGACTACAGAGTAGTACAGACAGATACGCGGTGATGGAGGATGGGTGGATCATTGCTCGGTTATTATTGGTCTCCTGAAGTAATGAGTCCCCAGAAGCTGGCTGGCCCTCTTCCGGATGGCCTGAATTAGGACCCTAATGCTAAGCGTGCCTTTGTCAGTAGTGATGGTGACCAGTACGCCTATATCATTACGTTAGCCTGTTTCTGTACATAGAGCCCTTTGTCTGGTCGGGGCTGGCTGCTGTATGAACCAACCTGGCAACCAATCACTCTGTCGATCTGAGTTTTTATGCATAGTACAGACTAAACTTGACTGAATTATATGCGTGCTACTTTTTGGGCATAGTTCAGTTAATAGGATAGTCAGGAGGGACTTCTTTTTGGGCGGGTAGTATGCACACCATCGCCTATACAACTCGTGCATCGACTCCTCCGACGATAGGTGCTCGGTAGTGTAGTCGATGCTGGACGTCACCGTCGCTAGGGCCAGCAGCAGCAACATGCTCACTGCCAAGGCAGGATAAATCACCATTATAATTTGTTTCTAGGTATGATGATTATTGATCGTATGTGTCTGCCTGTATATAAATAAGTGTAATTTGATCAGAACCAACACATGTGTGGTATTAAGTAGCTCATAGCAATGCTCTGAATCTACTATTCACCTAGCAGTGTAGTTTCTTGAAAAGTACGAGGTGCTCGAGGGAAGTTTAATGTTCACAATAATACAATGGACCCAAAAAACTATGTGTCTATTTTGTTCTAATACAACTTTACCAACTCGTTTCTTCCCACTTCCCAACTGGCGTATGTGTCTCAAAACCTCTGCCAAAACTATAATTTTTTGATAGCACTATTTTAGACTTAATGAACTTCGCTACCTATCTTTGGTTAAAGAATGACATATGGCAAAACCTACACGATTATGTAGAAATAACAGATAAAAAATAGGACACCTTTCAATGCTATATGCGACAAGTAAAATACATTACCAGAATCATCATACGAAGAACTATATTCCACTCAAACAATACTGTAGTAAAGCGGAAAAGCAAACGACAATAAATTCAGCAACCGCACAAAGAAATCATGTACGTCTATAAGTACAAAAAATTGGTGTGTATATGTATGATGTATCCATCGAACACTTGACTTCTTTACCGGATCTTTTGGTTTTTATACCGATGGGAAGAACCATTCTGATCTGAAATGTGTGACTGGACTGGTACCATTGGTTATGGTTACTAGGCCATTTTTTCTGCTTATCATATCATACACACCATAGCTTGGACTGCCATTCTTGACCTTTGCACATTCGAAGCACTTGCACGCGGCGACCTCGCGCCGACTCCATGCCCATGTCCAATCGTCGCCCAAAATAAAAACGCAGTTTCCTCCTCCAAATTTTGGGGTATAATGCTCTGACGAGGATGTTACCGCAAGTGCTTTTGACCCGGTCTTGGCAACAAAAAGGACCTGGTTGCCCAAGTCCTTCACCTCCGACCACCGGCCTTTGTCCAAATCTGCCTAAAAAACAAGTAAAAAAATCGAGTGGCGATCAATAATGTTGATACAATTCCTCAAATCTGGGAAGCTCCATTGCAAAGTAGTTAGCGTAAAACTACCACTCTACAGACTAAATCATAAAAGCTACCACTTTTACCCGTAATCGCAAAAAACTACCACTTTTGGTCCGTTGATTGCAAATTGCGCTAAAAGTTGATTTGACTCTGGATTGACACGGAAACTGATTGGGAGGGCCCACCCGTCAGAGATTACGTGGAAAGGGATAGACGGCGGCCGTTTGATCACAAAAAACTATCATTTTTTCCCGCAATCGCAAAAAACCACCACTTTTACCCGCAATCGCAAAAAACTACCACTTTTGCCCATTATTGCAATGTGATGTTTCAGCCTTTAATTACACGCCGCCGTGTATATAAATTGATTAGTTAGCTCTTCTTATTTAGTGACATTTTTGTTGGTGAAGGGAAAAAAGTGTTAAAAAATTCACTGGGTTTTGGTTGAAGTAGAATCGATGAATCAAATTTTCGAGCTTGCTTAGTAAGCTGATCTGATGGATAGCAATCTTGGAAAGCTTCCCTGCAGGACGATCCATGATGGCCTGCCTCAATCAAAAACCCATCCTACCAGCCAACGAACATGCAAGACGTACAGAACATGGATTCATATAGATAAATCCGTGAGATCTGATAAGAGCTCGATCGACCTGTATGCAATTCTCTGTCCCTGCTGAAGAGAAGGTGATAGAACCTTCAAACATCCAAGAGAAAGAGGCCGCATCGGAGGTTCGATCCTTCGAAGATTCAGCGATAGGTCTTCGCTGGGGCAGGAGGAGGACCTATCATTCAGCGATCTGGAAGACGACGACGACGATGATTTTGATGACAGTAGAAGAGTGAACAAGTAGATCAGCTGAGACAATCATCTTCGTCTCCAGCAGTCCCCACAAGCACACGCACGCACGCACGCTGGCTTCACTCAAGGAACTACAGAGTAGTACAGACAGATGCATGGTGGTTTGAGGATGGGCGGATCATTGCTCGATTATTATTAGTCTCTTTGAGTAATGAGTGCCCAGAAGCTGGCTGGGCCTCTGCCGGACACCCTGAATTAGGACCCCTAATGACGAGCGTGCCTCTGCAGCTCGTGTTAGTGTTCATGGTGAGCAGGACGCCTGTATCATTGCGTTAAGCCTGATTCTATATATAGATCCCGCTGTCTGGGCTGCTGTACGAACCAACCAACCTGGCAACCAATCACTCTGTCAATCCGAGTTTTTATGCATAGTACTAACCAACTTGACTGAATTATGCATGCATGCTACACACACTACAGGAATCACGAGCGGATCTCTACAATTTTATGCAAGCGCACAGCGTGC
The DNA here is from genome assembly GCA_026929855.1 of Poa annua. NCBI lineage: Eukaryota > Viridiplantae > Streptophyta > Magnoliopsida > Poales > Poaceae > Poa > Poa annua. The sequence goes on along the minus strand of CM049438.1, from coordinate 62,291,872 downwards.
CCCTTGGCCTAACGGATGGCGCGTGTCGTCTGGTCATCTGCCTAGCGAGCGAGGTTCGCTAGTAGCTAGCCGCTGGGTGGCGCGCATCTGACGACGAAAAAGGAAACTCGTTATTTTTTAAAGCTCTCATGGAATGACCTAGCTGAAGACGAACAAGCTCATAAAAATCACCATTTCTCAAACCTTATCATTGGATTAGACCCGTTTGAGGAGAAACAAGCTATGATAAATTTATCGGTCGTTCAATTAAATCTATCATATGAGCCGACCTACCCGTGTACCAAGCTCATAACAAGGAATTCTTAGGTATTGAACTGAGTAAACCAATGATCGACTTCATGGCACTATCTACCACCCTAGTATTTTATAATAGGAGTGAGACTTTCCTAAACCGATGCGTAGCTTATTCCTCATCTTACTTCTCTGCGCTAAAATTGTCCAATCTTATTTCATGTATTAAATTTTTCGTCTCTACACACACTATGATTTGAGTTTGATAGGTGTAGGCATAAGAGGCACCAGGAAAGGCGAATTGATCATCAGAAGGATAAAGTATATATATATATTTCACCCTAAAATCTGTAGGATTGGAGCCAAACCCCCCGGGACAACAATGTGGTCTAATTTGAACCCTCAAATCCTCCATACCGTCTAAATCACCCCCAAAGCTGGTTTTGTATGGCTTCGGCGGTTTTTGTGCGATGTCATGGCAGTGACATGGCACTAGCTGGCTGTCCGTTAAGAAGATAACGGCCATGTATGTTCGGCTGTCCGTCAAGTTCGTCAGTTACGATGTTTGGCTTGCTGATGGCCTAATCTCCTTGAGGGGACTGAATGGCATCGGCCTCACACTCGTGGTGCCGTCGATCCAGTCCCTGATCGCGACTCCACCGATGACGGCACGCGTGACTCGGTTTTTGGCTATAGTTAAGCCAAAGTATTTTAGCAGATGACTAAATATCAAACATGTCAAATAGACCGGAAGACCAATACTGGAATCAACATTGTAAAGTTCATGTTGTACATGGTCGGCTCAATGGGCGAACCAGCCTAGCACCACTGCACCTACGGATGGCAATGGGTACCCGATACCCGCTAACCCGACGGGTACCCGCACTAAATGGGGAGGATTTGGTGTAGAAAAAAACTGTGGGGGTGCTTAGCGGTAAAGATTCAGACCCGTCAGGTCTAGCAGAGGCGGGTATGAGGATGCCTAACCCGGACCCGCGAACCGGCATACCCGTCTAGAACACGTAAATCTCACGTATTATTCCCTCACACCCTACTCCCACGCACACAACACACAACTGGTCGGGCCAGGATGGCCAGCCCAAAGCCAGGCCAGCTACCTAGCCCACTAACGCATGACGCATCCTACTCCCTGGATAACTACCCTAGCCCACTAACGCACGCACCAAGGCCACACGCACGGACATACCTATCGATCGGATCGATTCCCAATTTCTCATCCACTGCCCCCGTCTCCTGGAGTCTCTCCTCTTCCTCTTGCGCCGCCACACCGGCTCCTTCCTTTTGCGCCGCCGTGCCCCCGACGCCTGCGCTGCGCCTTGCGCCCCCGCCTGCGCGCTGCCGCTTCTACGCGCTGCCCACATCGACTCCGCCGCTGCTGAACTCTTCTTAGCCCTCACCTCTGCCGTCGCCTGCAGTGGATATGGCGCGCCGGCCGTGGCGGTTGATGCTGCCGCTGCTCCACCTCTTCTCCATCGCCAGCTCCTCCGCAAACCTGGCGGGTACCTGTCGGGTCCCGCAAACCTGGCGGGTCACGGGTCTGGTGGAATTTTGGACCCGACGACGGGTATGGTGGGTGGGTCGCGGGGGCGGGGAGCAGGGTCGGGTGCGGGTATGGGGGGTCAAACCCGGCCCCGTACACGGTGGGTGCCATCCGGACTCTGCACCACTGCACCACTTCAAAAGAATAGATGTATGCAAGTATATGTCATGATCGACACAGAGGCTGGATATCCCATTTCGAAAATAAAAAATGTTATGATCGACAATACTATTCAGACACGTTGAAATAGATGTCATTCCTGAGACATGCTGCAAGGAACTAGAGGGGATCATACCAGTCAGTATTTTCACCTCGTCCTTGCCACCTGGATTGGGGCCATCAAATCCTTGGTCCATGCCTACACACTATGAAAGAAGCGAATTATTCATTTCAAGCAGGCAAGGACATGATGGAATCAATCATCCAGAACCACACGCACGCACGCTGGCTTCACTCAAGGGACTACAGAGTAGTACAGACAAGATACGCGGTGGTGCAGGATGGGTGGATCAGTGTTGTGTTACTATTATTTGTCTTCTGAAGCAATGAGTCCCCAGGAGGTTGGCTAAACCTCAGCCGGATGCCCTGAATTAGGACCCTAAATCCCTAATGATACATAAGCAGTGTCTCTGCAGCATTTGTTAGTGTTGATGGCGAGCAGTACGAGTGTATGATTACGTTAGCCTGTTTCTGTACATAGAGCCCCCTTGGCGGGGCTGGCTGCTGTATGAACCAACCTGGCAACCAATCGTTCTGTCGATCTGCGTTTTCCTGCTCGCTGGTCGTTCCTTGTTTCAGTACCATAGCTACTATGGTACTGAAACAATCGTTCTGTCGATCTGCGAAAGTGTTGTTGGTCGCCTCCTCAATCGACTTATTATTACTAGAGGCGAGAGCGACGCAGCGGCCAGCGGGGGCGGAGCCGTCTTCCTCGCAAGGTTTGGAGCCACGCGCCTTGTCTGCACACACACGGCGCCCATGGCCATCTTCTCCGTGCCCTTCATCATTTTTGTTGGGTAAACAAGAGTGGCTACAAAACCTCTTCTCTGCTAGGCTACTACTCACTCAACAGAAGTTTTAATTCTTTCTAGCCCGTTTGGGAAATATATAAATAAAGTTTTTCTCATGGATGCTCATGACAGTCATGAGGTCACTGAAACAAACCTTTGACTGCTGCGGATTCTAACCCCTAGAATTTTAAAACTATGTTTGTTCTTTGATTTATAGAAATTGTGTACTCTAACATTTTAGAAGAATCCTACGATTTTTCTGCGCTTAATCAATCAACTTTCCGAACCTGTAGTATTGAAGATGACATGCCACTCTAATCTTATGTTTATCTATTCTGTATTTTCTATTTTTTGAATCTTGCGAATCAATGAGGCCCTTAGACTGCAACAAATTTGCATAACACCAACCAGACCATACATTGTGGAATTAGTTTCTCTACAAGACTCACACAGTACAAATTTCACGCATCTTATCTGATCATCATGAGGATACCGGTGGTCAGAGTATTAAAAAGTTGTTTTCGTGTACATATGAAAAACATGAATATGTTCAAAATGGCAACTTCTACAGAACCGAGGGACTACGGGAGTACTGCTGTGTTTCGACTAATCAACGAACTAATTCGTGTGTACAACAAATAAGACATACAGTACTAGAGTACATGCCACAGCCGCACAACCATGGAAGCTGATCGTGTGTACAATAATTTTTCTTCTCAGGTCTTCCAGCGTGGAAGCTGGAGCGGTTAATTAACTGACTCACTGTTGCCATGTAATAAGACATATTCTGATCGTCTAGTCAGAATATCCTTTCAGGCATCCCGAAGACATGTAACACGACAACATATGCTCCTCTCCTTCCATTTTTCACATGGCAACTGGCTGTTACTTTTTTGATACCGGATCGCTAGTTGGAACAAAGAGAAGAAGAACGATTATTCTAAATCAAGCAACAATTCAGAAAATTTCAGGACAAACTTATCGTTTGACGAATAGCATAATGATTATACACATACAAGAAGACATCCTAGAACAAGTAAACGTATGACCGAATTATCTTGACGAGACGATAAACAGTCTAATTGACAAGCTGTATTATACATCTGAGTTGGAACATATTCACAACCAAGCGAAATCGGTTCTACTTAGCTCGCTTTTTCTCTGCGTGGGTACAACGTTTGCGGTTGTGTCCTACTTCCCATGAACTTTGTAAAGTTAAATGGCTATGTGACAATCCTTGTGTAAAGATCAATGCCCAAAATTCGATAAAACTAAGAAAATCTTTATTTGTTTAAACCTCTCATAGCATGACCTAGTTGAAGACGAACAAGCTCATAGAAAGCATCATTTATTAAATATTATCATTCGATTAGACCCGTCTGAGGAGAAACTACCTCGGAGAAATTTATCGATAGTTTAATTAAAGCTGTCATATGAACCAACCTACCCAAGTACCAAGCTCATAACCAAGAAATCCTTAGCTATTGACCAGAGTAGACCGATGACTTCATGTCGCTATCTATCACCCTAGTATCTTATAAGGACTGAACCTTCTAAACCAATGCATAGCTTATTTCTCCTCTTACTTATTTGCACTAAAATTCTTCAATCACATTTCATGTAATAATTTTTTTGGTCTCTGCGCACTAGGGATTAGGGTTTGTTAGCTGTAGGCATAAGAGGCATCAGGAAATGCGAACCGATTATCAGAATTACTTCATGCACTCATCCTTTCACATAGCCACTGTGCCCTTCGGTCTAACTTCGAGACATCCGCCTTTTTTCCTCTGTATCTGAGCACACATGAACTTTTTTCCCTTCTAGTCTTGTCGTCATTTACACCACACTTTCACGGCATATCGGATTATGAGCCAGAACATCTGGAACTGCTTGGCTGGGATGCATTGTGTGCTGGATGACAAACAACATATGCATATGTGTCGTCGTGGTGAACAACAGATGACTATGGGTAGCCTAATTTGTGGAACCGGATGGACGCTAGAGTATTCGGTGAGGGATAGCGCGAAGGGATCGCACACGGAAGAACACATGAACACAATGATTTACCCTACTTCTGTGCTCTCGTGAGGAGATAAAACCCATACTGCAGCATCTATCCTACTCTGTGTATTTCTTCTCTCCGCATATGTGTGGTACAAAATGCTCCATGAGCTGATCATACCTGCCTCTAAGAGGTCTTGGGAAGGAAATGGCAAAGGGGGAAAATGGGGCTGCCGTCCGGCTCGGCCGGCCGTGGCCGTGGTTTTCCTCTCCCCCTGGTGCCCTTTATATAGGAGCCCAGGGGACACATGAGGGGATAAGGAGACAAAGACAACTATGCACTATTGCTGATTTGACTACTGGGGTCTTGTCAGCACTGTTCACTTCACTATGCAGTGTACTCTAGTCACATCATCGGCACTGCAGCCACGCCTGGTCCCTTCCTGGACAGGTACGACCCGTGCGGCGCGCGTCCTTGTCTTATCCGCTTGCGCCTGTCTTCAGAATCATCCGTACCAATCGGGGAAGTCGGGGTGCCGCCATGCCGGGGAAGCCGGGGTGGCGCCATAGTGCCGCCATGTCGGGGAAGCCGGGAGTGGCGCCATGTCGGGGAAGCCGGGAGTGGCGCCATGTCGGGGAAGCCGGGGTGCCGCCATGTCGGGGAAGCCGGGAGTGGCACCATGTCGGGGAAGCCGGGGTGCCACCAGATCGGGGAAGCAGAGAGTGGCGCCATGTCGGGGAAGCCGGGAGTGGCGTCATGTCGGGGAAGCCGGGGTGCCGGGGCGAGGCCGAGGTCGACGATGGAGCGGGCGAGCTAGAGGCGGGGGCGAGGTCGAAGACGGCTTGGTGGTGTCGGCGAGGTGAAGGTCGGGGTTGGAGATAACTCGGACGGCCCGAAGTCCAAAGGCCTCGTGCCCCGCGGCTGGCTACCTCGGTCCATTCGGATTACCCATAAAGTCGGCCCATCCTCAGCTTAGGCTAGCCGGGAGAGTGCTTATGTCGGCTCGAGTAGCATCTCTTTGCCTATCATTTTATCTTTCACCCACTGACACATTTAACTTCTCTCTTTCTTCTAACATAAGCATAACAACACCATAACTTTAGGGTACCGGGGATTACATCCCCGACACTAGTCCCCGAGGCTGCGGGGGACTCGCAGAGTCGCGCGCAGACTTAGAAAAAATAACCACATCACCATCTTCACAAACCTCTCCTTGTACCTGCAAAAATACGATCATATGCCGGTTCCTTAGCCACTCTGGGCATTTTACCGACATAGACGTATTCAGCCACTGCTGGTTTGTTATAAGGATATCTCGGGTGTCTCGGATGTCCGGTAGCCACTCTGGGCACTTACCGACATGGATGTCTCCAGCCACTGCTGGTTTGACATAAGGGTATCTCGAATTTCCGGTAGCCACTCTGGGCACTTACCGACATAGATGTCTCCAGCCATTGCCGGTTTGACATAAGGGTATCTCGGGTGTTGCCTTTGGCAAACCAACACAAACGATGATCTGAGATATGAAAAGATGCCGTGATACTGTGGCAAACCGAAATAAACGGCGATCTGGGATATGGAATGATGCCGTGATACTATGGCAAGCCGAAATAAACGACGATCTGGGATATGGAACGATGCCGTGATACAGTGGCGAACCGACATAAACGGTGATCTGAGATACGGAAGGATGCCGTGATACAGTGGCGAACCGACATAAACGGTGATCTGGTATGATATGCCATTATAACTCGGCAAGCCGATACCAAAAACTATCCGTGATATATACTGAGACGATAATAATCATAAGATGGATCCGAGATAACCAACATAATAACCGACATAACCAAGACCATTGACATGAATATCCTCTCGGTAACACCGATATCACCTTTCAATATTAGTTCAGCCACATATATATATTTAACAAGAATAATGACTCCATTTAATTGATCATACCAAGTCTAGCACAAGACAGAAATTAAAACGATACGCGAAGCTATGCATTATGATGCTGACTCGGTTTTCATCGAGTCCCCGAGTTATTTTAGAGATCTAGCAGAAAGAACAGACTGCACTGACGGGCTAGTCCCCGGGTCAAGACATCTTGCTCCGGGGAAAACACACAGACAACATATGCCGAATTATTTTTCAGACCGAGTTCCCGAGTATGTTTTCATGTTTTACTACACTCCACAACCTCTGCTCTTGACTACCATTCTACGCGTTCGTCAGTCGAGTCACAAGATCATCTCGGATAGCATACATTACTTGAACTTTGAAACAAGGTTGAAAGCTATTCGGTATATGGACAACATAAACAACAACACACATGCAGATAGGCAAGGCAGTCCCCGAGTTTATCTCGGATTGCCGACATACAAACGATATAGAAATTACCGAGATAAAACGTAAGTATAAAGACGAGGCAGTCCCCGAGTTCATCCCGGGATGCCGACATACAAACGATACAAACAGCAGGCATGCATATAAATAACAAGGCAACCCCCGAGTTCACCTCGGAGTGCCGACATACAAACGATACAAACAGCAGGCATGCATATAAATAACAGGGCAATCCCCGAGTTCACCTCGGAGTGCCGACATACAAATAATTCGGAACAAACAGACATAAACCACATGCATACAGATAAATTAATTCCCGAGTTGTTCTACCGACTTAGGATGAAAAGCATAACTGACCGGTGAGCCAGTCCCCAGGTCAAGACATCTTGCTCCAGGGGAGACATACACAGACAACACAACAGGACAGTCCCCGGGTTACGACATTTCGTTCCGGGGTTAACAAATAAGATAGGCACGAAGGTGCAGTCCCCGAGTAATATTTGAAATTAGCTAACTGCATGCGGTACCGGAAAGAATACTCACGGAGCCTGGCTGGTGTTGCGCGGACCGAACGAATCGACACGACCCGGGCAACTGTCGGGGAGTTACTCGGGATCTGTCGAAGACGAGCGCCGATACCGGCTGCGCCGGCCTCTGCTTGCGGCGGCGAGTTGGAGTGCGAGGACAATGGCGATGTCGAGTCCCCGAGTTGATGAAGAAGGTCCCGTCCGAATTTAGTCCAGCAAGCGCCACTGTCAGCCCCACGGTGGGCGCCAACTGTCGTCGTGGTGAACAACAGATGCCTACGGGTAGGCTAATTTGTGGGGCCGGATGGACGCTAGAGGATTCGGGGAGGGATAGCGCGAAGGGATCGCACACGGAGGAACACATGAACACAACTATTTACCCTGCTTCGGGGCTCTCGTGAGGAGATAAAACCCCTACTACAACATCTAGCCTACTCTATGTATTTCTTCTCTCCGCATATGTGTGGTACAAAATGCTCCATGAGCTGATCATACCTACCTCTAAGAGGTCTTGGGGAGGAAATGGCAAAGGGGGAAAATGGGGCTGCCGTCCGGCTCGGCCGGTCGTGGCCGTGGTTTTCCTCTCCCCCTGGTGCCCTTTATATAGGAGCCCAGGGGACACATGAGTGGACAAGGAGACAAAGACAATTATGCACTATTGCTGATTTGACTACTGGGGTCTTGTCAGCACTGTTCACTGCACTATGCAGTGTACTCTATTCACATCATCGGCACTGTAGCCACGCCTGGTCCCTTCCTGGACAGGTACGACCCGTGCGGCACGCGTCCTTGTCTTGTCCGCTTGCGCCTGTCTTCAGAATCATCCGTACCAGTCGGGGAAGTCAGGGTGCCGTACGACCCGTGCGGCACGCGTCCTTGTCTTGTCCGCTTGCGCCTGTCTTCAGAATCATCCGTACCAGTCGGGGAAGTCAGGGTGCCGCCATGCCGGGGAAGCCGGGGTGCCGCCATATCGGGTAGGCCGGGGTGCCGCCATATCGGGTAGGCCGGAGTGCCGCCATGTCGGGGAAGCCGGGGTGCTGCCAGATCGGGGAAGCCGGGGTGCCTCCATGTCGGGGAAGCCGGGAGTGGCGCCATGTCGGGGAAGCCGGGGTGCCGCCAGCTCAGGGAAGCCGGGAGTGGCGCCATGTCGGGGAAGCCGGGGTGCCGGGGCGAGGCCGAGGTCGACGATGGAGCGGGCGAGCTGGAGGCGGGGGCGAGGTCGAAGATGGCTTGGTGGTGTCGGCGAGGTGAAGGTCGGGGTTGGAGATAACTCGGACGGCCCGAAGTCCAAAGGCCTCGTGCCCCGCGGCTGGCTACCTCGGTCCATTCGGGTTACCCATAAAGTCGGCCCATCCTCAGCTTAGGCTAGCCGGGAGAGTGCTTATGTCGGCTCGAGTAGCATCTCTTTGCCTATCATTTTATCTTTCACCCACTCACACATTTAACTTCTCTCTTTCTTCTAACATAAGCATAACAACAGCATAACTTTAGGGTACCGGGGATTACATCCCCGACAATATGACTTTTTGATGATACTGATAGGTGACGAGTTAGGGATAGATTTGGTTATCATGAATCACATGTCAACTCAACATGGTAAGGACATGAGCGTCCAGATTATTGTATTTTAGTACGGTTCACAGGGAATAATACACCACCTTGCTATTTGGTATGTATTCAACCGAAAGTTGTACAAACCGGGTCTGGAGTCTGGACATGAGTATTCTAAGGTGAACATATGCATGTCGACGCTAGAATGTAGGGATGAAAACGGAACGGATATAGACGGAACTGAGTGGTAACAAGTGTTGTTCCTTTTGTGATAAGGAGGAATCAATACAACATCTAATTTTGCAATGCCCATTGGCTAAAAATAGTGTGGCGAATTGTGCATTTATCTTTTAGTATTACTCCCCCTGAGAGTATAACAAATCTCCTTGTGAATTGGCTACAAGGCATTGACAAGAAAATTTTGAAGTCCATTCGGGTGGGGGTGTGTGTGCAGTGTTGTGGGCTATCTGGAATGTTCGTAATGATTATATGTTTAACAAACCAAAAAACATCGTTTTTTGTAGGTGATTCCTTTGGTTACTCACTGGATCCGTTCGTGGTCTTACCTCCAACCAGTGGAGCACCGCCATGCCATGTATTCTGGATGTACCCGGTTGGAGATGGCCGCCAAGGATTTCTACAACCAATCGGGCTGGCGTTTTGAGAAGAGAATTACACTATGATACTTCATTTTCATTTTGGCATTTTCCGTTTGTTGATCCATATTTCGACCCTTTGTGATCCTTGAATTGTAATAGTCCGAACACTTTGCAATAAATTAATAAAGCGGCTGTATGCATCATTTCGATGCAGAGACTGTGACCGCCCCTTTTCTAAAAAAAAAACCTACCAGGCTACCACGCTAAACAAATAAAAGGAGTGAGTCGTTCCTAGACCACATATGCATAGCTTATTTCTTGTCTTTCACTTCTATGCATTGATATTAGATTATGCTTCGGGTATTATTTCTATGGTCTCTACACCACAGATCTGAGTTCCATAGGAGTAGGCATTAGAGGTACCGTTGCTGCCTTGCTCGCTAGTCCATGGTGACGTGTTGCGTTCCTCGTCTTTGCTGATGGTCCCGTTCTGGTCTAGTGCGCTACTGTCCCGCTGATGTGGTGTTCCTCAGGCCGGTTGTGGTCCGACTGGCCCGGGTGAACACGAGGGCGGTGGTGCTGCTACTTGGTGGCGGGGATCTTTGTGGATCTTCTGATAGAAGGAGTAGGGACTAGAGCTAGGGTGGCATAGACGGTAACACCCTTGCTGCAATGCGACGGCGGGGCTTCACGAGCCCATTCGGGCACGGCCGAGCAAGGTTGGCCTGGTTTGACCTGCTGTTGTATCCGGTCGGCTATCGCTGGAAGGCGGTGGAAGCAGTTCCCTCCCGCGTGCTCCTGCTCTGCTAACCCTCGTCGAAGTCTCTTCCTTTCCTCTTCACCGGCCTCGCATCGTGTGTCACGGTGAGACGTGGGTGAATGCAAGACCGTGGTGGCGTATACTGGTGGGCGGCGAGCTTGGTGGAGCAATACGAAGCGTCTGGGAGTGTGGTTTGGAGGGGTCGGGAGAAATCCTTGTCATTTTGACACCGTCACGGTGACGCATGTGGGTATCATCGACCTTCTTGAAGGGTGTCAGGTGTGTCTCCTCCCCACCTCTCGTATCGTACCGGGGGAAACCCTAGTACTTGTCCGGGCAGCAGCGTCGTCGCCTTCGCTTCCCTTATTGGAGGTGCTGCCTGGTACGTGACGCTTCGAAGCGCTTGGAGCGTGGTGGGATTTCTCTGGAGGACGCAGCGGTCGCGGGTCAGCCTTCGTCGAGCCACTGTTGTTGGCTTTGTTTTCTCTTCTTTTTCTTTTTCTTTTTGTTGTTTCTTTTGAGCGTTGTGCTGTCTGGCCCAGCAGCGGTCTCAAACGGTGGTTGATTTATTTATAAAGCGGGGAGAAAGCCTGTTTCGAGGAGGAGGCATTAGAGGTACCAGGAAAGGTGGTTGGAGTACCAGATTATCAAGAGGCACTCTCTGTTTCAAATATCCATGTTGCTTCTTCGTCCCACTCTGCCACATCTACCGTCTCCTCTGTCGCTTATCCGGAGGCTGAGCTTGGGTTCCTCATAGTCTAGTCGTCGTCTACACAACACTCTCATGGCATATCGAGGCAGGAGACTAAAGATTCAACATTGCTTGGCTAGGAATCACGACACCCTACCAGACGCAAGCTCTTCGGGCGAATTGGCACGCAGAAGCGAGGCAAGACATACGTGGAGGACACCATCTGACAAGCGAAGACCACAGGGGAGTATAATGTGGTACAAAATGGATACGTGAGATGGTGCAGGATGGGTGGATCATTGATCCGTTATTATTGTTCTCGTGAAATAATGCGTCCCCAGGAGCTGGCCGGGATGCCCTGAATTAAGACCCTAACAACAAAGAAGCGTTGCCTCTGCAGCTGATGTTAGTGTTGATGTCGAGCAGTACGCATGTATCTGTACATAGAGCTGGCGGGGCCGGGGCTGGCAACCAATCACTGTTGATCGAGTTTTTATGCATAGTACTTCCAATATAAGACGTTTTTGGTTGCTTATATTTAGCTACCAAAACGTTTTTTTTTTACGTTTTATATTTGGTTACAGAGGAAGTACTTACCAACTCGACTAAATTATGCACGCCACACACAAGAAGATATGAGCGGACCTGTAAGTTTTTATACAAGCTCGCAGAGTGCCCCTTGAGCTAACGGATGGCGCGTGCGGTGTGGTCATCTGCTTATCTGCCTAGTGAGCTCAAGGCGTAGCGAGGTGTTCTAGTAACTGCCGCATCCCGAGGCATGGCATGCACCCGTTGCCATGCCCTGACACCGGTGAGCGAACGAGCAATTGATGGTGGCGGGTGGCTGTTCTTGCGGGAGCGGGGGTGTCGTGGATATGGGACACGGGTACCCGCATGGACGGTGATTGTGGCCCATCAAGAGGTGGCCCAGTAAGCCGGAAGAACTACCATAGTAGGACTAGGACACCTAGCCAACTTGTAATAGAAGAGGAGACTAGTCTGTATCCAACTAGGACTCTACATGTAAGCCGGCCCCTTCCACCTATATAAGGAGGGGCAAGGCGTCCCAAAGAGGAGAGACTCAAGACACACAATCCCACCGCCTAGACAGGCACGACATACACAAGAGAGGAGCCGCCTCATACGGCGACTTCCACCATGAGCATACAGAATAGACCTAGCCACAAACAGCACGTAGGGGTATTACCGGATGATGTTTCCCGGGCCCTGAAGCTATCTAAATCTTGTCTTTCGTGTGCTAACCCACATCGACGATGCCCGCGCGTACATAGCCCCGTATAAATCGTCTACGGATGATATTGTTGATCTATCCCCTCAACATTGGCGCCCACCGTGGGGCGGAATCCACCAAGTCCTGCAGCTTGGCGACAGAGACGGTTGATCCAGTCCAGTTCCCGGAAGTAGGCGCTGCGGCGGCGGCGCCAGAAGCGGAGGCACCAGCGGCAGCTTTGGCCTTCTTCAGGTTGGCCTTAGCCGCGGCGGCCGCGGCGGCGGCGGCGGGGCCCTTGCTTGCAACTTTTTTCCCCATTGAAAGAAGTTGCCGAGATCTAGATCTAAAAGTGGGATGCGAGGAGATGGCTGCGGGGGTAACTGCGGCACGGTTCTGGATTTGAGCAGAAGAAGCAAGAGGACGGTGGCGTTAGCTAGCTCCGGCGAAGATTGGAGAGCTCGAGCTTGGGAGTGACAGCGGCGGCGCTGGAGGAAGAAGAAGAAGTGGGGACGCACGGGGGAAATGGTCGCTTTCTTCCCCGTCCCCACTTGTTTATATCCCAAGTGGGAGTTGACCTAGGGGCAAAACAGGAAGAATCCAAGGATAATGATGACCTCGAGGAGCCATATCTGTGGTGCCAGATTTTGTACCTGACAGAATCTTGGGTTCCCGAGACGGACGCGCGATTCCTCGGTTCTCGCGAAGGGATAAGCATTAAAAATGTCGTTGACCCTGGAGGTTGACCGACGTCTTCGAGGAAGCATAAAGAAAGCTGGAAATTGCTAAGTCTGGAAGTGGGAGTCGGCAGGCGATGACCGGGTTAGGAACGGGCCGCCAGTAAGAGCCGGCCAAACCGACACCTGTGTGCTTGCTTGCTTAATAAGTTGTTTATTGTTTTTCAGATGATAACCCGGACAAAAGAAGTGACGGCTTCCCCGAGATTATACCCTAGAGTGTGAGGCGAAGCAAGTCAATTCCGATGTCCAAGTTATCCTGGGGGCTACTGTTGGGGGGGTCGTAACCCGGTAGGCGCACCGACAGAGAAGACCCGCCGGTCTGGTGAGAACCTGGGCCGGGTTAAGCAAGAATGTGTGGGCCGGGATTCATGAGAGTCGGTATGCTGCGTGAGTCTTGGCCCGCACGTCAAGAAGAGTCTAGAGGGCTGGAGACCAAGTACAAGACGGAGTCCTGCTAAAGGAGGCGAAGACCTAGAGGATTTAGAGTCCGGGTACGATTGTAACCCGGATCACGCCTGTATGTCCAGCGAGACCCACCGCCTATATAAGGGGGTCTCCTGGTCCTTAGAAGGACAAGCTTTACCAGATCGCAAGTACCACCATTGTAATCTCGAGACCCGGAAGCTAAGGCGCCGAGTCCTCGAAACCCATATCAATAAAGCAGTAGCAGGAAGTAGGTCTTTACCTCGAGACGAGGGGCCGAACCTGGGTAAATCCTTGTTTCCCCACGCCGTGCTAGACAAGCTCCCGATGTCAGAAGTCGCTATGTCCCCATACTCAAGTTTCCACCCGGAAACATCTGCCGTGACAATCCCACGACAGGGGGCTTGTGCCGGAAAACTCGAACGAACGGAGCCAGGCGAGGGAAATCGTGAATGATCACAGTCGTGGCCTTGCTAGAGAGATCTCGAGACCGACGTTGTACAGTCCGGCCGGCAGGTCCTTTCCTTTGGAAAAAGTCGAAATCAAATCTCAAACTTTTAGTCTAAAGATAAATCAAAACATAAACTTTGAATCCGAGAATCGACACTCTGAATTTATGAATCCCGATCTATTTTAGACTCTACACGTACCTATTTGGTGCGCTAGGAATACAAAAATCCCGGCAGGAGAACGTCTAATCTTATTGACGATTCAGTCATTTCCACCCCCTTGGTAGATCTCAAATTTGTCACCAGGTTTCACAGCCGGTTGGCTCTCGGTAGTTCCGGCCCGCCGCAACCGATTTGCCATGCTAGCCGACCGTCCAGATACTTTATCTACTAGCTAAATTGTTCTCTTCGTTCTAAATTAGATGAATTTTATTTAGTTTAAAAATAAATGTATGTAGACATAATATAAATCTAGATATATCTACTTTTAAATAAATGAAAGAAATTTAATTTGGAGTGAAGCGAGTTGCTCTACTGTGTACCTATATTTTTTATTTAGAAAAGGAGTAGTCCCAGTCTCTGCATCAATCAATTGATACATACACCTTTATTAACCTGCATAGCCTGGTGTTGCGATTGAGTTTTGCTTTACTCGTAAGCTGCTAGCTAAACAGTTGCGATTCAGTTCATAGCAGGGTACCACTGCCTCGTGTGCCTGGTAGAGTTCTAGTGGAGATTAGAAGAGATGTAATCCATCCCGGGTCAAGCGCATGAGCACGACGAGGAAGCCGTCGAGGTGAAAAAAAAGGACGACCAGACCAGCCCCTATTTCCGCATTTCTGCTCCGACGTGATTTCGACCATCTTCGCCGAATCCGACGAATTCCTCACCACGCAGTTCTTCGCGTACGGCGTTTCATTCCGATTCATTTGAACCGAAGCATCTTCGAGCCATTGGAATCTTTAGCCTCAATCAATTTCAATGTTATCAACATGAAGCGATCGTGATCCGTGGCGAGGTAGGTCGAGCGTAAGTCTTCTAGCGAGGCTTTGTTTGATCGCGGACAGCGCCTGCTCCGTGCTCCAAGGCCATGCTCAAGCGTGGGTATAGAGTTGGCTGCCGAGTTGTTTCTTCAAATTATATTGGTAGGCAGTACAATCGACTCAGGAGAGATTGCAAAGTGCATGGAAGATATGTAAGACAGGTGGGCTAACTTTGTCACTGAGAGCAATGAATTATTCTGTTTAGAATTTTTTTCAAAAAAAATTACGTTCAAAATAGATCGAGGATCCAGGATAGACACGGATCAGTAAGTTCAGTGTGCAAATTTGTGAGATTTAAAGTTCAGGATTTGACTTATATTTTTCATGTAAGTTCAAGGTTTGTTTTGGACTTTTTCCTTTTCCTTTCTTTGCAGTAATGATGTATTGAAGCCACACTAATTCCGTGAATTTCAGCTATTTCGTTATGCATCCCCGACAAAGAGCCAACATTTTCTCTTAATTTTTTTCTGAATATTTGAAAAATGAAGAAAAGTTATAATTCGTCCACGATGATCGCACTGATGCCTCCCGTCCGTCTCGACTCCGACAATTTCATGTTGTGGGAGGGGCTCACCCTCCCGAACCACTCTGGTGTGGGTCTCCATGGCCACCTCGATGGCACCGAGGCGGCCCCCACCAAGACGATCAAGTAGGGGACGGGTGATACGACCGTGGATGGCCCCAATCCAGCGTATCATCGCTGGTGGATCACGGACCAGAAGGTCCTCGGCTCGACGGAGCCAGACATTATGTGCCACCTCATTGGCTGCACAACTGCTGTGGCAACATGGGACACTCTCCACATCATGTTCGGCGTCCAGAGGCGCGCCAACGTATGTCATATTCGTCGTCAACTCCAGCAACAACAGAAGGAGGAGATGCCCGCGGAGCAATATATGCACAAGATGAGATCCTTCGCCGACAACTTGGCGGCAGCTAGAGTTGCCATCTCGAATGACGACCTCCTCGAATACATCATCACGAGCCTCGGCCCCGCGTTTAACGTGATCTCTTCCTCGCACATCATTGGTAACCGTTGGGTGTGCTATTCTGATTTTTTCGCACATTCTCTTCTCCAAGGCCCTATAGACGAGTGAGCTCTGGTTGTGGAATGGTGGACCTAGACGAACACGGTATCACGACCCGGCCCATTCAACAACTCCGACCGGCCGCGCGCTCCAGAGTATCCGCTTCCCACGCATGGAGGGAGCCGTCCTATTGGGAACACCTCTTACCAGCAAGGGTACAACTGTCTGCGTCGTTGGTAATTGCTCGGTGTCCTATGTATTGTGTTTGAATTAACAGAAGTTGCCATAGGACTTCACCTACCCAAGTACCAAACGCGTGACCAAGAAATTTTTATAGCCATAGAAATAACTAGCCACCAATGACTTCATGTCACTACGTACGTACCCACCACCCAAGTCTTTATATCGGGAGTCCTAAACCACATATGCATAGCTTATTTTCTCATCTTAGTTGTATGTATTGGGATTGTTCAATCATATATGGCATAACATGTTTTTTTCAATCAGGAGTTATTGAGTTTGATAAGTGTAGGCATAAGAGACACCAGGAAAGGTTGATGGATTACCATAATTACAACATGCACTATCAAGGATCTTGGCACTCTAAGATAGCTACCTTTTTCCTTGTGTGTCGTCCCTCTAATGACCTTTAATCCCGCATAGTATGGTTGAGATGGAAAACATCGTGCCATGGAACAAGCCATATTTCTCAGCATTATCTTGTTGGGGGTGCAATGGTGGTTGTGGGGGTTGGTTCGCGAAAGCAGCAACAGTAAAGATGAGCACTGGCTAGTGTGGTTAGTCGATGGTTCACGAACAACATCAACCCCGAGGATGGTACCGAGAGGTAATGGTTTAGCGGTGCACGTGTGAGCTCAACATGGTAAATTGGTTAGAACACGAAAATGCATTCCCACTTGTAGATTGGACTCCGACTCTATCTACCCACCATTCCCCTCGATTCTTTGGAGATTCGTGCTAAAAAAACTTTCTTAAAAGCCCTCCCACTTTATTCCAATCCTAGACGTAAGTCCAATTTGATTTTACACAACGCTCCTTATCATTTTAGATATTTTCAATTTTTGTTTACTTGTCAAACATATATTTTACCGAGACTATGAATTTGAATAGGACCAACATTTTTTCATACGTAATTAGAAAAACTGTTTTATGATCATCCATAAAATACATGCAAGTTACAAACAATTTATCATATGCCTTTGTTGTGTTGCAAATTTGTTGGATGTTTTTTCAATTAATTTATTTTCACAGAAAATAATCAACAATATAAAAAATGTTGTTATTTCAAGATTATTCAGAATCTTTTTAAAAAAGGGATATAAGAATTTTCTCATATATACAACAATATTTCATTCTATTTAGAAACATGTTTCTTCCCAGAATCATTCATAGTGTTTGGAAGATCCATGCAAATCCGCCGGGAATTTGAAGATCTTTGCAAGGTTTTACTATATCCAAATAACCCATCCATACAAGAACGGTGGCAAACTCAATTTTACATATGCAATTCACATTGATATTTGGTAGATATCTATCAAGTTTCACCAAGGCAACATACATCATAGAATGAAAAATTATTTGTTTCATTCACATATAGAATAGTTTATAGAATTTCTATACAAGATCATTTGAGATCTTGAAGAAAATACAAGACCCATTCGGATTTTGAAGAACATACAAGATCCATTCCGATTTTACCATCTTCACCGTAACTGATTAATCCAAACAAAGCATCTAAGAATAATAATTATACAAGATTTTGAAGCCATATTCACTGCATATGGACCAATACAAGATAAAGACATGAAATATATATAGAAAAACGACTCTCCACATAAAAATTACAGATCCTAAGGAATCCTGGGTGCAGTTCCGTCCCCGTCACCGCTCCCCCCCCCCCCCCCCCCCCCCTCTTGATTTATGCTCTTGGTGCTCCTGCCAAGATCCAGAACCAAAGTCAGAAACAAAATAAAAAAGAGATAGATGCGGAAAAAAGTTGCCGGCTAGATCCTTCCCAGATCGGTGGCCTACGTGCCGACGACATGCAAATCACCGGGACCTGTCCGTGTCCTCGCCGGGAAGAGATGGAGAGGCAAGGCGTTGCGCCGACGAAGGCGAGGGCAAGTGCGTTCGGGGGCGTATCAGGACGGGGGTTAGGGTTAGGTTGGTCTTGGTGCCTTTAAAATGGGGGTCGTGCGAGTACGGGTTAATAACTATATAATGTAGGGGTTGTTTTCCAAAAAAAAATAGTATGGAGACTTTGAATGTGGACTTACCACCTCTCTGCCTTCTCATTTGCGCCATGACCTTTTGACTAAAGATTCTTATGTTCTAGTAGCATATATTACACCGACCTTCTAAGCCACATGGACTCGTGTGATGCCGGCCAAACAAAGAAGAAATGCATCCACTTATCGTCCATTTTAGAGTTGCGCGCGTGCGGGTACGAGCCACGAGGCGGCATGTGCCAGTGCTTTCCATACTGCACCCAGGCGACACGGCCAAGAGTGTAACCCACGTGATTGATGGTGGTGTGTCGTTATCCTCGCGGAAATAACGAACGGAGCAGTGTTTTATCCACGCCCGGAGAGCGATGGAGAGGATCACTTTCCTTGTAGGGATCACGACCTGTCTATATACCCGGAGACACGCGCCACCTATTTTTACGTATCATATGATTCATATCATGCGCTAGTTGGCGACATGAAAATGGCTTCAAAAGCCGGAATTTGCTAGGCCAGAAAATACGTGCCAAATACTGCTCTTCCGTAAAAGACGTTGTCTGTCGTTGGACGCTGATGACGCCCAATGAATACGGAAACATTCTATTAAAAGTCAGCAAACCTTTTCAGGGGTAATAGAGATCATTTTCCCACTAATCAGCTGAGCTAAATTGTGTATGGAACAAAAAATGACACGGAAAATACATGTCACACCTGCACCTGCACACGTAAATGTGATTTCTCTTCTCTTTGGACACCACATGTAATTTCTCTTGACACCTTTGTCCTCAAATTAAGGAAGCTGGAGAGAAAATCTCAAAAAAAAAGGAAGCTGGAGAGAGGTTCACTGGCTGGAGTTGAGGGTTCAGCCAGAGTATTCTTTCAGGTTGGTGGACGATACCAAATACAACAATATAGGAGCTGGTCTCTTACTAGGACACATTGTCAATTCGAGTCGGAACATGCTCACAACTGAGCGAAATTGCCTCTAATTAGCATCCTATCTCCCGTTGTTGTTGACATCACGTTAGCCATTGTATCTTACTTTTTTATGAAAAGTGTAACGGTAAACAATATGTTGACTAGGTCATTATCTTGGTGTCGAGATCATAGATCACGACTTTTCAGAGCATGGCCAACGGTTAGCTCCAGCCTACTACCTCGTCAGAGCCGGCCTGTCAGAAACAGCTAATAGGTTCGGATGCCGCCATGGCTGTAATACTCCTGCCTTCGGATCAAAGATGACTCATGTAGAGGAGACGGTTTCCTCGCGTAAAAAGAGAAAAGATGAGGAAAAAGCGGCACGTCCGACACTCCACAAATTTTAGCTAGCTTGAGCCCGGAGCCGTTGGAATGTTGAAGATGCATCCATGGCTATAAGCGGCAGGTCGGATTGTAGCCATTATGGACATTGCGAGCTCGAAAATGCGGCCATGTTCGGTGACCGCTGCTCTGAGTCACGGCAATGGCGACGGCAGCTCTGGGTCACGCCCATGGCGGAAGCTTGTTGATGCGGCCATGGCGAGCGTCACGGGCTCGTAAAATACGGCAATGGGCGGCAGGCATTGGCCGCTTGGCCTCGAGCTCACTCACCCGACCATTGCGTCCACCTGGTCAGATGTCGCTATTCCGAAAAGAAAAGAAAAATGCGACGACGCGGGAGGTCTCATACGACCGGATTTCAAGAAGGATCGAGGAAGTCAGAGGCCTAGAGAGGCCACCGCACGGCTCTGGAGCTCCTCCAAGACTCGGAGTCCAAGTGCACCGGCCAGGACTCGATCTGATGAGATTGAAAAGGGATAGGTCAAGGTCGGGTTTTTTATGTTATAAATCTGGGTAGTACGACCCACTAAGTGGTGGCTTCATTTTATCGCGTTGGGTACATTCTAATTTGAGGTGTTGTTTCACAGTAACGAACCTACTTGGATTTTGTGAGCCAGTAGCACACTATGCTACCATTGCTCGTGCCCTAAAAGAACTAGGAAACTCCCGTCACTTGTGTAATGCTCTCGTAGCTACACCTAGCAAAGGACGGACAAGCGCAAGAAATTCATTGTTACTGAATGTTTCTCATTGGCTTACTGAGGACAAACAAACACAATCTCTATTTAACTGAAGTTGTACAAAAAGGTTGTGCGCATCGTTTTGGTGTGGGGCTTCGCTACCTATTTGAGAAGTTGTCATATGATCTCAATGTTGTGTTTATGGTGATCCAAATTCATATGACGATATGGAGTGAGCGGTTAACTTCAGAGCGAAGCGAAGGCCCGTCGCCGGAGGCTTGGGCCGTAGCGCGGCGAGGAAGTTAGCCCACCGGGCTAACCTGCACTCGCGGGGGTGCGGGGGCGGCAGCGCCCGCGGTACGGTACGGATCGTGTCCGAGTCGGATCGCAACCGACTTAGGGTTTTGCCCACTATAAATACATCTTGTAAGCCACCGGTTGGGGTAAGTCATACATTGTAAACCCACGGCGTTTGTAACCTCACCCCGATATAGTGAATTATTGCTGGCTGGCGCACGTGGTTTTTTCCTCTACTTTGTTTGGAGAGGTTTTCCACGTTAAATCTCGGGTCCCCATTGGTTTCCGCTCTTCATCGTATTCGTGCTATCTTTCGTAACACTCACCTAACCGAGTACCAAGCTCGTAACGAAGGAACTCTTAGCTATTGTACTAACGTTGAGCCAGATTTTTTTACAAATATGACCCTCTGCCGAATGTAATTGTCAAAAATAACCCCCTCCGAATTTTATTGTCAAAAATGACCTGGCGGGAAGAGGAAAAAGCGACACGTGTCATCCCGCCACATGGGATGGCGGGAAGTACCTCCCTCCATCCCCTATGGCGGAAAGAGGTGAGGTGGCGCAACACCATTTGACAGGAGGTGGGACGCGCGGCTGGTGAAAAGGCACTTCCCGCCACCCCCTATGGCGGGAAGTACATCCCTCCATCCCCTATGGCGGGAAGTGCCACGTGTCGCTTTCTCCTCCTCCCGCCAGGTCATTTTTGACAATAAAATTCGGAGGGGGTCATTTTTGACAATTACGTTCGGCAGAGGGTCATATTTGTAAAAAAATCCGTTGAGCCAGTGACTTCACATCTCTGCCTAGCTACCACGGGAGTCTTAGAACGTGCTTTTGAGACTCAGCTAGAATATACACTGTTTTTTTGTTTCGAATATAAAATATACTGTCAAACCAACATTTGTCGTACTAATCAATAAGCTAAATCAACCACATAGGACCTACTACTCATGTCACGGCTGGATGTAGTTTTTCTAGAAAAGAAAGTCAAAGGGAGAAAAGAAAGTCAAAGGCAGCAAGAACTCAGCGTACAATGTGCTACGTACTACTGTAAGTAGGAAGGGCAGTCTAAGAGGAACTGCAACAAGTGTATATGGCCGACAAAGCGGGAGTATGACTTCTGACTCCAGTATAATTGTTTTTTCATATTATTTGTTTTAGACATTTATCTTACCGGCTCTCGGGTTTCAACAAAGTAAAGTTATCATATTTTAGATAAAAGGCGCTTTATTACTTAAAATCTTTAAGCGTTTACACCCAGACTCTGCATAACTAAGATGCACACAGCTGTACCACAGTTCATAGTCCGAAACTGAATAGGCGAATTACATATCAAAACAAAATGAGCAACTGCAACTACGCCTGAAGTGGTGGTGGCTCTATCCGTAGATTATGCTACCACCCATAATGGGAAAAAATATCCCTCGCTGTAGACTCCAACCATGCACAGACCTCCGTAAATAGGTCTCGGTGCTCCACTCGCTGAAGACAAGACCATGAACGGAGTGTACTGGTGCACCGGTAGATGACCTGCAAGGGAGAAGACAATTTATCGTTAAACACTTTATCATTTCTACATAGCCATAGCGACCAAATAATGGCAAGTGCTCCCAGCCTAATAAGCTTCCTAAACCTATTATCGATACCGTGTAACCAATTTCCAAAGTTATCATATAAGATATGGCCTACCCGAGTACCAAGCTCGAAACTAATAAATCCTCAGCTAGTAATTGACGCCGAGCCAATGACTTGATGTCACTAACTACCACCCCGAGTCTTTTTATAAGGAGTGAGCCTTCCATATGCATAGCTTATTTCTCATCTTACTTTCCATGAATCCTTCAATCCTATTTCGCTTGTCATTTTTTGGGCCTCTATACACTAGTGATTTGCATTTGATAGGTGTAGGCATAAGAGGCACCAGGAAGTCTGGTCTTCATGTACACGGGGCCAAATGATTCAACACTACTTGGATAGGATACTATGGATGTCGGGAAAGGTTGGCTCCACTGGTGGAAAACGGACATACAGTACCGGTCGGGGAGGGGCATCAGTACCGGTTATGCAACCGGTACTGCGCAATCGGTACTGATGCCCCCCGAGTATCAGTACCGGTCGTATTGCGACCGGTACTAAATGACATCCACGAGGGCCGCAGGCGTGGTTTCGTCTGGAGACCTTTAGTACCGGTCGGTGTTACCGGCCGGTACTAAATATGTTCCAAAAAAATTAATTTCTTTTTGAAATTTTCACAAAAAAAATATATTTTTTTAGAATTTCGAAATTTCTCACTTAACTATCCACTAACCCACACAATTAATCATTTAACTATCAACTAACCCACACTTAATGTCAAGTCTAACTATTTAATCTAGTTAATTTTCCCCCTTCCTACACACTTAATCCATTTTGGAACTGTCAAATTTCCTGATCGGTCACCCATCCTGAAACTGCTATAACACTAGCACGCTTAACATTTAGGTTCCTTTCAAACTAGATACTAAGAGAGAACTGAGAACTTACTGATAGTTCTATGTTATCAATCATGTTAACCACTCGGTCATGATGAAACACTTTTTCTTTTCTTATATTATAAAATTTTACTTGATTAAACAAAAATATTATATAATAATAATATTGAAATAAATAATGATAAAATAAATATTACTTTATTTAAAAAAATGATAATATAATAATAAATATTTTAAAAAATGAAATAATGTGATAAACACTTCAAAAAAAGAAATTTACTTGATTAAACAAAAATATTATATAATAATAATATTGTAATAAATAATGATAAAATTAATATTACTTTATTTTTAAAAATGATAATATAATAATAAATATTTAAAAATGAAATAATGTGATAAACACTTCAAAAAAAGAAATTTACTTGATTAAACAAAAATATTATATAATAATAATATTGAAATAAATAATGATAAAATAAATATTACTTTATTTAAAAAAATGATAATATAATAATAAATATTTAAAAAAATGAAATAATGTGATAAACACTTCAAAAAAAGAAATTTACTTGATTAAACAAAAATATTATATAATAATAATATTGAAATAAATAATGATAAAATAAATATTACTTTATTTTAAAAAATGATAATATAATAATAAATATTTTAAAAAATGAAATAATGTGATAAACACTTCAAAAAAAGAAATCCTTTGGCATAATTTGTGATAAAGATCTCATATTCCACAAATAGGTGCATATTGGTATAAGAAACAACCATGTAAAAGGAAATCTTGCAATTATTTTCATAAATATCATTTTCCATTTTTTAAGTGCAAAAACTGACTTGTTTTGTGAACAAAGTACCAAAAATATGATGCAAAATGGCACCCATTTAATTTTCATGGAAACTAGTACACATATGATGGATAATACCCAAGTATTAGGTTTTTCCTTGATTTCTACCTAATTTCCCCTAGTTAAATGAGTTTATGCCTATTTTTCGAAAGTAATTCAAATTTGAACTACAACTGTTTGATAGCTTGGTCTGAAATTTTTGGAAAAATCATTTTAAGGTACACAACTAGTGGTTATATCACAGAAACATTGATAGTTCTATAAAACATTTCATCTTCTGACGAATTGTCATCGCCACCGTTTTGATTTTTTTTATGAAAAAATGAAATAATGTGATAAACACTTCAAAAAAAGAAATGCTTTGGCATGGGGACCTTATATGTGTACTCTCTTCCAGATGAGTAGACACTAAGCACACTACAAAATATTAGAGATAAATTGTTTGCAACAATAACACTACTCTCTTTCAGATGAGTAGACACTCAAGCACTACAAAATATTTGAGATAAATTGTTTGCAACAATAACACTACTCTCTTCCAGATGAGTAGACACTCAAGCACTACAAAATATTAGAGAGATAAAGTGTTTGCACTAACAGTACTCTCTTCCACATGAGCAGACCCTCAAGCACTACAAACACTAGTACAAATCGTCCTCCGAATCTGAAGACTCATGGCGCACTGGTCGCGGTACGAGGTGACGCTGCCCATAGTTGACGATTCTAATTTTGCGGTACACCTCGTATGCAACGTACGCATCTTTTGCTGCATACTCAATGTTGCAACCGTCAAGTGGGGTCTTCTCCCAAAGTTTGTGCTGCTCCTTGTCGAATCCTGTCTTCATATCAGCGTACGCGTCGTCGATCACGGCGACTGCCATATCAGCCATTCCAGTCTTGACATGGTCAAGCCTGAACAAGTCCTGGAGATCAATGTGGCAGGCAGATGGTATCTGAATACCCAGGTGCGTCTCATCTTGATCTTGTCATTCGTTATATCAACGCTAGCAAAATGTATGCCGCTGCGAAGAAAATCCATGAGTATTGGACATTGCTTGTCACTACTGCAACAACAAATGGAACACATGTTAAAAATACTGCCATTATATAATTTGAGATCATGTATAATAAGAATAACAACAACAATATGCAACTTCCATTTCGGCCATTATATAATTTGAGATCATGTATAATAAGAATAACAACAACAATATGCAACTTCCATTTCGGCCATTATATAATTTGAGATCATGTATAATAAGAATAACAACAACAATATGCAATGCAACTTTCATTTCGGCCAATATATAATTTGAGATCATGTATAATAAGAATAACAACAATATGCAACTTTCATTTCGGCCATTATATAATTTGAGATCATGTATAATAAGAATAACAACAATATATGCAATGCAACTAAGATTTTCGGCCAATATATAATTGGAGATCATGTATAATAAGAATAACAACAATATGCAACTTTCATTTCGGCCATTATATAATTTGAGATCATGTATAATAAGAATAACAACAACAATATGCAATGCAACTTTCATTTCGGCCATTATATAATTTGAGATCATGTATAATAAGAATAACAACAATATATGCAATGCAACTAAGATTTTCGGCCAATATATAATTTGAGATCATGTATAATAAGAATAACAACAATATGCAATGCAACTTTCATTTCGGCCAATATATATAATTATGTTCACTATAATCAAATAGAAATTGCTATCCTATGCAATTTTCCTATCCTACGAATCAACAAATTAAAGAAAATAAGCCCCAACATTGGATTACCTTGCCCATTGGAAGACCATGACACGTTTCTTGAAACATAGTTGGATGACCGCAACATCTTCTTGATCGGCCGTGTACTCGAGATCAAGACCCATGAACTTGTCTTGCTCCCGAGCTTCGCCTAGCCAATGCTTGAAATCGGAGAGAAAACCCGCCACCTTAGCGCTATCGTTCGTGTACACGACGTTAAGATAGGTGTTGCCATGTGCAAGCACCTGCCCGTAGCGAGTGATTGGTGGTGCTGGATTCATGGTGGCCGGAGGGATGCAAGAAGAGGAGAGGAGAGCCGGCCGGCCGGAAGGAAGAAGAGAGAGGAGAGGATCGCCGGCGGGGAGAAGGAAGGAAGACAGAGGAGGAAATGAGAACTGCCCACTCGCCCGTATAGCCAATCGCGTGTAAAATCGTGGGCGGGAGTCGAACGGTTAGGGCTTTAGTACCGGTCCGTAACACGAACCGGTACTAAAGCTCCACCCGCCCAGCCCCGCGCGACGGTAGCCATGCCACAGACCTTTAGTACCGGGCCGTGTTACGGACCGGTACTAAAGGTCCCTTACGGACCGGTACTGCTGTCCCCCTCCGTTCTGACCGTTCGGACCGGTACTGATGCTCATTAGTACCGGCCGCAAACACAGCCAGGACTAAATCTCTGGACGTAAAGTCCTTTTTCTACTGGTGCTCGTGAAATCAGTATCGAAGAGAGGAGCGCTAGCGTGGTTGGCCGATGCTTCGGAAGGGGTAACAAACGAAGACGATTTTCCGATGCCATTTACAGGGTAGCTTTGCCCAACATGATAAGGTCAACATATCCTCAAGATTCTTGTCGTTTTGCCCGGCTCGCGCGATACAGATGCGTCACTTGCTACCCCTGCTACGCACGTACATGTGCACCATAATAGTCTGTGAGACAACATTTTATTTGCCTCTACATATCAACTTTTTTTTAGAAAAGGGTGCCCCGGGCTCTACATCAAAATGATGCACACAGCCTTTATAGATAATTAAAGAGTATCATCACGACATATCCAGTATTACAAACTCTACATATCACCTGTGTTATCAGATTTGCGCAATGAAAATGTTTTGGGTATTTTACAAACTGAAATGACTAAACTACACACTAAAACACATCTTTTTTTCTCGATAAAGGGCGCTTTATTACTTAAGAAGTTTAAGATTTTACACCCAGCCTCTGCATAACTAAGATGCACACAGCTGTCCCACAATACACAATCCGGAAAGGAGAAAACGGCGTGTTACATATCAAATCATAATGAGCAAATGCAACTGCGCCTAAAGAGGTGGGGGCTCGATCCGTAGATTATGCTGCCACCCATGATGGGAAAAAGTATCCCTCGCCGTGGACTCCAACCGTGCACAGACCTCCGTAAATAGGTCTCGGTGCTCCATCCGCTGAAGAGACGACCATGAACGGAGTGTACCGGTACACCGGTAGATGACCTGCAAGGGAGAAGACAATTTATCGTTAAACACTTTATCATTTCTACATAGCCATAGCGACCAAATGATGGCAAGCGCTCCCATCCTAATAAGCTTCCTAAACCGATTATCTATACCGTTTAACCAATTTCCAAAGATATTGGTCACACTGCGCGGGGGATAAAGGTTGGATGCTACTTGGATGATAGACCATATAGATCTTGCGAATCGACATTGGAAAAAGAGATGTTTTATTGTTTCATCTTGATGACAGAAAACACAACTCTTGTTTCCTTGCCAGTTCCGCTTGGCAAGATTGTCTTTGGTTAGAATTACTCCCCGACGAAGATACCATCCAATATCTTCATTTTCCAAAGCAACTTGTTGTTATCAACCGGTACATGTGAATGGGATAAAGCATTATACATGGAATCTACAGAGAATTTGCCATTCTTATGTAAATTCCATCTAAATTCATCAGGCGCGGCTGATAGTTGTATACTGGCTAACCGCTGTAAGAGGTTTTGCCATGCAACCAACCGCGTGCCTAACAAATCTCTCCTGAACGTTACATCTGGAGGTGAGGTTGCCATTACTTTCTTAATGGTATCACTTTTGTAGCGAACAATATTATATAATGCCGGATATTGGTCTCGGAGGGGGGTGTTGCCTAGCCAAGAGTCCTCCTAGAACCTTATCTGCGACCCATCCTTAATCAAAAAATGTCCAAGTCTGAAGAACTTTGATTTTGCAGCCATCAGACCCGCCCAAAAATGCGAATCACCATGTTTCCAAGAAACTTGTGATAGCGGTTTTGAGCCAACATATTTCCGATTCAGAAGTGTTTGCCACTGTCCATCCTCGGGCAGTAACTTAAACAACCATTTACCTAGCAGAGCCGTGTTCTTGACCTCAAGGTCATGAATTCCCAGCCCTCCTTGGTCTTTGGGTGTACAAACGACACTCCATTTAACCAGTCGATATACATGTGAATTAAAAAAACAAAAACATCTTATAATTCAGAGCGGAGGAAGTATACAGTTTGTCTAGTCCGGTTTAGCAGCCTCGTACTCCCTCCGTTTTTAAATATAAGATGTTTTGGACTTTGTCCATATTCACATGCATACAAATGTATTTAGACATGTTTTAATGTGTATGTTCACTCATTTTAGTGTGTATCTAGACAATATGTATGACACCTAAAACATCTTATATTAAAAAACAGAGGGAGTATATTTCACGTTCTATCGTCAGCACATATATGTCCACACCAGAGTGCGCGCATATGAACTCCGGCCAAACGAAGAAGAAATTCCTCCACCGTCCAGATTAAGTAAGCCTTAACTAAGTTGTGTCACGCACGTGCCGTGTCAAGACGAGAAGGCCAAGCGTCGTTATCCTCGGATAGTCGGACTGTATGTCCACACCCGGCAGCAGCCGCCAGCATTTCTTCTGTATCGTATGATGCGCTAGTCGGAATTTGCCAGGACAGGAATTACCTACGTGCCAAATAACTGCTCTCCCATAAGGCCTTATTTACTCCAAGGGTATTGTAGGGGATGGGAAGAGTGGGGATGTGAGGGGATTTGGTGAACACCCAATCCCCACAAATACCCATAAATACTCTTCCCCTAAAATACACTAGTATGGACTAGAGTTTTTGTTTTGGACAAAAATGAGGTGGTTGGTGGGGGATATTTAGGGATTATCCCCTCTGATCCCCTAAAATACATTAGAAGTAAACAGAACAGTGGGGATTTTTCGAGATTCGGAATTATCCCCTCCCATACCCTAAAATACACTTGAGTTAAACAAGGCCTAAAGGTTGTCGTCTGTCTTTGGGACCCTTTGCATGTTTGATTATGTTTGATTACTAGCGGCCTGATGGCGCTAGAAGTTTGAGCAAATAAAATCCATAAGTTCAAAAAAGTAAAAATTAAAAATATTGAAACTTTCTTAATTATAAAGCTCAACAAACATGTTCAGGAGTGAGAGAGGTTTGCCCACTACTCAGCGAGCAAAATTGTGTGCGCAAAAGACATGGCACGGAATACATGTCACAGCTGCACCTGCACATGTGAATGTAATTTCTCTTCTCTTTTGACAGCACATGTATCTTCTCCCCTATGCCCCAACGAAAGCTGGAGAGGGTAACTTGTTGGAGCTGAGAGTTTGGTCAGAGTATCCATTCAGACAGACCGAAGATTCCAAACACAACAATAGATGTTCATGTTCCCTCGCGCTCTAATTTTCACATGGCAGCTGGTCTGTTACTGGAACACATTGTCAATTCGAGTCGGAATGTGCTAACAACCAGTAGCGGACCCAGGAAAATTTTAAAGCCCGAGCAAACAGCTAAATATCTTGGCCGCCATTAACATAATGTTAGCCCGGGCTAAATAAGTTGAGGCCCGGGCAAACCCGACAACAAAGGCCGGCTCACCTTGCTCTCGGCCATCATATGGAACATATGGAAGAGGCGGAACTCCTTGGTGTTCAATAGCTCCGATGTGCCCCCAAACTCAACCGCTGCGAAATGCATCGAAGATGTGCGACTTTGGACGCACCGCTGTCACAACCCTCGTACGAAAATTTTCTTTTATATTGGTGTAATAATGTTGACCCCCCCCCCCCCCCCCCCCACACATCAAGATTATTAGTTAATGTTTCTCGTTGGCTGACATGCCTGAGGAGAAGCAAGCACATGAAATTAATCTTTATAATTAAAACTGAAGTTGTAAAAGAAGTTGTCATATGATCTCGTTATATATTGGCTGACCTGCCTATCGAGGCTGGGGCTTTGCTTCTCATTTTAAAAAGAAACTGAAGTTGTCATATGAGTCTCACCTAACCGAGTACCAAGCTCGTAACAAAGGAACGCTTAGCTATTGTACCGACGTTGAGCCAGTGACTCCACGTCTGTACCAACCACCGGAGTCTCTTATAAGGAGCAGACATTTCCTAAAGCACATATACACAGCTCATTCCCGGCCTTACGGCCTTACGTCTACACAATGAAATTGTCCAATAATATTTCGTGTAGTACCATATTTGTGTTCTCGGTACACCAGCGAACTGAATTTGACAGCTATAGGCATAAGAGACACCAGGAAAAGCTGATGGACTCTCGGAATGACACCATGTTTCACATGGCCATTGTGTCTCTTCATCCCACGTTCTTTTAGTACGTGATCCTGCTGGAGAGCTGCTCTCGTTTCCTGTGGTGCCGGCCAAGCGAAGACGTACTACATCCTCATCCGCTGTCCATGCTGGTAGTAAAAAGAGCTCGTGGCGTTACGCAGGCGGCAGCCAAGCATAACCGGGTGCTTTTGTGCCACCGATCTCTCAAGGTCGACAGATATGGTACCCTCGTAAGGACTGTCCACGTGCCTCGTCAGCACAGCACCCGGCGGCAGCAACTTCCTTCCATACTATCAGATCATCGAGCGTACGTGTGTGCGTGCGTCCACGACACAGAAATGGATAAAAAATTCCGGAATTATCCAGGCTAGCAATTACGGGTCGAACACTCTTCTCCCGGTAAAAATTGTCGTATGTCTGATCTCTTTGTAGGCCCCGCTTGGATGGCCGGTTTTTAGCCAAAATGATCGGATAGAATTCCGGACCTCCTTTGCTTCGTACAATTCACAGGCCTGGACGGGTACGGAAATACGGAGGGTAAAATTAGACCCCCTTCCAAGCGGGGCCGTAGTCTCTGCCAATACGGTCGTAAACACAATTATGATCAGTAATTTAACTCAAATCGTATTTTCGGAGACTCAATGAGAATATATAATATCAAAACAACGACCACATAGGACGTCATACACATGTCACGAATAGATGTAATTTTTCTTCTAGACTATGCCCAGTGGAAGAAGCGTATCTTTTTCACTAAATAGCCCTTGAGCTAACTTTCAGCTAATTGTGACCCTTCAAAATAACTTTCACGCACATATGGCCCTTTTCAAAACGTCATGGGTTTAGAAGTTCTCAAAATCTCCAAGGATCTGAAAATATCAAAAAACACCATACACTTTGACTTATTCTAACCCTGATAAACATGAAAAATTATAAATGACTCTGAAACTTCATAACGCCTAAGTCCATAGCGTTTTAGGGCGAGGGCCATATCCGGTTGAAAGTAATTTGAAGGGTCATAATTATCCGAACATTAGAAAAATGACCATTTACTAAAGAAAGATACGGAATAAGCCGAAGAGCGCCACTGCTCACTGCTGGAATTGAGAGTCCAGTCAGAGTATCCTTTCACATGGGCCGAAGATACCAAACACGACAACAGATGTGCCACTCTCGCTATATTCTTCACATGGCAGCTGGTACCAGATCATCCGATGGAAGACAACGCATTCGGGCGAACATGCAACATCAGGCAAGAGAGTCCACTAAACCTAGTACTGTGAGTTCCTATTAGGGGATCTGATTCGAGGCTGCCACACATGTTCGTATTTGGGGATGCACCAATGAAATACTTCAAGCCACAGAGGATACCCACACCACGTCACCACCGCCGCACCCAAGATTGCCACTGCTAGCCATCAGAAACTGCTCGAACACATCAGCGCACATCCTATCGGCATGTCGGCATGACGCCCAACTCCCTAGCGGACTAACATGCCCTACATCTAATATATACAGAGAAGCACCTGGTGCTTCCCCATCTAAGGTACGGCCAGCGACGGTGGCAGAGAAGATCTGGGTCCGGGCCGGGTGATGAAACTTCCTTCTACCGATTCTCAATGGGACAAGTTGCGGTTGTTGTTCAAGAAGGGCCAGGGCTTAATCTGTGTTTCTTGGAAGACTCACATTTCACATGCTCCTGCATTGTCGATTATAGTAGGCACATGTTGTGTACCACTGAGCGAAATTTGTCCTACCTTAGCTCGATCGCTTTTTATCAGAGAGGACGAAATTGTTAGCCGTTGTGTCTTATTAGTTATTATTCATGAGCTTTGTAACGTTAAGCAATGGCTAGGTGATCATATTGGCGTCGAGATCAAAGATAAAAATTGCTAAGAAAAAATAGGAAAATCATCATTGTGTTAAGCTCCCATAGTCTGACATAGCAGAGAGGACAAACAAGCTCTAAAATTTCTTAATTTGTTTTTTGTATCCGCTTGCTCTGACCTGACAGAGGAGAAACAAAGCTCAAGGAAATATATTCTCCACTTAATTGGAGTCTTTATATGACCTCACCTGACCGACTACCAATCTCGTAACCAAGTAGTAATTCTTAGGTATGGAACTAACGTCGAGCCAATGACTTCATGTCACTACCTACCACCCGAGTCTTCCTGTAAGGAGCGGCTCTTTCCAATAGCACATATGGACTAGCTTACTCCCCGTCTTCTGTGAATTGGAATTGTTCACGCGTATCATTCCTTTAGTCTATGTACACCAGCTATTTAATTTTATAGGTGTCGGCATAGGAGGCACCAGGAAAGGCTGATGGATTACCAAAATTACAGCATGTCTCATATAACCATCGTGCATCTTCATCCCACGTTTTTTGTTCAGTGTAACCGAGTGCATGTGAGTGATAGTGTTGGTGCTGCGTCCAAATGCTGACAAGCAAAGACGAAATGCGTCCTTGTCCACCGTCCACGCTAGCAGTAAAAGGAGCTCGCTACGTCACCCGTGCGCACGCACCGAAATGAGACAGCCAAGTGTAACCACGTGTGAGTGTCTGTGTGCGAGTGATAGTGGCAAAAAACGTCAAAGGGAGCTGGGTGTTAACCGGCGATCGAAAGCCGCAGTCAATGACTTACTGAATCTCAGACAGTAAGAATGTTGGAAGTCAAAATATTAAGAGTTTGGATGTGGTCTCAAGACGATAACTTCTAACTTAGCTAAATACATTCACATGTTGATAAATGAAGTAATCTAAATTTTTTTTTGAAAGAAGGCAAAAGCTTTGCCTTATATTTATTAAGAAGAAGGTGCCCGGTTTATTAGTGGAAGAAACCGGACGAAAATCATACAACGAACATCAACACCATGAACCCACATAAACATAAAGACCAACACCTATGGCAACATCGAGAAGCAACCCAGCCGCTCACAAACTCGCCCACCGTATCCCAACCACGAATTGACTACCTGACTGGAAGGCCTTGATAAATGAAGTAATCTAATTTAGAATGGATCAGTATTAATCAATGAGTAAAATCGTTTGCACAGCAAAGAGGGACATCAGAACTCATGCCACAGCTGGATGTAATTTTTTTTAGTTCCGTCTAGCGGAAGAAGCTGGAGAGGGTCACTGGCTGGAAGGCTGGAACTTAGAGTTCAGTCAGAAGATCCCTTCTTACTTTTAGGCGGGTCGAAGATACCAAACACGACAACCCTTGTGCCACTCGCTCTATTCTTCACATGGCAGCTAGTACCAGATCGCCAATTGGAAGACAAGGCGTTCGGGCGAACATGCAACATCAGGCAAGAGTCCACGAAACCTAGTACCGTGAGTTGATCTGATTTGAGTCTACCACACACATCCCTTCAAAAAAAAGTCTACCACACGCATGGAGCGTATTTGGGGATGCACCAATGAAATACTTCAAGCTGCAGAGGATACCACACACCACCGCCGCACCCAAGATCGCCACTGCTAGCCATCAGATGCAGCTCGAACGCATCAGGGCGCACATCCCATTAGCACGTCGGCATGACGCCCAACTCCCTACCGGAGTAACACGCCCTACATCTAATATATATACAAGGAAACACCTGGTGCTTCCGCATCTAAGCTCCGGTCAGCGACGGTGGCGGAGAAGATCTGGGTTCAGGCCGCGGGTGAGGAAACTTTCTTCTGACGACTCTCAAGGAGACAAGTTGCGGTCGATGTTCAAGAAGGGCCAGGGCTTAATCTATGTTTCTTGTAAAACTCACATTTCACATGCTCCTATATTGTTGATTATAGTCGGGACATGTTGTGCAGAACCGAGCAAAATTGGTTCTACTTAGCTCGATCACTTTTTATCGGAGAGGAAGAAGTTGTTAGTCATTGTGTCTTATTATTCACGAACTGTGTAACGTTAAACAATGGCTAGGTGATCATCTTGGCGTCGAGATCAAAGATCAAAACTTCTAAAAAAAATAGGAAATTCAGCATTGTGTTAATCTCCCATAGTCTGGCCCAACAAACGACAAACAAGGTCTGAAAATTCATCATTTTTACTTGATGTTCTCGCTTGCTCTGTCCTGACTGAGGAGAAACAAAGCTCAAAATTGCAGTTTTTATATGACCTCACCTGACCGAGTACCAAGCACCTAACCAAGCAATTCCTATTTATGAAACTAACTTTGAGTGGCCAGTGACTTCATGCCACTGCCTACCACCCAACTCTTTTATAAGGAGCGGGCCTTTCCTGAATCACATACGCATTGCTTTCTCCCGTCTTGGTTCTATGCATTGGAATTGTTCTCGCATACAATTTATTTGATCTCTATACACTAGCGATTTAGATTTGATAGGTGTAGGCATAAGAGACACCAGGAAAGACCGATAGATTACCAAAATAACATCATGTTTCACATAACCGTCATGCACCTTGGTCCCATGTTCTTTTAGTACTAGACTATCGCATAGAGCTGCTCTTGATCACGGTGGTGCCGGTCAAGCGATGTGTCTAGTCGACCATCGACGCTAGCAGTAAATGGAGTTCGCAGCTGTCACTCGCATGCCTGCGCCGAGGACGAGATGGGCAAGTGTCGGCGGGTCCAGGATTTTTTTAGTGGGTATTCAAAATAAAAAAAATACTCCCTCCGCCCTGAAATGATTGTCGTGGACAGTAGTATAGAATAACTATTGATCAGCTTGGCGGATAGATAAGTCAAATAGAAGATACTGCTTTTACACGAGCAATTCTTTTCTTATTTCTCCCTTGATTAAATGCAAACACAAACTTCAGGCATCCCTCTAACTCCATAGAGATTACTTCTCAATACAATTTCTTTTAAATTTAGTAAAATTTATCTTTTCGCACTTAGGCGCACAGCGTGCAGTTGGTAATGATTCTACTACGGTGCTGCAAATTCGTAAGCTGATCATACAAACCTAATTAAGCCCACGTACCTACGCATGGCTGCCTGCTTTTCTCCCTCTCTCATGTCTCCTCATCTCTAGGACTACGAGCTAGGGCGATCTGATCGATCGATCGAAGCGAGCGTGCTCGCCGGCTCGCCGTACGCCGCTGCTGCATGCTGCGTTCGCTGGCTCGCTGCACGTGTGCACTGAAGGGTACTACTGTTTGTTCTAGTTCTACTCTGTATTAGCTTTGCTTATATTTGCTTCACTGAAGATCCTGGGCTCGCCGTACACGTGAGAGATCTTTCCTTGTTCCCTGGCTGGTTCAGTTAGATTTGCTTATATTAGCACAATAGCACATCATCTGATTTGTGTCTTCTATAATTTTATTCAAAGATGAAGAGAAAACTTAAAAAAATAGATGAAGAGAAAGGAAAGGGGAGTAGATTTCCTTTTCAAGCGGATTGGTTCAACCTTAAGTGCTATTATTAATATTGGTTATGTTGCTGAAAATGCAAAACCATCTGAGGAGTAGCAACCTCTTGTAGATGACAATGACAATCTTTTTAAACGTCAAACAATATATATTTGAATATTTATATGGATTTTCTATAATATATTTTTAGACTTCATGTATTATGTTTATTCTCTTTGATGATCGTCGACTTTTCGCCCCCCCCCCCCCCTCCCCCCATGTCCGAACCCTGGCTCCGCCCCTGATCAACACTCACTATTTTTGGGTTGATTCTAGTAGAAACTAAACCACATATGATGGCTCTGTCATATACTTTGAAAGGTTGCATAAAATATTTGGGTATCCAGGTGAATACCCTTGAATACACTTGCGCCCGCCCATGTGTAACCACATGTGAGTTAGTGCTAGTGCCACGTTGTTGTTCTGGCGGCGACAAGCGAGCGGGGTTTTATCTAGCCATCGAAAGCATAGCCAAGACTCACTAAATCCCGACAACGACGTGCCTCGTGGCAGCATTTGTTCCGAAGGATCATATCGCCGGAGAGTGCCACTGCTCACTGTTGGAACTGAGAGTTCAGTCAGAGTATCCTTTCAGGGTTTCTGCAACGGTGCTCCTCCTTTGATAAAAGTTCAGATACAAACAACACAAGCTTGATCGCGATCTACCTCAACTAACTTTACCTAGTTAGCTAGCTAGAGATCGTTTCTCGTGACAGTAGCTCATGTCTAATTCTTTGAATTATTTATTGGTTTTATGTCACATATATGCTAACTAATATGGTTTTAGTAACAAATATAGCTGATTACTATGTTTGTTTAATCTTTTGCCGTAAGTTTTTTCGGATCTTGTACCTATACTATATGAACATGCTGGGTAATACGGGGCTTGAATCTAATCTTTGGAGGCCCAACAAAACAAATAACCAGACAAAGTTACCCCTTCAAGTTTTATCAAGGGAGGAGCACTGAAGCAAACCTCTCCTTTCAGATAGGCCGAACATACCAAACAGGACAACAAATGTGCCACTCTTGCTATATTCTTCACATGACAGCTGGTACCAGAACGCCAAATGGAAGACAACACGTTCGGACGAACATGCAACATCAGGCATGAGCCCACTAAACCTAATACCGTGAGTCCCTATTAGGGGATCAGATTTAAGGCTACCACACACAAGTATCATATTTGGGGATGCACCAATGAAATATTTCAAGCCGCAGAGGATACCACACTACCACTGCAGCCAAGATCATCACTGCTAGCCATCAGATGCTGCTCAAACACATCAGCGGCGCACATCCTATCGTCACGTCGGCATGACGGTTGTGGAGCCCATCTAAGTTCCGGCCAACGACGATGGTAGAGAAGATTTGGGCTCCGGTCGGGTGAGGGAATTTCCTTCTGCCGACTCTCAATGGGATAAGTTGTGGTTGCTGTTCAAGAAGGGCCAGGGCTTAATCTATGTTTCTTGTAAAACTCACATTTCACGTGCTCCTGCATTGTCGATTCTAGTCGGAACATGTTGTGTACAAGTACAACCGAGCGAAATTTGTTCTACTTAGTTCGACCGCTTTTTATGGGAGAGGACGAAGTCGTTAGCTGTTGTATCTTATTATTCACCAATGGGTAGGTGATCATCTTGGTGTCGTGATCAAAGATCAAAACTGCTAAGAAAAAATAGGAAATTTATCATTGTGTTAAGCTCCCATAGTCTGGCCTAGCAGAGGACAAACAAGCTATGGAAATTCATCATATATTTGATGTTCTCGCTTGCTCTCACCTGAATGAGGAGAAACAAAGCTCAAGGAAATATGCTCTCCACTTAATTCGAGTCTTTACATGACCTCACCTGACCAAGTACCAATCTCGTAACCAAGCAATCCTTAGGTATGGAACTAAAGGCAAGCCAATGACTTCATGTCACTACCTACCACCCGAGTCTTCTATAAGGAGCGGGTCTTCCCAATAGCACATATGCATAGCTTACTCCCGTCTTACTTCTGTGCATTGGAATCGTTCACGCGTGTCATTTCTTTGGTCTCTATACACTAGCTACTTAATTTTGATAGGTAGGCATAAGAGGCACCAGGAAAGGCTGATGGATTACATAAATTACAGCATGTTTCCCGTAGCCATCGTGCATCTTCATCCCACGTTTTTTGAGCACGTGAAATATCCTTTCCGCTGCTCTGAACTATTGTATTAGTGCTTTGTCAACTCAAAGCTGAACATTACTGTACTACGCTACATCACCCGCGCGCACACGCCAAGGCGAGAGACCCAAGTGTTGCTGCGTGTGAGTGATAGTGCCACGTTGTTGTCCTGGCGAAAACGATCAAGGGAGCTGGGTTTTATTTTTATCTGTCGATCGGAAGCGCAGTCAATGAATTTACTGAATCTCGACACTAATGGTGTTGGAAGTCAAAATATTAATAGTCTGGTTGTGTTCATGTTCAAGTCGACAATTTTTCTACTACTGCTAATCAATGAAAAAAATCGTTAGCACAACTAACAGGACATAAGAACTCATGTCACAGTTGGATGTAATTTTTCTTAATTCTGTCCAGCGGAAGAAGCTGGATCACTGCCTGGAAGCCTGGAACTGAGAGTTCAGTCAGAGCATCCTTTCTGAGATTCAGGCAGCCGAAGATACCAAACACGACAACAGATGTGCCACTCTCGCTCTATTTTTCACATGGCAGCTGGTACCAGATCGCCAATTGGAAGAGAAGACGTTCGGGCGAACATGCAACATCAGCCAACAGTTCAAGAAAGCCTAGTACTGTGAGTTCCTATTTGCCTCCACATGGACTGCTCCCAGGCCAAGGGGACAAACCCGGGAGTAGATGTCCTTCTCACCGATAGGGACGCAGATCAAACAAACCAAAACAACATGGCCCCCTGCCAGTGCACAAGACAGCATACATGGAGAAGAACCGATGCCATGCCACATTCAAGAGCCTCCATTTGTGATGCTACCAATCAATGGATCTTTCCTCTCTTTCATAGTAGCATGATTCATTCACAAGGAGAGAAAAACACAAGGATGATGAACATGTATCTCGATAATTAACTGGTCGCGGCGAAATTACAAGGTGGAAACAAGTATGATCTTCATTTGAAGGTAAAGTCTGTCAAGAAGGAAGGAAGGGACCCGTTATCTAGGCCCCAAAGATTTCTTTTTTTTTTTCTTACAAAAGAATTTGAGACCTGAAAGAATAAAAGCATCTCACAGGCATTTTGATCCAAGCTATATCTCTATCTACATCTCCACAGCTCAGTTTGTATCTCATGAATACTCTCTGGACCCCCCAAGGAGAGGGATCAGAGCCTCCTCAGTTCAGTAAGCATCAAACGTTTGCCTCCCTTTACAAAGGGCTCGTTCGATGCTCGCCAAGTATCTTCAGACGAAAAAGAGCCCCCATTATACTCTTCGTTTTGCTATCATCACTCTACCTGCTCGCCGATCAGGTCGAGGCCCATGACCAAGAACGAGATCCCTTGGAACAAGAGGAAGTAGAAATGGACGCCCTGGGCAGACAGCACGCTGCGAGCCGCCGCTGTCAACAGGAGGAACGAAAGTGCCAGTTCCTTCCTGTAGATCCTGTTGTGCTTCTGCTTCTTCTTCGTGGAATCCTTCTTGGGAAGTGATTCCTCCTTTGCGAGCGCGTCAAGATTGGGTGCAGAACCCACTCTTGGCACTGCAGAGTGTTTTTCAACGAGGGCGACGAGATCGCCCTCTGAAGAACGGCCTGATTTCTTGGTGACGACCCACTCGTAGGCGCTGCCAAGCTGGAACAAGCCAGAAACCATGGCGTTGAACTTGGTTACGGACATTGTGTTCTCAAAGAGAAGGTACGGAACGATGAATGGGAAGGATTTGGGGGCTGGGAGGATGCTCAGGACGGACATTGTTACTGGAATGTAGCAGACAACCCAGGCAGGAAGTTCAGCTTCAGGAACAAACATTGTCATGGGAAGGATGACACAGAAAAGGGTGAAAGAATAGAAGGGTAAGATGAGCTTGCGCAGCAGGAAAAATAGAAATATGAGGTTGCACTTCTTCCAGAATCCAATCTGCAACAGAAAGTAAGCAGCGGCAACATTAGATCAATTATCCAAACATGACAAACTATATACTAGAAAGTAGCACCAGAATATGGACAAGGGAATATAAATCAAAACTCTTAGATGTGTTCCAAAAAGGCTGGTTGGTTATTTCAATGATTGCACTTAACTGAACTTTTAAGATATCTTTTCCCAGATGTAAGGACAAATGTAAATATCTAGATTTTTCCAAATAAGTTTATATAACAAGATTTAATTTGATTCATCTTGATAATTATTATCTTGTAAATTATCCTATAACACCCAAAGACATTCCACTTCTGGTCCCTTGCAAATAAACTATAGCGGATTATTTTTGTTACTAAATATGCTAGGCATATTGCTGGACATTTAACTTTCACACCATGCTTACAGGGAAAGACTCATACCTTAGATTTAATGATGTCCCAGAAGCAAAGTCTAAATAATTGCATGGGACCTGAGTGCCACCGGTGCTGCTGTTTTCTATATGCTTCATATGATTCTGGCAACTCACATTGACACTGAAAGAAGAGTTGCACAAGTTAAATCATGACTCCAGCATGGCAAAATCAGCACGAGCACAGGGAAATCTGAAGTACCTCAACATCATTCAGGTAGAGAAACTTCCATCCCTTGAGATGTGCTCGGACAGCAATGTCCATGTCCTCCACCGTTGTCCTCTCCATCCATCCACCAGCATCCTCAAGCGCCTTGATTCTCCACACTCCCGCAGTCCCATTGAATCCAAAGAAGTTGAGAAATGCGCCATTCACTTGCTGTTCCACCTCAAAGTGAAAGCACAGATTTATGTTCTGTAGTCTAGTCAACAAGTTCTCATCATTGTTTACGAAGGACCATCTTGCCTGAACCAACCCAACATCGTCCTTTCCCTGAAAGTTGCATAACGAATTTGTCAGAAAAAGAAAAACACAGCTGATAGGACGAATTGTCAGATAGTGATCTATTGACAGAAGTTAAAATTGCTCAGGTGAGTCAAACCTTGAAATGGGGCATGGTTCGCTTCAGGAAATCCGGTTGTGGTTGGAAATCAGCATCAAAGATGACAACATATTCATAGTCCTTCACATAACTGCAGTTCATAGCTGATTTCATGTTTCCAGCCTTGTAGCCATCGCGGATAACCCTGTGCCGGTATACTATGCGCACACCCTCCCGCTGCCATTTCTCAACCTCCTCCTTGATAAGCGCCGAAGTGGTAGCATCATCAGAATCGTCCAACACCTGCACCAAGAAGTTTGATCTTGGCCAGTCCAGCGCGCAGATTGCACCAATGGATTGCTGGTAGACCTGCAAACATCAAGATGAATGAGTTTAACTGAACTGTCACTTATCTTTCACAAATCAAGCGTAGCGGTGGTTGAAATTGTCTATTCACAGCTTCCTCCCAAATTAAGTATACGCTATGGTTTGACACATTGACCCTCGATCACATGGCTTCTCAATTATTTTGTGCTGACCGGTGACGACAAACGTCCAGACCGAGATGTGGAACAATAAGTGTGCCTTTAAGAAGTATGAATCCCAACAGCAAACCAAATTCGACCTTTTGTAAGGCAGATCACGAATTTTGTTGTT
The DNA here is from genome assembly GCA_026929855.1 of Poa annua. NCBI lineage: Eukaryota > Viridiplantae > Streptophyta > Magnoliopsida > Poales > Poaceae > Poa > Poa annua. The sequence goes on along the minus strand of CM049438.1, from coordinate 62,250,347 downwards.
GCAGCACTAATAAGATGCACATTAAGTAGTAAGATCACATCAACTTATTAAGTAGTAAGTAGTACTTGAGAAAGCACCAGAGTTGTTTGCTGTTGGAGAACACAGGTCAAAGATCTAAACAAGTGCAGTCTACGCTTATCCCCAATTCTACATAGCTGACATCTAGGCTCAAATCGTGAAGCTCCAACTGCAGCTCGAGATCGATATGCAAGCTGCAGGAAGCAAAATTGTTTGAGGTCTTACCTCTCGCTCGTTGCACATGGGCATTTGCACGAGGACCATGGGGAAGTAGTCGGCGCCACCCTCGAGGTCGTCCTTGTCGGCGGCCAGAGGCACGGGCTTGATGCCCCTGAGCTTGATCCAGAGGCATCCCAGGCAGAGGACGAGGCGGTCGACGCTCTGGATCATGAATAGCACGACGCAGGAGTTGGTGAGGAACTGCAGCGGCGGCGCGAGGTACTGGAGGCGGACGCGCATCCAGCCGGCGTAGGCGGCGGCGAAGAGCCCGTCGATGGCGATGAGCCCTTCCTCGGCGGAGAACCCCGCCGGCATCTCCGGCATCTGGAGGTGCCAGCCCTGGAGGTAGGCGGCGACCTCGACAGCGAGCAGGAGCATGGAGAGCACGAGGAAGGCCCGGATGAGGAGGTAGGAGCGCGTCCGCAGCGCCGTGCTCTCCCCGGGCGCGGCGTCGGTGTCCGTCCGCCCCGCCGCCACCCGCCTGCGCGCGGCCGCCGCCACGGCCAGCGCCGCGGAGGCCGCGCCCGTGAGGCGGCCGGCCGCGCGGTGCGCCTTGAGGAGCAGCACCCACGTGATCTGGCGCGCGTTCTTGCCGCGCCCGGCCTTGCCGGCGGCGAGCCCGGCCGGCGACCCGGGCTCCATCCCGGGCTCCACCTCGGAAATCGACCAGTTGGGGTTCTCCATCTTCACCACGACGGGCGTGCCGCCCCCATTGCCCATCCCGCCGCCGCCCCTTGTCGTCTCCCTCCCCCAGAACGACGGCGCCATTGCCACCCAACGACGACTTGAAACCTCAAGACAGACAGCAGCAGCAGCCGGCACACAACACACGAATGAGGCGCTCTTCTTGGTCGGTCGGCGCCGCTTTACCCTCTCATGGGGAAGGAGCAGCTGGACGCCCTTAATAGCCCCCCTGGAGCTGGAGTCGACACACACACCGCGGCAGAGGAGAGGGGAGGAGCAGCAGGCCACGAAGGGGGGAGGGGGCGACGAACAGCTCACCACGTCGGGTCTAGGATACGAGCTCCTCCCCACTTTCTTTATTTGTAGCCGGAGTCCTCCACCGTCTCGTCGACGCAATAAAAATGGCTTCTTTTTGTCCTCCGAGCCACCGCACACAGGACAGGACCGTGTGGGTTAAAGTGAACAAGGAAGGAAGGAGATCAGCTGGCCGGCCGGCGGTCACACCGCGCGGTGATTCCGACGCTTCGGCGCTGTTTCTCACTCACCCAGAATAATGGCGTAACGAGATTAACGGGGAGGGAGGGAATCCGGAATCGTATCGGCCGAGCGAGCCGCGGTTCGTCGTGGCGCCGGACGGGGTCGCACGTCGTCGGTCTGTCCATTCGTTGCGTGCGGTTGCGCTGCAGCCTGGCGCTGTCGGTGTCGCGGCCGGCTGCCGTCTCGGGCACTGGCAGCTAGCTGCTGCTGCTGCCGCCGCCGTGCCGGTCACAACGGCCGAGCGGTCAAATCCTTTTCTTTTAGACGGAGCAGTCAAATCCCGGTGGTGGCATGGCATGCATTGGTGCATGGCGACAGCGGCCAAAGATTTGAGCTTTTTTATTTGGCACCGAAGAGGAGCTGAGATTAGATCTGCGTACGGTGCTCCACTTGGCTCAACATGGGGACAAAGCCACACTTCCATTAACAACTTAATCCGCGATAAACAACAAAAGGGAACTGATCGATCGAATCTGAATACCGGGACATGATTAGTACCTACTACACACAAGCAAACAAAACAAAGGTAGATTCATGTAGAAAAAGAGAGAGAGGTAGATTGACAGTTTTGTGATATGCCATGATTTACACCGAGAGTGAAATATATTATCGACAAGGTGACCTGATAACCTAGATCAAAAAGAGAAAATTTTCATCTCTTTCCTTTTCACATCTCCATTCCGCACGCCACATAACCGCCTCGACGTCTTGCGCTATTTGATTTTATATAGTTGTTTCATCTGCAAAAATGTTACACATGTTTCCATAAGTTAATGGGTCTGATGCTGGTTTGTCTCTTCCACCTCTTCTCTGACACTATATGTAGGGGTGGATCTTGATTGAAAATAACCCGGTGTCACTGTTTCAGACATGCATATTTTTTACCTCAATTTAGGGGTGTCACACACTAGCTGCATAAAATATATGGAAGAAATCCTTCCTGTGACCCCCTAGTCCTATAACGTGGGTATGCCCTGGACTATATGTATTCCTCCTTCCAACACCCTTCTATCACTTCTAGAGAATGCCACAAAATATGGTCTCAATGTGGAAGGTGGTGGTGGGGGCTCTCCCCGATTTCGCCATGGTGGTTGTGTGTTGCAGAGAGTGGCACTCAATCCCTTATCTTTTGGGAGAGGATGCAACATTCACATGTCTCAATGTAGACTATGAGGCTGATGTTCTTGTCATACTCATACATGATGGCATTAGAGCCGAGGTGGCGACTCCGGCTGGTGGCTACAATGGCACCACAACGAGGAGGTCGACATAACGACTCATTGGGAGTGTTATGCCGGTTTCGTCACACTTCTTATCGACACGAAGTCGCTGGCATTGTTGGCACCATCAGTCATGTCGACCACGATATCACTAGCTGCAATCATCTTGGTGTTGACATAGGTAGAGATCAAGATGGTTGCACCTCCGAGATTATCTCGATGCTCATTAAAGAGATTATCAAGTGATGGCAGAGATGAAGAATTGGATGGGGTGGAGACGATGCTTCCCATCCTGTAAAGAGGTTGTGTGGCGATGTCCACATCAAAGTCGTCCGTGTGACGACCTTGAGCTTGATGATTGGTGGATCGCATCCATTTCCTTGGAAAGTGGAGGCTACATCATAAGGATATTTTGTTTTTGACAGTGCTCTTCAAATACCGAGGTTCGACTTTTGGGTGAAAATCTTTAGTTCACCTTAATTTGTTGTACCTAGGAATGTCGGTCTTCAAGCCATTACTATACATGATATGATTTGCTTGTTAGATCGGAGTACGACGACTCTTGTGCGTCGTTCCCTTTGTGAAGGCACCGTTGTTGGACAACCTCAATAGTGTTGATTGGTTCCAAATACTACGACTCATCGATCGATTTGGGAGGACTTTTTATCTTCTTTCCGTGTCATTTTGGATGTGTGCATTTTTAATGCCTCGACTAATTCTTAACACTACGCTTATTGCAGTATCTTTTATAATCTCTCTGTCAAAAAATAATCTTGCGGTGTTGGAGGGGTGCTTCCAGTATCCGTAAATCTGTCTCATCGACCATGATCCGAGGTTCTGAAAAAATTAGCATCCACTTTAGCAGTCACCGAGCTGTTTAATCTACAAGTCACAGACACCACCATAGCTTCACGCCTATGGAGCTTTAGCCGAAGCAGGAGGCGATTTATTAGCTAGAGGAGACAGGCTACGTGGAGATCCCAATCGTGCGAGGAGCCCATCTATCGCACAGTGGCAGGGATCATCGCCAACCGCGCAGTGGATATGCTCACGTTTAAATGTTTGGTGCCTTGCTTGCCCAGGGGCCACTTCACACGCCTCAATTACTATAGTCCTGTAGTGGTAGCTGCATATCTTGGCCTGGTTTTATTCTTGTTTGATCTGTGCAAGGGGTCATCTCTTTTCAACATGTTTTTTCCTTCTAATTTTGGTTATTGCTCGCTATGGTTCCTGAATGCTGATACAGTCTCAGCAGGAAACGGAGGCTCCTTGATTAAGGTAGTCCCTAAAAGCAGCACATTTGTAGGGCTGATCTGAAAAAAGATGGAACTGCGATCTAGCTTTGTAGAAAGCGATGAGAGTGTTTCGGTTCTGCTTTGTATATATGGCTTCTTCATGGTACACTTGATCTCGTGATCTTGCTGGCCCCAGGTTTGTTTCTTTCTTTATGATTGGACTGATGATATAGAGTCATCTGTGAATTTATAGGGCGCGTTTCACTACGATGAAGCTGGAGTAGCTGCTTATTAGAACTGTATATTGTATAAAGAAACTTAACTCTGTTCACACTCAAGGTTGAGAGACAAGCGAAGCCGGCGGTGGCAAAAGACTGAGAAGTCTCCGGCTGAGTTCTTGGTTGCCGGAGTATACAGATCTCGATGAGTATGATAGTAGCCACGGCAGCCTGGAATTTTCTCGAACTGAGAAGCCGGCAGATAGCACTGTCAAACAAGAGATTCGCATCAGAAACGTGCATCGGAAACTTCCTTTGGGTCCTAAACCTGTAGATTATGCCACCCAAGAACACAGATTTGCTAATCTACATGACATCAAGCCCGATAACATTCTCGTGTTTAGCCCCTTAATTAGATCATGTTTAGTCTTCTCAGTACATGTGCTAACTCTCGAGCAACCGGCCGCATCCATGTGGCTGGAGTGCTGGACAAACGAGGTTACTCCATTTGAGAACGTAGCTCACTCCTCAACCTCAAGTTGAGAAACGCGTTGTTGTCAAAACCTGCGTTTCAAAAATCAATGGTATCGAATATAGTGAACAATGCATATATAGTTTCAAATCTCAAAACAAAAAAATTGCATAGCACATAATATGAATAATTTTGCACTGTGATTTTACACATGCTTGTAGGATACATCATAGACCACATCCTCATTTTCTTTAGATTTTCTTGAAACTTATAAATATAGTTTTACAAAGAGATTTTTTTATACTAGTCAAAAATCAAATGTTTATGTAAGTTCTTTTGGGTAATGCATTAAATAGTAGCATATGTAAGTAAGCCAAGTAAACATGAACCAAATAACACATTATACCCACGTCAACACAACATAACATCTTGTTGGAGTATTATCATTACAATCTCATGGCTATATGGTAAATCCGAAAATTCACTTAATTTGTTCCTTGCTTGGTGCATCAAGTTTGGTCTTTTGTAGTCTATAAAAATCATCTTACGGATGCCACAGTAGGATCCCAACCAAAATTGTAAATAATAGTGCTTCCTCTAAACCTATGTAGGAAACGTTATGTTTCGTCAATGCAAGGATTGACCAACATTGAGTTTACTAATATGCATTTATATGACATAATACTATTGTCATCAAATTTGTAATTTAAATTAGCTATATAATTCTGAGTCATATAAACTATATATTAAAAGCAATGTTCAAAATATCGACCGATATTCCGATAAATTGGCCGATTTATCGCTTACCGGTGTTTGACTGATAACATTAATTGGTCGATATGCCGATAAATCGACCTATTTACCCCATTATCTTGGGTCGATCGATAAAATCCCAGTAAGTGATATCCCCAATATTAATAAATAGAGTAAATTGTTGGTTAAACTATTATTTTAATGAAACTTAACACGTCCTATGTTGAGGGGTCATGTGTTTAGGGGGAGGGGGGACTTTTTGTCTGTAAATCGGTGAAACTTTTAGGATATACACGTAGAAGTATATTCGAGAGTCTATGCCACGTATTTTTCATGTGACAAATGCTTGTGTTGCTTGATGAAATACTGCTTCCAACTTGGTCGTGTATGTAAAACATTTCTACATTATTTTTCCTTGACAATAAAAACCCAGTTCGCATGCAATGTATCTCTTCGATCATGATTACACAAAACGCATGGAGTAAATCTAACGTCAAGGTTATGGATTTGGATTTCCTCCACTATCTAGAGAGTACTATTACAACTAATGTCATGGAAACATGTTCAATGAAATAAGAATAATACAAAATAGATTTATTGATCTTCTAATTTGGGAAATCATCTTTTTCGCGGGTTTTTCTTTCATCCTAAAGACATGCAAAATGAGTTTATTTTGAATTGTTCATTGTCTAGTTTTGTGTAGTAGTTTTTATCCATCTAAAATGGAAACATTAATGAAACAGAGAAACATTAATTAACTTGATGAATAGATCAGATTCATATAATTTATTTTGGACAAAATGCATTAAATAGTAGCATATGTTATTAAGCCAGGTAGGCATGAACATCATACGAACGCCAACACAACATAAGATCATACTGGAGTATTATCATTACTATCTCATGGCTATACGTAAATCTGCAAAATCACTTAGTTTGTTGAACTTGCTTGGCTCGCATCAGGTTTGGTTTTGACACATGTAAATAATAATGCTCCCTCTACACCAATGCATGCCACATTAAGTTTTGTCAAGTCAAGGATTGACCAACAACTAGTTTAACAAGATGCAATTTATATGACACAAAACAAGTGTCATCAGATTTGTCTTTTAAAGTTGTTATAAATTTTTAAGTCATACAAACCTTATATATTAATAGAGTAATTGTTGGTCAAACTCTTGTATTAAGGAAACTTAATACGTCCTATGTTGAGGGGTCGTACGTAGAGGTACTTTCTATCTGTATATCGTGAAACATTTAGGATCAGCCTGTAGAAGTATATTCAAGAACCTATGCCACAGTTTTTTTCATGTGACAAATGTTTCTATTGTGTGATGAAATATTGCCTCTAACTTGGCCGCGTCTGTAAAACATATCCCTATGATTTTTCTTTGAGAATAGAGACCCCGTTCGCATATGCAGTATTTCCTCTTCGACCATGATGTGTTACACCAAACGCACTGAGTTAAATCCGCCCGCCAAGGTTGTGCATTTTTTTTGAACTTGTGCATATACTCCTATGTTTTTCCTTCACTAGTTATAGAGTAGCTACGTATATTCATCACTTCGACGAAGAGGCCAGGTAAAGCCCTTTTTGAAAATAAATTAAAAAGAATAGAGAGTAGCTATGTACTACGTGGAGGCAAATTAAGATGGGTGGTTCAATGGTGTCGTGTGTTGTCTTATGTTTGTGGACGCCATGTTTAGCTCCGAACGAACATGGGAGAAGCTAAGCAGCAAAAAGAAAACATGGGTGAAGATGATAGGCTAATGTAATCCCAATTCCAATCCCAACGACCTAATTAATAAATCCCGGCTATTGTACTCGCACGTCCATCGATCGCCAGATTCCCCGAATCATGCTCCATCAACGCGACGGCCGGGATTAGCGCGGGATGACTTGGACATAATTAAACAAGGTGCAGCAAACTGTGAGGACTTTGTCGACCGGCCGGAGAAACGAAACCAAAAGGAAAGTACTAATTAAGAAACGTCACTAACTAAACTATTCCTGAAGACGAAGATGGAAAAACGAAGCCGTACGATCGATTAGTTAACTGCAGGAAGCTCTTAATTAGCTACGCAATTCTTTCCGTAAATTAATCTCTCGGACTGCACTGATCATTCGAGGGCTGACGGGAGGCTCTCACACCTGGCGTGTCGGTGCTCGTCGTCTCCTCCAGCACCGGCCGACCGCCTGCAGCCGCATGCAGCGGCAGGACGAGGTCCAATCTACGACCAGGAGCTCTCTATCGGGAGCCATCATGCGTCGCAGTACTACGACCGACGTAGACAGGTATTGCAATACGTACTGGCGCAGCACGAACTGGGTTAATTTGTTGTACTTATATTAATCTAATCGTCGTCGTCGTTAACTGAAGAACTGGACGGCCCAGGGGGGAGAAGAAGTCGTCGTCTTCTCTTTGGGGGGATCGACGGAGCTGGGAACTAATTGTCTGACCAGACGAGCGAGGCTTCCTTGCGGCGCCTGTCAACAAAATTCAGAAACCTTACGTGCCTCTAAAGCATGCACCATATGATATGGCCGGCTCTGAATTTGCATCGATCGATCTCGAGACGAGTGGCAAATGGCGACTGTGTCGCTAGTTGCTACCGGTGAGTGGTGAAGATGGATCAGAATTAAGCATGAGTGAAGGTGGAGCAAGGCAGTAGTGCTTCTGCTTTCTGTCCTGGACATATGAAATTCTTAACGACCCAATGCCATGCGTGTCCAAACTGGCAACATATGTAACCTCTACTGTCCGTAGGAACACACTAGTACAAAGCATTTGATGTGGTCGCGTGGAATTTCTCGTTGGTGCTGTAAGAGAAAGGTTTAGCCGCGAACCTTTTTTTTAGGGGATTTAGCCGCGAACCGAAACAATGAAATACTCCTACTCCCGGTGTGGTATCAAACAAAACATAAATGGGCCAAGCCCAATATTGGCAAATAGGAGCTCCGGGCGCAGGTGGTGTTCATGGGCGGCGTCCTCAGCGCCAACTTGGGCCAGGCCTCCGCCAAGCAGGCCGCTATGGGCGCCGGCTTACCATATACTGTCCCCTACAGCTCTAGAGCACCGTATTCTCAAAGACATAGATCATGAAGTTGGTAGCCAAGTTGTCAAAAAAATGTAGGTGGTTGCCAAACCCTAAAACAAATGAAGTTGGTTACACGTGATAAGCTACCTCAAACTAGGAAAACTGAAGTTGGTTGCCATGGTTAGTACTTAGTAAAGTGGCATCCCAATGCGAGGACGAGTGAAGTACAAGCAATAATAAAGGTGGCAATGTGACCAGGAGGGAGTATTCCAGTTCCAGTAATCCGTCGGGAGTTCCTCGTGCCTCCCATGCCCATACCAAATTGATATCCAGTGTGTAGAGACTAGAGACAAAGCACATTGTGCACGAAATGAGACTGCCCAAAAGAGACAGGTAAATAAAATGGGAAACAAACTATGCATGCGTTGCTTACGAATGCCCTGCTCTTTATAAATGGCATGGGTGGCAAATAGTGACATGAAGTCATTGGTCCTTCTGTTGGGTGAATCCTTGTTATGAGCTTGGTGCTCCGGTAGGTCAGCAGATATGATAGATTCCATTAAAGCATGATAAAATCCTAAATTTTATGTTTACAAGGAAGATATGTATTATTGTCCATATACAGATAATCGACTTTTACGTTTTTTTACTACAACTATTATACGTCACAAGGAGCTCGTGTATGCATGTTGGGACGATGGTTTCTAGACAACGGAGTGAACATTCCTCCGAGCTAACTAGTGCTAAAATTCATGAGCGATTTCGTTACAACAGATCTATAACTTTGATACTCAAAGACTAGTGAGGAGCCTCATTTTTGCCTTCATCTCTGAAAACATGTGCCCAGAAGAGACAAATCTTTTCTACGTGTTGTAATCTTTGCAATCACCTCGCACAATCAAATTCGATGGGACACCGTTTCTACAAGTGTTGCTTCACCACCTAGTTTTGGAAGGATGTCCTCGCTTGGTGTGCTTTCATTCTGCTTTTGTCGTAAACAGCTAAAATTACTTCTTCTTGAACTTGGGCTTTGTATTTAATCACGAAGAAAAGTTTCTGGGATACAGTCAAGCTTGCTCAAATCCAACACGCAAGATGGAGCCAACTTTTTTTTACTAATACATTTTTAAAATTTTTTAAGAAATAATACACGTTTTTGAAAATTTACAAAAATAATACACTCACGACGTAGCCGACAGGATCTAAGCCGAGCAGATGCAAAAGCTGGTGCAAAAGCTAGCTTGATTGATTCATGTGTGAGGGCTGGTCGGCCACGACATGTCTGATTAGTACCTGTCGGTCACGTTGTGGCCGATAGGTCGAGGGTGTATTATTTTTATAAATTTTCGAGAACATGTATTATTTTTTAAACTTGTTAAAAATCTGTATTATTTATATAAAAAAATAGCCAAGATGGAATTTTACCGATCAACACAATCTCACTCAACTCATGACGACGAGCCCATGCGCGCTGGTTACCAGACCGGTGAATTGTTGAGAAAAAACAGTCTAGCGAAGACTGAAGCAAGAAAATTATCTCCTTCACGGTTCCGGAAATAACAGACTTACTAGACTCATTAACCAGCATGGCGCTGTAGCTTTGTATCTGAACTGGCCTAGCAAAATTTGTGAGATCCGAGGCACTGAAGCACTTTTGATGTTGAGGCAGTGGGGGATGGCTCTCCCTCTCCAAGCCGACGGGAGCACCTCTCCTCCATTGTTCCGGCGAGGAATGCACCCCAAGATCACGATATGGTCTCTTAAATAAAAGTAGCATCTCACAATTCACTTGCCCAAGCCAGGTGCTAGTTTCTTCTACGTTTGTATATTTTCTTTTTTTTGCTAATTTATATCTTATTTGTTCTTTCTCTTTGATCTATTTTCCAGGTGGCGCATAGCAGGCTGTGCTTACAGTGACAATCCACAAAATTGACCCTTTTCCTAAACTTTAACAAAAAATAACCTTAATTTGATAGAAATTCTAAATTTAACCCTTTTTTGTCGCGCCCAACACGGGGCGCTACACGTGATAGCGCCATGTTCCTTGGCGCTACAGTTCTGTCAACGTGGCACTGCGGGACCTACAGACCCGAAGGGTAGCGCCATGAGCCCATGAGATGGGGCGCCACCCTTCAGCACATACTATTTGCCAAGTTCTGCACTTCAGCCTTGTGACTTACGCTGCTAGCTGGTGTGCAAGGCACGCCGCTACCCCTGCACTGCTGCCGCCGACAGTCCGGCACGGATTGCATGTCCGCGCGTCCATCCAGAGTAGGCAGCAGCCACACGGCACACCCAGCGACCACGCCGCGGCCCTGTTTGGGGCGCTTCCTCGAAGAGCTTGCCGCGTCGGTCCAGGACTTCGCGCGTCCGGCCAGCCGCCGTCGTCGTCTTCGCCGGCATGAGAAAATCAGTAGATGGGCAACGCGCGGGGCTGGGGAGGGATGCCGGCGACACACACGGATGAGGCCGGACGGCGCTCAAGATTACGTGGTGTGTGAGGCCGAAGTCGAAATTGTTTTCCGCCGTTGTCGTCGTCCAGCGCATCGAGAAGAGGTCGGCATCGTCCATGTCGATGAAAGAGCAGCCCCCACGACCGGGAAGGACGGCGGCGGCGCCTGCTTGGGCCACCCGTAGTAGAAGCTGTCGCCGATGTGTTGCTGACCTCCATGTCCATCACGAGCTGTGTCTGGCTGGTGAGTCTGCAGCTAGCATGCTCTGGTCGACCTCAGAGACCTCAGGGAGTACCAGCGTGGGAGCGGCGACGACGTGCATGCGGCAGCTAGCACGACGGCGAGCGCGGGGCGGCCAGCGCAAGAGCGGCGACGACGACGAGCATGCGACAGCCAGCATGGGAGCAGCAAGCGCGACGGCGAGTACGGGGCGATCAGCGCAAGCGCGGCGACGCGACGTGGCTTGCGAGCAAGCCACGGCGGCCCGCACGGCAGTTGGGCGGTTAACAGAAGATGTCCATCACCCGTTTGACAAAATGACTGGCCCTAATTTTTTAATAGGACAAATAGATTTAAAGAAGAAAAGGTACATGATGTATTTTATAAAAAGACAGTCAGCCACGTCAGCAACTTAACGTGAGTTCTAACGGATTGACTAACGGGGCTCTAACTCACAACTTTGTGACCAGTTATTAGCAATTTTTGAGTTCGTGACCAATGCGCACATTCGTGACAACTTCGTGACCTCTGTGGGCGTTTAACTCCTAAAACTTATATATGGCCTGTAACATATGCAACTATGCATGGTCAACACTCGTGTGGCTACGCAGGCAATGCAACTAGTACATTATTACTTCTTCACGGAACAGTGGAAATGAAACACATCCTTATTTGTAAGAAATCACAATATACATCGTCTACCTAATAATAAAGGGAGGAAGGTTTCTTCCTCCCAAAATTTCGTCCGTCCTGGTTTCTTGTATCGTCCGTCGTAGAGAAAATTTGTTTCGTCCGTTCGTATCGCACAAACCCACCACGTACGACTCCTCCCCGGTTTCTATCGCCGCCCCTCTCACGGCAACGAAAACGACGATCTGGCGCCGAGAGCCGGCTCCACATCACCTTCTACCCCGTTCTCTCTCTCCCTCATGTAGCGCCTCCCTCCTGGATAGCAAGCACGGGCGTCCGTGCTGCGGTATCCCTCCGGGCTGAACCCGCCGAACCCGAAGGAGCCTCCCGCGGTGTAGCCGACCACGACGCAGGGGCTGAGGGGCCCTTGAAGTCGCACCGCCGGTGGAAGTCCGTCGCGCCGAAGGCCGAAGCAGTCCACGGTGGCCCTGTAGCACCAGCTGAGCACCCGGCCTGCGTGCTGCGCGCCCACGAGCGACATGGGGAACGGCGGCTCCAGGTCGTGGTACTGGAACTGCGGCGGCGGGGGCGGTGTATCGGCTTCTTTTGCGCCTCTGCTCCAGTTGAAGAAGCTGCGATCCAGGTACCACGCCATGCTCCGTCGTCATCCTCGTCGGCAGTTGGCTTCCTGGTTTTGGCCGCTGGCAAATCGCGCACGCAGTAGCAAGCAAAGCTTGATGGCAATGCAGTCTGCTCTCTAGCTAGCTACGGCCTACGGCTTACGGCAAGTAGCACAAAGCTAACTCAATGGATCTTTGCAGTAACGCACGACTCAATGGATCTTTGGAGCATGCACTCAACTCGAAAACGTGGACAAAGAAATTTTAGCTGATTTTTTAAGAACTCGGGTTACGTTGTTCTATTTTGCATAGACGTATTTATATATGCGTTCAAGAGAAGGAATTAATTGTGTGTGGCAACATCCTTTACACATACCATGTCAAAATTGATGAGAAATTGTCGGTGAAGCCCTAGCTAGCAGGTGCCGCTAATGTTGGAGAGAATTGATGTTGCCACTGACGTCGGTTATCTTTTACTTACACATGAATTATTCGTCGACGAATGTCTCAATGTCGTCAGTGCTCGAGCGAATGATAATGCAATTCCACGGCACATTTTCTCACCCGGTGCAACGCACGGTGATAAAAAAGTTAGGAAGGTGAATGGCAACAACGAATTGACGACTCCCATCTTTTCCCATCGAATCTAGCTCTAGCTAATGGGCTAAGTGAATAAAAATGTTTTGGTCAAAATTTTATCGTCCCTTAGTTGTTAACCATATGGATGAATTAGCAATCCTGACAAAGCACTTGGAATTTTCTTATATACTAAAAAGATGATAGACACATTTCAATATTAGTTAAGGTGTACAAAATATTTTTAAAATCGGATGAAATTACCGCCTTTTAGAAAAGAGAATGTACAAAAGTATGGTTTATTTACTACTGAAAATACATAAGGGCAACATGTCCTCTTGTCTTCTGAAAACCCACCCGATTAAAGGAACTTCCGGTTAACTTTGTAAATATGTAGATCAATACCAGTAAGATTGCATTGGGTATCATCTATATGAAGAAAAAAAAATCTTCCAGCTTACAAATTGCTTGTTTCGTGGTGGGGTCACCTCATTTTTAGTGTTTTTTGTTTTCCTAATAGCGTCAATCCACCTCTGGTTGTTCAGAGTTAGATCAGAAGAACTACCACCACATGCAAATCTTGAACTTGCAATTTCCACGCATGGTGGGATGCAGAACATATCAACTTAGGACGCCTTTTAGGTCCAGCGAGTCTGTATGGGTGGTGTTTGTGAGGGAGACACACCAACGTTATGTTGGCTTTTCATTTTACTATCTCGACCGGCTGGCCTTTTACCGAGTCTACATGGGTGATTTCAGTGCGCTTTTAGCCACAATATTTCTTAGTTAAGCAAACCAACCCGTTGCAACGCACGGGCACTTTTACTAGTAGATTTAAAGAAGAAAAGGTACATGATGTATTTTATAAAAAGACAGTCAGCCACGTCAGCAACTTAACGTGAGTTCTAACGGATTGACTAACGGGGCTCTAACTCACAACTTTGTGACCAGTTATTAGCAATTTTTGAGTTCGTGACCAATGCGCACATTCGTGACAACTTCGTGACCTCTGTGGGCGTTTAACTCCTAAAACTTATATATGGCCTGTAACATATGCAACTATGCATGGTCAACACTCGTGTGGCTACGCAGGCAATGCAACTAGTACATTATTACTTCTTCACGGAACAGTGGAAATGAAACACATCCTTATTTGTAAGAAATCACAATATACATCGTCCTTCGACAGAGGTAGGCACACTACAGGCTCCATGGCTTCTTCAAGCACCGGTGCAGGTGGCGTTGCAGTTGCTGTAGCAGGGGTCCATGCACTGCGTCATGGTCTGGGTTTGGCAGCCATGGCAATTCGGGGTTGGGTAGGTGGTGCCGCATGGCCCGCTGCAACTGCTGTTAGCGGCGCTGGCGCAGACGTTGCTGCTGCATGAAGGGCAGCCGGTCGTGCAGCTCTGCATCACCGAGAGCTTGCAGCGCTCGCAGGTCCCGTTCCCGGTGCTATCACAATCGCTCCTACACGCCGCCGCAGTGGACGCGCTGCAGTTCGAACTGCACTGCAAGTTGCAGTAGTTGTCGCTGCACGGTGTCGCCGCCGCCGGCTGCATGCCTCTCAAGGACGACAGCAGGACCATGACCAGCACGGCGAAGTAGGCAACATCAGTGGCCGCCTTGAGAGAAGATGGGCCTGCCATTGTATCTATGGATACGACTGGGAAGCTGAAATGCTAGAAGGGAAAGTATAGAAAGAAGGGGACTAGGGGAGGCACACAAGATGAGATGGATCGATGCTACTTATGTAGGCACCCAATGATCGAACTGAGCATATAACTAATACAGTAGAACCCTAGGTAGCTACCACTACGTACATTGCAAAGCCGGATTTGTGCTATGCATGTTAGGGGCAAGATCGGCTTCACAGACCTAAATTGCACATCATGTTACAAGTTGACTTTAAAAGACCGTTCAAATTTCTCCAAACAATTAAGAAAAGATTGTTCAAGAGCGTATATGCGTATATCATTGGCGTTGACCAGGCTCGATTCTCATATGCATCTTTGACATGCAATTTGGGATCCATCCAATTCTTGGTACTCTGTTCAGTAAATTATACGATCAGTAACAATTTCGTGGACCAACAAAATTTGTTGGATGCGTGCAACTGAATTACTTGAATGGGTTGACAAGCTTGTTTTCCATGATAATGAAGCATGCCGTTTAATTGAACAGTTTTACTAGTATATATGATGAACTATATATTTTCCCCATATATGTATACAGTAATTCTTTAATGAAGTATGTGGTCAATGGAAGATTGGAGCTAAAAGTCGTGGATTCGATGATAATGAAATATGGCGCTCAAATGAGGGCTTTGACTAGTATATATGAAGAACCGGATACCCAGGGACGAGCAGGGGCTAAGCCACCCCCAACATTTAGATTTTCTTCTTAAACTCCCTGGTAAGCATGCTTGTAATTAGTGTTCTAAGGCATGTTTGCCCCCTCCAACAAAACTCTGCCCCCTCCAAGCATGTGGGCTGGCTCTGTCCCTGCGGATCCCATGTACTTGTTTAAACAATAACGAGGTCAAGGAAAACAGTTGAAATACAAGTCGAGGATATTAAATCCACACTTGGCTTGGGTAACATGGCAAAGGATTCCTCGGTGAGAAAACTGCTTTAAATTATGTGCAATTTGACTTTCATTGGTCGTTTGCGGCTCACATGCATGCATTGGGTCGAGAGCATTTTTATCACCCAACCATCGTTAGCGCGCGAGTACGTAGGCAGGCAGCGGAATAGAAGATTGAAGGAATGTGAGGTGCTCCGCTACTACAAAATACAGCGAGCTTTTGTATGGTACCCTATATCGCTATGGGACAGGGAGCGCAATAGAGCGATTTTTGTTACTACAATAGAGGTAGCAGTATACAACCATCCAACCTTTAACTCCTTGCATTGGTGTAGTTTAGACATTTCCCTTGAAAAATTGGTAAAGATTTGCTGCTTCCCGTCGCTGCTCTTGTCTACCTCCCCCGGCGGGTTGAGGCCCTTTCTATCGGCATGTTCCCGCAGTCACCCTTGTAGCTCTCGACTAAGCATGCCACATGCTTGTCGGCGACACGTCGACATTCCTCTTACCGTGGTGCTCATCACCCTCACAAACAATGAATAGATGAATCTAAACGGATTGTGAAGGTTAGGAGATCACTAGTGCAGGAACGGTAGTAGAGGCCCGTTACTAGTGTCATGCGAAATAGCTGCCACACCACTGGTATTTGAACAAAATATTTAATATGGACAATTAAAAGCTATACTAGCAATTTCGTACAGTCACAGGAAATCTTTACTATTAAATGGGAGTTGGTAGTACGTATGTTGTCTGCCTATGGTCTGCCGACACGTAGATAATAACTGATAAAGCTAGGCTTGTTTGTGCCACCTTGATTTTAATGAGAAGATATGTTCGTATGAATGGGTGTTTGAAATATTCTTGAAAGTAATGCATGGGATAGCACCTAGGCTTATAATAACTGATGAAGACGACAAAATGCTTAACACTATCCATAGGTTATGCATGTGGCACATAATGATAAAGCTTCCAGAGATATGAACTTCGTGATCATGGATACCTGCTTACTTTAGATGTGTGTTCTTGAGTGAGATTCTAATGACAACTTCAAGGTTAGAGAGTGCTAGCTCGTTTTTAACCACTTTTTTGGTTACAAAGATGCTTTGGTGGAGTTTTAGATTAGGATTGGTACAACCTTAGAAGAACAACGTCAGAATGAACTCAAGGCTGATCACGAATGTCTCGATTCTACGCCTCCATTGATTACATCCTGGGGGATCGACAAGCATGCCAGTTAATTTGTACTCCACCCATGAGGTCTTCAAAGCTTTTCAAAGGGAGGTGCGTGCAGCTAGAGACCATTGCTTCATTGAAAGCTTATCACAGGAAGGCGAGGTGAAAACCACAGTTATAAGTGGTGACGGCTCTTCCAAGCCTCGTGAAGTTTGATTTAACATATCATCCATGAATACTCATTGTTCTTGCATGTTATATGAGACACGTGGAATTCCATGTTGACATATCATCGTGGTTTTGAGAGGTGCAAAGATGAATGAGCTCCCTAGCCATTTTGTTCCGTACAAGTAGAAGAAAAAGGATAAAAGGAGGGTACTATATGATAGCTATGGAAACTTGCTTGAGGAGAAGGACAGTAGTTGTTTAGATCTGGCTTATTAAAGCGGAAACTGGATTCAGAGATATATACGACATTTGATGACACAATCAGGTTGGCTGAACACTCTCCCGAAGAATTGGAAACACTCGTTGACATGAAAAGAAATTTCTTCCAAAAGGTTGCTGCAAATTAATAACCCAAGTAGACAAGACAATATGAATTTGAGGCATACATTGGTTGCAGGTTGGAGCATGCCTGATCAAGTTGAAATCCATCCACCAAGTGATTGTCCGTACAAAGGGGAGATGCAAAAGATTTAAGGGGCACGTAGACAAGGGTGGACAACATAATAAGAATGGAAAAAGGAAGGAAAATAAGGATGGAGAGGAGAAAAATGTTGGTGGACCGAAAAAGAAGGTGTGCCTAGAAGGCTAGAACGTGCAAGAAGTGTAAGCAGGTCGGCTAACATCATCTAAGAACCATACACGTAGGGTGTGGCATACACATCGAGAAAAACCATTTGTTCAGAATACTTACTTTATATGTCATTCGATGACTCCATTCAATCTGCAGGTTTGTTGAAACCCAATACTGAAACTCTGATGCTTGTTTTGGTTCAGTACAAAAGGTTCACGGGTTGCGCTTTTGAATCTGGATATTGAATTAGTTCTGAGATTTTATTACTATCTGTGTATCCCTGAATATTGTAGTTTTTCTTGGAGCATTCCACTTGTTTGTTTTTTCAAACTACGGAAGAACTCCACCGTGAGATTTATTATTTAGCTGCCTTCCTCTCTGTTTTGCTCCATGTAGCAGCTCATTCTGACCAAGCCGAACCACACATAAGCTATCGTCAGGTGTTATGCTCAGCAGCATACATACTCCTACCTTCGATCCAGAAAAACTGTCGTGAGGTGTATACATGTTTTGTGCTAGTGCAGCTGTTTCTCTCCAACACTAAAACAGGACTGGAGGGAGTAGTAATTTGTGCAATGGAGTCAGCAAAATACTCCAGCATACATGCCTTTATATGCCAACAGCTTGGTTCAGCATATTTATACAACTGAGTCACAGCACATTGCAGTATCCAGATTGCTCCGGAGCATTTTCATATAGCCAGTTCAATACAAAAATTAACAATGAGTCTGAGAAATAACATCCTTTCACAACAATCACAAGGTTAGATCACAGCTTGTCTGCACTTTATTCTGTATAGCAGCAAGCTGCAAGCCTGCAACACCTTTTTGACGGAAGACAGCGAGCGCTGCTTCATTCTCATTAAGAGGGAACCGGAGCAAATGCCGGCGAAGTTACAGAGGGAAACAAAGAGAGAGCTAGAACAACAACAAGAAGAACAAAGACTAAGAACAGGACACTAAGCAAACAGCCCCGCAGGAGGGCCTTCAACCTCCATCGTCTTCCGACTAGCGTTGGACGCTATCGCACCAGGAGCACTGCCGTAGACGAAGAGATTCAATCCACCGAGGTTACCCACGATGGTGCTGGAGCAGCCGAAGGGCAACACATTGCCGAGTCCACACCGGACGAAGGGCCCTGCACCGCCGAGGCTTCACACAGCAGCCAACAGCACAACCGAAGGGCATCACGAAGCCGAGTCTGACACCTGGAAAGCATCCCGGGCACTAGCCCGGCCATTAGCCGTCCTCAGAGGAGGTCTCCCATCCACCGTAGAGGCCCGAGCGTCGTGGCCAAACAACACCACCACGAACATCCACTGGTCCCTCCAGCTGAGTCCATCTCCATGAGCAATGCCCCCAAGAGGGATATGACGGCAAGCCGCCAACATTGTCCGATCCGGAGCAACCGGATCAAGGGTTTCCCCCGGAGCTTGGATGTGGGAGACAAGTGAACCACCCCGACAGCGCCTTCAGGAAGGAGGCGACGCCCACGGGCACCGTCACTGCCGGCCCCGGTGAAACAGGGGCAAGCTTTCGCTTGGTATTTGCTCGTTCCCCACCACAAAGCTGGACCACCATCTGCCTCCGCTGCACCACAGCGCCACCGCACCACCACACCACAACACCACCGCACCACCACACCACAACACCACCGCGCGCCAGCCCAAGCAGCTACGCGCCCCCACCGCGCCGCCGGCCGGCCGAGGCGAACCGGCGACGGATCTGGGCGGGGACCCAGCTCCACGATCCACCACCTCCTCCTACCACCAGGAAGGGGCAGGGGCTCCGCCGTGCCAGAGGACGACGAAGGGGGAGGCAGCCACCGTCGCCTGACCAGGGGCGCCGCCCTGGTCGCCGCGCGCAAGCGCGAACTCTGCAGCTGCCCCAGCCGCCACAGGGGCACCGCCACGAGCCACCACGCCCTTGCACCTTTTGGCGCGTCGGGCCCGCCGCCACCGCGGACCTCGCCGCCGGCGGCGGCGGCAGAAGCGGAGTAGGGCCGAGCTAGTGGCGGCGCTAGGGTTACGCCCCGGTGTCACCCTGGGGGACGACACGGGAGCGGACTGTAAAACTGCCCGTGTAAATCGGGGTCGACTGCAACACCTTAGAGCATCTCTAACAGCTACCCCATTTTAGCCTCCGTGCCCTAAAAACCGTTTTTTAGGGCACGAGAGGGCAAAAAACGACCTCCAACAGCTGCCCTATCACGTGCCCTATTTTGGGGCAGCCCCAAATTTTGGTCCTCTCTGCCCCGGGCAGAGAGGACCCCGCGGAGGCGTGCCCTATCCTTTCCAAATCAGCGCGCGCGCGACCAACCGCCACGGTGAAAGCCTTTCCCCTTCCGATCCATCATTCCGGCCGTCCGCCGTCCGCCGCCGCCGCAAATTCGAGCTCATCTACGACCCGCCGCCGCAAATTCGAGTTCATGTGCGCGTAGCCGTGGTGGGCGGTCGCCCTGGCCGCCGTCGGCCCTCCTCGTCGCCTCGCGCGCTGATACGTCTCCAACGTATTTATAATTTCTTATGTTCCATGCTATATTATACCAACTTATTACATGTTTTATATGCATTTTATATAGTGTTATGCATTTTCTGGGACTAACCTATTAACAAGATGCCACAGTGCCAGTTCCCTGTTTTCTGCTGTTTTTGGTTTCAGAAAAGTACTTAAGGAAATATTCTCGGAATTGGACGATTTCTTTTCAGAAGTCAGTTTTTATTTGGGAACGTTCCAGAAAACCGAAGACGAGACGAAGTGGGCGACCGAGGCGGCCACACCACCTCGTGGCGCGGCAGGAGCCTGGGCCGCGCCAGCAGGTGATGTGGGCCCCTCGGGGCGCCACCGACCTCGCCCTTTCGCCTACATATACCCCCCAGACTAAAAACCCTAGGACGGTGTTCGATATTTCCTCCACGGGTCCAGAGCGCCGCCGCCATCGAAGACAAGATTCGGGGGACATAAGTCTCTGTTCCGGCACCCTGCCGGGACGGGGAATTGCCCCCGGAGCCATCTCCATCGACTCCACCGCCATCTCCATCGCCGTTGCTGACTCCTACGATGAGGAGTGAGTAGTTCTCCCCCGGGGCTGCGGGCTCTTCCGGTAGCTATGTGGTCTATCTCTCTCTCCTATGATGTGATCTTTTATGTGATCATGAGCTTTGTAATCTAGTTGAATATGTGATGCTACTCTTTATCTATTATGCACTCTAGAGGTTACTTTAATATGAACTCCGGGGTTATTCACGGTTGTAACGGTGACAGTGTGTGCACCGTGTGTGATTCCTTTATGACGTTGTTGGTGTTAGTTTACTCTGACTTTGAGGGTGCTCTTGTAGCCCTACACAATGAATGGTGTTTGTTATCCAACATGAGAGTGTTTGAGAGTAGTGTTTATTTATTTAACTTTGATGTTATTGTTGAGAATGTCCACTGGTGAAAGTAGGATCCCTAGGCCTTGTTTCTAAGCATTGAAACATCGTTTCCAACAAGTTCTGCTACATGTTTGCTTGCTGCCATTTTTATTACAGATTGCAATTACTACTTATAATCATCCATATTACTTGTATTTCACTATCTCTTCGCATAACTAGTGCACCTATACATCTGACAAGTGTATTGGGTGTGTTGGGGACACAAGAGACTTCTCGTATCTTAATTGCAGGGTTGCTTGAGAGGGGTATCTTTGACCTCTACCTCCCTGAGTTCGATATACCTTGGGTGATTCACTTAAGGGAAACTTGCTGCTGTTCTACAAACCTCTGCTCTTGGAGGCCCAACACTGTCTACGAGAATAGAAGCGTGCGTAGACATCAAGCTATTTTCTGGCGCCGTTGCCGGGGAGGTAAGCGTTGGAAGGTATCTCCTTTAGATCCTGCAGTTATTACTTTTTGTTTCTTGTTTTTATTTTCACTAGTTAGGCTTAATGGAAAACAACAAAATTAGAGAGCTGTATGAAATTTATCTTGAGTTAGGACATGAAGTGTTTGAAGAGAAAATTAAAAAACCTATGGAACTTTATGTGCATGCTAGTAGCAATGTTATTAGTATGAATTCTTTGAACACCATTATTGCTAATGCTATGGAAAAGTCTAAGCTTGGGGGAGTTGGTTTTGATGAGCATGATATTTTTAGTCCCCCAAGAACGGAGGAGAAAATTTTCTTTGATGATACCTTGCCTCCAATATATGATAATTATAATCACTGTGATATTTTCGGTCCACCTACTGTTGAGGATATATTTTATGTTGATTATGATATGCCTCCTATATTTGATGATTATGGTGATGAGAATAATAGTGATAGCTATTTTGTTGAATTTGCTCCCACTACAATTAATAAGAATGACTATGCTTATGTGGAGAGTATTAATTCTTTTATGCATATGGCTCATGATAAGAATGTTTTATGTGATAATTATGTTGTAAATTTTATTCATGATGCTACAAGTGAACTTATTGATGATAATGATGAGTATTGCTTAAATATGCTATATGATAATGCTTTAGATGATGGTCCTATGCTTATTGATAATCCTCTATGTTTAGAAGTTGTTACTTATATATGTGACGATAAAAATGATACAATTGCTGCTTGTGATGGTACTCTTACTCATGAGAGTCCTACTTTGATCTTGAATTCTCCTAATTACACCATGAAGGAGAAATTTGCTTATGTTGAGAAATACTTATGTGGTTTGCAATTGTCTCCAGTTTCAAATCTTTGTTGCAACCATGCTCTTAAACTTGATATTGATCTTAGTAACTATTTTGAAAGAGGGAAGCATGCTAATGAATTCCAAAATAAATTTAATGATCCTCTTTATGTGCCTATGTTATCTAAGTTGAATGATTCTTGTGGTTATATGGTTGGATTTATTTCTAATATTGAAAGTTATTATGAGAGAGGAAAACACGGTTGTAAAAGTTTTCAAGTTACTAAAACACCTCTCTTTATGTTGGAAGTTTTGAAGTTTCTTTTGTTTCATCTTTGTGTGGTAGTTGCTTTATGTTTCAATAATTTATTCTATCACAAGACTCCTTTGCATAGGAAGTGGGTTAGACTTAAATGTGTTTAATGTTTACCTCTTGATGCTCTCCTATGTTTTTCGACTCTCATTTTTATGACAGCATCATAAAAATCACTATGCCTATCTTAATGGCTATAAAGAAAGAGCTTTTGGGAGACAACCCACTATTTTATTTCCTGTTATTTTATTTTTTTGAGTCAATGAACATGCCTACCTCTGTAGAAATTCCTTTGTATCTTTAATTTATTGCATTGTTGTGTCAAGTTAAGTTTCTAGTTGAAAGTTGATGCTAAATTTGGATTCCTGCGTAGGAACAGTTTTTCTGCTGATCACCGTTAAATTCATAACTCTTCACAGAAAAATCCAAATAATCTGCCCTTTTTAGTGCGTAATCCTCAGATATATATGCAACTTTCATTAGTTTTGAGTTTTCTGATCTGAGCAAGTTAAGTGCCTCGAAAAAATTCGTCTTTACGGACTGTTCTGTTTTTGACAGATTCTGCCATTTATTTTGCAATGCCTCTTTTGCTATTTTGATTGGATCTTTTTATCCTATGAAGTATCAGTGGCTGTAGCTAATGTCCAGTAGCATTGGTAGCAATTGTGTTCCTACAGAATATCATAATTTTTCGTGCACTAACCCTCTAATGAAGTTTACTCTAAGTTTGGTGTGGAGGAAGTTTTTAAGGATCAAGAGAGAAGGATGATATGATGTGATCAAGAGGATAGTAAAGTCAAAGCTTGGGGATGCCCTGGTGGGTCACCCTCAACATATTTCAAGAAGACTCAAGCGTCAAAGCTTGGGGATGCCCAAGGCATCCCCTTCTTCATCAACAAACTATCAGGTCCTTTCTAGTGAAACTATATTTTAATTCCGCCACATCTTATGTGCTTGCTTGAAGCGTCTGTTTGCTTTTTGTTTTTGTTTTTGTTATTTTCATTCTCTGAATAAAATGGACCCTAGCATTCCTTTGTAGGAGAGAGACACGCTCCGCTTTTTCTTATGAATACTCGTATTCTTCACTTATATTTGTTGAGTATTCTTCTATGTTACTTCAATGCTTTCTACCTCTTGTTTTTCATGCATCTCTTGCTAGAGCTGTTAGCTTTATCATATCATACTCTCATATCTCATTGTTTAATTATTTGGAGAGTTTATCTTTTAAATAAGTTGATTGGTGTTTGGTTGAGAACAGAAAATGTAATGTGGTAGATGGTATAACTAAATGATACATAATCTTGTAGATCATTAAATTGTGTCACTTGAATCATTGATGTTGTTTTGAGATATTAATTTGCTTAATGGTAAACATGATGGTTTAGTAAAGTGGAATGATTAATGGTTGGTCTAGAAAAACTTGAAGCTGTGCCACACTTAAATTTCCAGTTGATAGCATAATGATATATGACTTCTATTTGCTAATGGCAACCGTAATAACTTTGTGTTATGCGCTACGGTCGGGTCCCCAACAGTGACTTGTTCATTTGCCACAGCACCTCTTGGAGTGATTTTCATTATGCCTTGTAAGAGCATATTTTTATTTGGAATCTTTTTTACTTGTGAGTTCTAAAGCTGCGGTTTTCATGGCACTTCCACCACCATATTGTTAGCCTCTTCGGTACTTTGCATTGCCCTTTCTCACATTGAGAGTTGGTGCATACTTCGCGGGTACATCCAAACTCGTGGGAGATCTTCATCTTGTTCTCCTACACAAAAGCCAAATATCTTCCTCAAAACATCCACCATACCTACCTACTACAGCATTTCCATAGCTGTTCCGAGATATATTGCCATGCAACATCCATATTACATTACATGACTTGTTGTCATTCATTACTCATATATTGCTTTGCATGATTCTATAAAGCTGATGTGTGGTTTTACCCATGTTACGCTAGATCATTGCATAACCTGCTACACTGGCAGAGGCACCGTTGTCATATACATATTATGTCTCATTCATATTAGCTACTTGTATCATCAGTGTGTTGTCATATCATCATATTAGGATGCTTGCCCCTAAAAGTGAAAAGAGCCATGGAGGACATCGAAAAGAGAAACAGAAAAAGAAAAAAAAAGAGAAAAAAGAGAAAAAGAGAAAAAAAGAATAAAAAAGGGGGCAACATTACTACTTTTTATCCATACTTGTGCTCATGTTATAGCACCCATATTATTCATAGTCATCATTTGTGCTCATGTTTAGCACCTTTACTCCATATGAGAGAGTTTTCATGTTTTACTTGCATAACTATGTGGGGAACTTTACATTATAGAACTTGGCTTGTATATTCCAATGATGAGCCTACTCAAAATTGCTCTAGGTCTTCATGAGCAAGCAAGTTAGATGCACCCCCACTAGTTCCATTGGAGAGCTTTCATACACTTATAGCTCTATGTGCATCCGTTGTGTGGCAATCACTACTCCTTGCATAGCTTCGATTATAAGACTTCCTCTTGTCTAATGATCACTTGCAGCTTTGTGAGACTTTCTTCCGTTGGCCTTCCAAACCCCCCTTAACATTCTCTTAGCCAAAACATCCTGGTGCCAGGAACCAACGTTGAACGCTTGCTTGTTTCTTTTGAACAAATAAAGAATTGATCTTCTACGTGCATATTGATATTGCTTGACTTGATCCTTTCACAAAGTTGTCATGTTTGTTGGAAGCATTAGATGATTATATTGTTGTGCTTGAAGCTTAAATCATCTCTAATATCTACTTTGCACAGTTGATTGCTATCTAGTACTATATCATTGAAAGCTTTACTTTGCTTTGCCTACTTGTTTATTTACTACTCATTTGATATCAAGATAAACTACAGCCCTTATTCATTTGATCTCAGTTTACATGCCTTACATTATTATGTGATCAAGATTGTGTGAAAGCATGTCACTTCAGAAATTATTCTTCTTTTATCGTTCTTGCCTATTCGGGACGAGTAGAACTAAGCTTGGGGATGTTGATACGTCTCCAATGTATCTATAATTTCTTATGTTCCATGCTATATTATACCAACTTATTACATGTTTTATATGCATTTTATATAGTGTTATGCATTTTCTGGGACTAACCTATTAACAAGATGCCACAGTGCCAGTTCCCTGTTTTCTGCTGTTTTTTGTTTCAGAAAAGTACTTAAGGAAATATTCTCGGAATTGGACGATTTCTTTTCAGAAGTCAGTTTTTATTTGGGAACGTTCCAGAAAACCGAAGACGAGACGAAGTGGGCGACCGAGGCGGCCACACCACCTCGTGGCGCGGCAGGAGCCTGGGCCGCGCCAGCAGGTGATGTGGGCCCCTCGGGGCGCCACCGACCTCGCACTTTCGCCTACATATACCCGCCAGACTAAAAACCCTAGGACGGTGTTCGATATTTCCTCCACGGGTCCAGAGCGCCGCCGCCATCGAAGACAAGATTCGGGGGACAGAAGTCTCTGTTCCGGCACCCTGCCGGGACGGGGAATTGCCCCCGGAGCCATCTCCATCGACTCCACCGCCATCTCCATCGCCGTTGCTGACTCCTACGATGAGGAGTGAGTAGTTCTCCCCCGGGGCTGCGGGCTCTTCCGGTAGCTATGTGGTCTATCTCTCTCTCCCATGATGTGATCTTTTATGTGATCATGAGCTTTGTAATCTAGTTGAATATGTGATGCTACTCTTTATCTATTATGCACTCTAGAGGTTACTTTAATATGAACTCCGGGGTTATTCACGGTTGTAACGGTGACAGTGTGTGCACCGTGTGTGATTCCTTTATGACGTTGTTGGTGTTAGTTTACTCTGACTTTGAGGATGCTCTTGTAGCTCTACACAATGAATGGTGTTTGTTATCCAACATGAGAGTGTTTGAGAGTAGTGTTTATTTATTTAACTTTGATGTTATTGTTGAGAATGTCCACTGGTGAAAGTAGGATCCCTAGGCCTTGTTTCTAAGCATTGAAACACCGTTTCCAACAAGTTCTGCTACATGTTTGCTTGCTGCCATTTTTATTACAGATTGCAATTACTACTTATAATCATCCATATTACTTGTATTTCGCTATCTCTTCGCATAACTAGTGCACCTATACATCTGACAAGTGTATTGGGTGTGTTGGGGACACAAGAGACTTCTCGTATCTTAATTGCAGGGTTGCTTGAGAGGGGTATCTTTGACCTCTACCTCCCTGAGTTCGATATACCTTGGGTGATTCACTTAAGGGAAACTTGCTGCTGTTCTACAAACCTCTGCTCTTGGAGGCCCAACACTGTCTACGAGAATAGAAGCGTGCATAGACATCACGCGCCGCCCTGCGTCTCCCGCTGTGGGTCCGGCCTCGCCGCCTCCGCCTTGCTCGCCTACCGCCTCGCCGCCTCCGGCCTCGCGGCCTCCGCCTCGCCCATCGCCTTCCGCCTTGCCGCCTCCGGCCTCAGCCGCTCGTCGGGAGGGACGAACAGAGGCGGAAAAAGCGCGCCTCCTGGAGCGAGGAGCAGGGCGGCGGCGCGGTCTCTGGTGGTGATGTCGACGGAGTCGCGGCGGAAGGCTGGCCTGTGGGTGAGGCGGGCGTGGGGCCGGTTTGGCGAGGGCGAGGCAAGGGCGGGAGGAGGGGAGGCCGTCAAGGAGGGCAGCAGCTGCGCCAGGGTGCGTCGAGGAAGAGGAGGGCAGCAGCTGCGCCAAGGTCGACCACTAGCAGCCGCCATGCACCGCCGGGTCGACCACGGCCTGAGCGACGCTCTGCTCGCTGCCGCGGCAGTGACGGATGCGGCCTCGCCGCCCGTGGAGGTGCTGGAGCTGCGCGTGTCGAGAAGCACGGTGGTGAGCATGGGGAATTTGGCCTCCTCTGTGAGAAGCACGGGATGGGGAATTTTGCCTCAATTCGGGATTCATACAAATTCGCTAGCACTACACGCAACGACGATGAGCCTCTGTGAGCTATGAACGCAGCAGTGCTAGCTCACGGACCTGAGGTGGGGAATTTTGGCTCAATTCGGGATTCATAGCTCGAATCAGTCGAATTGATCCTTGAATTCGACTTCAGTTCATCACTCACGTTCAAATGTTCATGGAATTTGTCTAAAATAGGGCATGTGATAGGGCATTTGTTGGAGAAGAGCTACCCTAAAATAGGGCAGCTGGAAAAGTGGAAAACTACTCCGTGCGCTAAAAACGCTAAAACAGGTGCCCTATATGTGCAAAAAGTAGATATAGGATAGGGCAGCTGTTAGAGATGCTCTTACAAGTTCAGAAGTAAGTAGGCGCTGCAATCTACTCCCTCCGTTTTGAATTAATTGACTCAGATTTAGTTCAAGTTGTACTAAATCTGAGTCAATTAATTCAGTACGAGTTCAGGAGTACACAACAAGCTTGAATTTGAATGTCTCCCTACAGAATCAAGCTGGCACACACACGCCCTAGCGTTGGCCAGCGCCGCGGCTGTCGAGTCGATGCCGCGCGGGGCAGCGTCGCGGACGCCAAGCCGTCGTCATGTAGGATCGGCGGCCTGGCCGCCGCCGCGTGAGGGCAGCACTGAGTCCGACAAGCCGCCGTCGAGTGTAATCGGCAGCCTGCCTGGGGCAGCGATTTATCACCGCGCGCGGCGGCGCTGGGTGCTGCGCGAGAGGAGAAAATAACTCCCCAAACTTCAGCTGATCGTGGTAGTAATAGTTTGTGGGTTAAGTGCAAAAGTGAGTTCTGATCGGGAGTTGTTTGCAGGTTTGCACCGAGTTGAACACTGGATATATACGTCGCCGCTAAATATACACCGACGTTATTTCCTAACAAAAGATTCGTATTTACTGTCGAACGTCCCGATTCTGTACGTCCCCGAATTCCGGCCAACGAAAGCCCTAGCAGGCTAGCATCCCCCCAAATCAGCCGCCACACCATCCTTTCCTCTCGTCGCCGCTTCACCGCCCTCGCTCCGGCCGTGACATTACTCGCCGGCGGCGTCGCTCCTCTCCGATCGCCTGTACGCAGGAGTCACTCGTAAATACAGTACGTTGCAGAGGAACACCATCTGACCAACGTACAATCTGCAGTCGCCTAGACAAAATCGATAGCGCGCGCGGAGGTCGATCGCCATGGCAACACGAGACGAATCCAGCAAGAGACGCGCCGTCGGCGGCGTCGACCGGATCAGCGGCCTCGCCGACGACATGCTCGGGCACATCCTCTCCTTCCTTCCGATCTTGGACGCCATCCGCTCATCCGAGCTCTCCAGGCGCTGGCGGCGCGCCTGGACGCACGCCCCCGGCCTGAAAATCTCCGACGAGCTGCACCAAGACCGGTTCCTCGACTTCGCCAACGCGGTGCTCGCGCAGTACGGCGCGCTCGAAATCCCTTCGCTCAACGTGGCCATCGGCTGCCAGTCCAACCTCCGCCCCAAAACAGCCGTTTGGCTCAGCGACGCCATGGCGCGCGTCGTCGGGTCTATCTGCGTTAAGGTGGACCGGTACGCCATGGATCGGCTGGTTCTGCCGCGCAGCCTGCAAGCCAAGTCCATGACCCTGGACCTGAGCGCCGACATCTTCCGCAAACCGGTGCTCATCTTCCCGGAGCCCACCGAGGCTGCTGCTTTCCGCCGGCTGGCGGAGCTGAACCTCTCGCGCGTGAAACTGCAGATAGACGGGTTTGGCGAGTTCTTGTCATCACGCTTCCCCGAGCTAAGGAAGCTGAGCCTTCACAAGGTTCACAACGTCACCGGGGAGCAGCAGGGGATGTGGCCGCTCATCCTCCACATGGACATGCTCGAGGAGCTCGAGGTCCGCATCATCGACCAACTGATGCTGCTGCAGGTGGTGGCTGCCAAGCTCCGGCTGCTCACCGTGAGCCACAGCTTTGATAGCTTGTCGGCGATGACCAGCCCCGACACCGCGGTTACCATCTCTGCGCCGAGGCTGGAGGCCATCAGCTGGTCCGGCAGGTTCCCCAAGCACATGAGTTTCCTAACCGACGCCCGGTGTGTCCGGCGGCTGGCTGGCCTCACTGTCTACTGGCCCAGCATATCCAGGATGGAGTTCTCTTTGCCGGATCTCCTACAGTTTCTTCACACATGCTCTGCAGCTCACCAGCTACATCTCTGTCTCCACATCCCTCATGCATACAACCCATCCATGCTAGCAAGAGAGGTACACATTGAGTTTTTTTTTACATGTCTTCTTGACATCCCATATGCTACATATATACTAGCTAGCTAGCTCTGAAGCTCGCAAATTTGATAAAATTGGACTTACACATGCGGGTTTTTTTTTTTTTTGCATGTGTACAGGACTTCATGGAGAACATACCATGTCTTCCCAATGTCAGGACTCTCTCTCTGACGATCGACGCGATTCTCCGGTTGCTCCGCTGTCCAATTGCCCCAAGTGTGTTTTCCTTCCTCAGGCGATGCCCAAACCTAACTCTGCTTCACATTGACCTATCAATGCTGCACCAGTTTTCAAAGCAGGATCCACATCTTGTGTTTCCGGTAAGTAGGCACCTGAATACGGTGTAACGATGTTAGACATGTGGAAATTCTTTTCTTTGATTTGATATTAATCCATATCATTTGAAATAATTATTTGAACTGTCAGGACGATGATGCCAATAGTACTAAAGCCGCTGCAAAGCCATGCCAAGGTCGCGAAAATGATTCCGTAAAATCACAGAAAGACCAACTGCAACTGGGCTCTCTTCGAAAGATAAGAATCAGCGGCTTTGTTGGAACGGATCCTGAGATGGAGCTCGCCGATCTCCTATTCGGAGCTGGAACCGCACAGCCTGCGCTCGAGAGGATATCAATATCATCGTTTGCACAGCTGAATGGTCATATTGAGAGGATTGCACCGAAGATGAAGTCTCGGTTCCCGCTCGCTGGAGGGCACTGGGAGACCTCTCCGCTGAAAGAAGTCACATGGACCAAGAACACGGATGGAAACTTAGTGATAAACATGCAACCGCCAAATGATATTATGTTCAGGAGGCAAACAGATGCGAGTCTTCAACGATCTAATGCAGTTCGACATATTTGGCTACAATCGAAAATGTGTAGCATCTGACTAGTTGGGCGCTTCAGTTCAGTGCGCTTCAGTTCAGTTCTGCTTCAATTATTCAGAATGTACCTATATATGTACAGGTACGTATACGTTGCATCATAGTTTAAGTTGATCGATTGGCCTGCTTTGCGATTTAGTTGGTGCAGCAACCATGTTATATGTGACTTATGAGGCCTCATTCGACGTGTTCACATTAATTTGCTGATTAATGTAGCAATTGCTTTGTCTCGCATAGAGATCTTGTGAAATTCATGCGTTTCAAGCATTTGTTTGACTGAAACTGGTGCAAAGTGTATGAAATCAGTACCCACGAAACAGGCTTTCGCCCCCGCTTTATAAATAAAGCCCAATGAAAGCAGTACCAGGAATCCAGCTGCGGTTTACAACTTTGCACGATGTTTATCGCTGACCTACAAAAGAACCTCAGGTGAGAGTGAGACACACAAATAACGAGATACGGTGTCCCTGCATCATTTAGAAGAACTAGTACAATACCCCCAGCGCGTTGCGGCGGTAATCTCTAAAGAAAATTTACGTGCACATAAAGTTATAAGACACAAAAATATGAAGTTGTCGATAAAAGTATGAGATATTTAATTGTAGTTGAGACACTAAATTTAATTGAAGTTAACTTGTTGTGTATTTGACAACATTCCACTCCTAAACATACTACTCCCTCCGATCCGATAAATGTGTCGGGGGAGTTTAACTTACGCAGCACAATCTCCTAGCTATACCAGTGCCACTTTTTTCGGATCGGAGGTAATACATCTTTTGGTTGATATTGTAATTTTGCTAATGAATAAATAAAGAGGTATGGTGTACAATTTTTTTTGGTGACATGAACTATTGTATGGATTAAAACAATTGATGATGTGGATATTTTGCATGTAAATATATTTAATTATTATAAATGTTAGTGGGAATGACACGGAAAATTGATTGGTCATAATAGTTGATGATGTGGATAACTTGTATGTGAAGATAGACAACTTAAATGACCCCTTATTAGGGTTTTGCTTTATAAGAGATATAGATAAGCTGCCTTAATCGTCGTGAGAGAAGTGGAGTCTCTCCTTCTCAATTAACTGGCTATGACCTGTATTTTTTGTACCTTAGAGCATCTTTGATTTTAGATGGTTTTCATTGGAATTTGGAGGATTGATTTGTACTCCCTCCGTTCCTAAATGCTAGAATGTCTTATATTTAGAAACAAATAAAGTATCATCGAATTCCCTATGAATATTTTTAAGGAATTATTTGCAGTACAAGTCATAGAAATCTAACATCCACTCATAACTCTTGGTAAGCAGAAGAGTTCCTTTCATGGTGGTCATGGGCGTGGTTATAGCCCGACACGGAGCCCCTAGTGGGCGCGCCTCACTTGTGTAATTACTGTTTCCATCTTAAACATTTTGGGCGATTCTCTCCCCACTGATGCTCACGGGCGTGAGGAGTTGGAAAACTCCAGGAGGAAGGTGTGATGAACGTAGTAGCAAGTTTCCCTCAGTTATGAAACCAAGGTTATCGAACCAGTAGGAGATGAAGAACACAACGAAGGTCTCCCCGGCGCCAGAAAAGTGCTGTTGCAGGGAGGTGGAATCTGCACAACACAATCAAGAAACTTTGCTCCAACTCAACAGTGAGGTTGTCAATCTCACCGGCTTGCTGTAACAAGGATTAAACGTATGGTGTGGAAGATGATGTTTGCAGAGAATGAAAGAAAGCAGTTTGTAGTTGGTTGTATTATCAGTTTAAAGAAAAGGACCGGGGTCCACAGTTCACTAGTTGTGTCTCTCCATAGATAATAATAATAGCATACATGTGGGTAAACAAATTACAGCTGGGCAATTGACAGAATAAAGAGCTGCATAATGATGCATATACTAATGTCATGATGTCTAGTATGAGATTCATTTGGTCATTACAATAATATACATAGACCGTTCCAACCGCATCTATGACTAATAATCCACCTTCTGGTTAGCGTCCGCACCCCTTTCAGTATTAAGTTGCAAGCAACAGATTATTGCATTAGGCAAAGTGTGTAATGTAAGTAATACAATTATCCTTAGACAAAGTACTACTGTTTTATCCCTAATAGCAACAGTACATCTTAGAGCTTGCTGTCACTACCCCGATTAAGTAGAGACATGAACTCACTATCGAGCATAAATACTCCCTCTTGGAGTCACAAGCATCTACTTGGCCAGAGCATCTACTAGCAACGGAGAGCATGCAAGATCATAAACAACACACAACATGATATATTATGAAGCAAATGACATAGTATTCAATATCCATCGGATCCCAGCAAACACAACATGTAGCATTACATAAAGATGATCTTGATCATGATAGGTAGCTCACAAGATCTAAACATGATGTCACAATAGGAGAAGACAACCATCTAGCTACTGCTATGGACCCGTAGTCCAAGGATGAACTACTCACGCATCAGTCCGGAGGCGGGCATGGTGATGTAGAGCCCTCCAGTGATGATTCCCCTCTCCGGCAGGGTGCCGGGAAGAACTTCTGAACCCTCCCGAACTAGGGTTGACGACGACGGCGGCTCCGTAATGTTTCGTGGAAAAGTGTTCGGGGCTTAGGTCTTGTATTGTCGGGGGCTTTAAATAGGCGAAAGGGCGAAGGCGGTGGAGGGCCGAGGCCCCGTCATCAGGTGCTGGCGCGGCCAGAAGTGGGGCCGCGCCGGCACCTCATCTGGGGGCCTCGTGGCCCCTCTCCGTTAGGTCTTCGGTGTTCTGGAACCTCCCGTGAAAAATAGGGACTTTGGTATTAAATTCGTCCAATTCCGAGAATATTTCCTTAAGTGGTTTTCTGAAATCAAAAACAGCAGAAAACAGGGAACTGACACTGTGGCATCTTGTTAATAGGTTAGTCCCAGAAAATGTATAAAACAATGCAAAGTGTATATAAAACATGTAGCATTTGGTATAATATAAGCATGGAACATAAGAAATTATAGATACGTTTGAGACGTATCAACCACTACTGTAAGTCTTCAGCTGGTGATCGAAACAGTTGCGTCGTTCCCTTCCTTCCCCCGTTGAAAGAGAGATAAAGCTAGTGACAAACGTTCGAAAGAGGAGGCCTAGGATCAGCCACCGAATCAGAGCCGGTGATGACGCGGCCATCAACGGCGGAGACGACGAGGACAAGGATGAATAAATTCGTAGGCGTGGCACCGATAGAGACGACGAAAAAGTTTAGCGTTGGGGTGGGGAGGTCAACCGGTGTCAGGAAAGAACAAAGCTCTTGGACCTAGAGGGATGGCCGCGGACATCGTGGATGCACGAAAGTGGCAGATTGATCTAGACAGGCCGGCGACAGCGGTATGACAAGAAGTGGTTGCAGGGGCGGACGAGATCAAGAGTCCAGCCGGCAACGGCGGTGCTCGATCCATTTTCCTGGAGAATGGCAGCGGCGACATTTTCCTTTCTCTCTACTCTATCTCTACAAGGAAAAAACACTTGTGGGTTGTCAGAATTTCGACCGAGCCCACCTGTGATTGTACGTTAGCATCCCATTGGTTTTAAGTTGATGAAATCAAATAAATTTTGGTGCCTATGAATCCTCAAGGATTTAAATGGGCATGGCATTTGCAATCTTGCTTGTTTCCTCTTCCAGCGTTTTTAGGATCATGTGAATCAAATTTGCCTTGTGTTTTCCCTCTCCTATATTCCCATCCCAGTAAGATTACTCACTTACTGAGAGAAATTATTATTTTAAATTAATGCTATATGGAATGTTTTGAAAAAAAATCCAACAAATCAGAGACACAGTGACTAAAATGTTAATTTTCAGCTAAAAGTGGTGTAGTATATGAGATAAAACTTGTTTTATTTAAAAGTTGGAAGCGCATCCAATATTCAAAGCCGCAAAAAATAAAGTTTGTATCAAAAACCAATAAACCGGTAATATTTTGACCCAAGTTGACATGTAAAGTTTTTTTTTGTTTTTTTTTTTCAATTCTAGGAAAGAGAAAGGGGACAAGATGAGAGCTTTTTTTCAAACAAGGAGAGTGAAAAATTCTGACTTGCATTGTTTAGTAGGTAGAAACCAGAGTCCAACACCAATTAGTTTAGAAGGAAGGGAATATGGTGAAAGGTTTTTAGAGTTCAGGGTTGTAATTTCAACCAAATCAAAAATTAGGGTTGTAATATGAATCCTAGGTAAGTAGGAATTAGACTTCTCTATTATATCATCCTTTTGGACAACGCACAAGTGATCATGTTTTTTTGACAGATAAAAGTGATCATGTTTAGGCGCAAACTACTACAAATGCATCCCCTAAGAATACTAAGCCAGCTAGAATGGGTGCCTTCTCCTTCTCCCACATGTCCACATCATGGTGGACCCCACTCACATATCAATTTATATTTATTTATAGTTCACATTTAAATACAGTTTAAAAACCATTTATTGGATATACACATATGTTTGTAATTATCTACTAAATTTTTGGTAAAATAAAAATGAATTCCCATCTATGTAAAAAGAAAATTATGGTTGTAAGAAAGAAAAATTAGCTCCATTCTCCTCAAAATTACTCTTTTTGTGTAGACCAAAATACAAAAAAAACTTCTAGAGTGTGTACAATACATAGTTATATGTTTTATTTAAAAAAAAATAAACCTAAACATGTCGTTTCGATTTTTGTAAAGAACATGCGGTGACTTTAGAGCTATCGGCGGTATCCGATAAATCTCTCTTATCTTTACCTAGCTTCCACCATAGCGTCGCGCAGCCTGTGTCACGCGAAACCAAATCTCTCTCTCCGCCTCCCTCGAGCTATATTCTATTGAAAGCAACATTCCATGCGCAAAGTTTTCCTGTCTCTCCACACACACATCTGGCTCCGTCAAGTACCTGAGACTATATGCACCTCCATCCCTGATGTCCAGCCTCAAGTCCATTGTTAACTTGCACACCACATGCGCTCCCCTCTGGTGGCCACCTAACGCCAAGTCCATTGTTAACTTGCACGCCACGTTCGCTCCCCTCTGGTGGCCACCCAACGCCAAGTCCATTGTTAACTTGCACACCACGTTCGCTCCCCTCCGGTGGCCACCCAACGCCATTGAGCTAACTTCCTAAAACCCTCATAGTAGGTGCACGTGAACACCCTTCCTGCCTCCCGCATCGGTCGTTGTCACCGTTGTTGTTAGTAGTGGTCGACTGTCCATCCCTAATGTCGCGCCTCAAGTCCATTGTTAACTTGCACGCCTCGTGCGCTCCCCTCTCCCCTCTGGTAACCAACCAACAAAATTGACTTGATTTCCTACAACCCTCGCAATAGTTGCACGTGAACACCCATGTTGCCTCCCACATCGGCCGACGTTGTCACCGTTGCTGTTAGTAGTGGTCGACTCGATGGTGGTGGCAACAACAGTTGAAACCGTGAATGAAAAATCGATGTTGAATGGGGGTGGAAAGATGAGTTATATGCATCGTTGTTAGATGCCACCTATTACTGATGAAAGATGACGTGGGTATTTATCCGTGAACTTTATATATTTGCTTATATCTCACTTGTATGTAGAGAACAAGCCAGATCATGTAAGAACATGAATGTGTGTATTGTGTAGATAGTTGAATGCATACACTAAAAAAGACCTATGTTTGACTAGACTTCGTTCCAATCATCAGAGCGTAGAAAAGTCTTGACCCTGAGGGTACGAAAATAACATGTGGTGTTGAAGTCGTGTGGGGAACATGTAAATTATATGTTAAAAGAAGGGCATTCTTGCAATTACATATATAATTGTTGGTGGTATTCATGCCTGTTATTTTTTTTACACAATATGCAATATTGATATTGCATGTAAACATTATAAGATCTCAGTTTGCTCTATATTTTGGCGAATTATTTAATATTTATTTGTGGAATATTCTACTGTTTTTATGTAGCATCGACTGCATTCGATGCAATTTATTCAAATATGCCAAGACATAATTGTGCCAACTATTATTAATTTTTGGATAATTTATGTCAGAAATTCTACCTCATTTCATTATATTAAAATCAATGACCTTCGTTATAGGACCTATGGCTAATGAAACCTTGACTAATCTATCTCTTCAAGTTTACAATTTTCATCATATTGTACAATGTCTGCAGATTGTGAGAATTTTGATCAATTTTTTAATCAAATCATTATAGAACCATGTACACAATTTTACTTTCATGACATTTCATAATTATCGTTGTATCCTGATTCTCTAATTGAGTGTAAACTTTTTTTATGTGGGGTCATGCTCTTTCTGTTAAGTGGTGTATTTCTAACTTTACTACAACTAAATAGTTGTTTTCCTTCTCTACTTCTCTATGTAGTGATCCAATGATAGTATGTTTTCCATCATTAGTACTCCCTCTGAACCAAAATAATTGTCGGGAGTTGTATAGAGAGTTTGTATTACGGTAGTACAAACCTCCTGACAGTTTTATCGGATCTATGTATTTCGCTAAAAAAATGTTTATTGATCTATTGTTGTTTGTATTAGGACAGACGCGGCAACGTGCGTCTTTTCCTTCTAGTATGTTTTATGTCTACAACTTTTGTGTTCTTCTTCTAGATGCACACATGTGCACCTGTCCCACGAGCACGCATTGTTTTCAGAAGAATATACTAGACGTGAAGATGAACCTCCACACATATTATCTAAACTAGCAAAATACCGGTGCGTTGCTACGGGTTGATGAAAAATTTAATGATTTATTTTTCAAACCAAATAACTCTCTAGGCTCATCTAAATATTGTAAGAATAAGCTCACTATCTATCCAATAGGTTGAGAGAATAATCAAGAGTATGAGAATTCACAACTTAGCTAAGTTATAAACTAAACCTCACATACTATATCTCTTCCCCAGATCAATTTTGATTATTCTTAGTTCTTTTATGGTAGACAATGAGGTTTGGTTAAACATATGTTTTTGAATCATTACCCCGCCTCACCCGAACTTAATTCTTCGGGGACAACAATGGCTACACCCTTGTTTTTTTTCTTCCTTCCCCTCCCCCGCTCACTGTTTGCGTACGAGGACATCCTCACGATGTTTTCGCTCATTCCATACCTTCTTCTTCATGCCCCCTCGTTTGACATGTTTCGTTGTTACTTTGCTATTCGCTACCACCACCTCTATCGCCCTCGTTCGAGTTTACACTAACAATATTGTCATCACCCATATTCATCTACATCCGCAACCGTAAAGAGGGGGCTTCTTGTCGCCGAAGAAATCTATTTGTCTTTGAGACGACATCTGGTGACAACCTCTGCGCACGACGAGTGCACATCACCTCCATTTACTCTTGACAAACATTAGTGATATCGCGCAGTACTCAACTGACATTGGGCCCATTACGCAGCTCAATCGCGTTCAGAAATTCCGCGCCATAGATTTCTCCTTTTTCTTTTCATTTGGAAGGTGTAAAGCACTTGGGCATAATGTGATGCATTTCATTCATAGCATTTGAAATGAAAGAAAGTGAACAGTAAAAAATCAAATCCGGATAATCCTACTCCAACGCCGCCCCAGGAGGCATCTACACGTGCATCATCCATCTGTAATGGAGAATTTCAATTTAACAAATAGACTTAAGCATTCTCTTTTCACTGATCTAGTGCTTTATGAGAACAAAACGGGTTGAGTTGTTTTATAGGATAATAGATGCATTATGAGTATACAAAGCCTCAAATCCAACCAAAGTTCACAGAAGGCCTATTGATCAAGCAATTGGCTCCCATGTAGTATTTATAAATTCTGGGTCCTAACTCTTCCTTAGCTACTTAGTCCATTGTCGTTCATCCTAGTCAGGTAAGACTACACACTGATTTAGATAGTATATAATGTAAAATTAATAAAAAACAGAGAACGGCATATGGAGTAATATTTATATACCTCATCATCGTCATTTTCTTGAGGCAAGTGGTTCCACGAACTTTGTGTGCAGCTCCATGTTCCTGAAGGAAATATCCACAACGATCTTGCTTGTACCAGATGCAAGTGCCCCAATCCATGTACCAACTTGAAGATCCCACATCTTGGGCACATGAGAGGCGAGGATCCTTGTACCAAATGAAACTGCATCCTGTGGAGATGCTGGAGACCTTTGTGGTCGTCGTCACCCTAGACGGCTGAGATACAGGTAGCCACAATGCCTCCGGTCGCCGGATCGATGCTCCACTGTGAGAGATGCCAACGTTGCTGGTTGGTATATTTATGCTCCACCGGGAGAGATGCCAACAATGCCTCAATTTACTAATTGAGTGTCCATACTCCATAGGCCATTAATCCTCTTGTTGCTGCTTCTAAGTGTTGATCTATCCTTAGTTTATGGCCATACAAAATGGTTCGCCTGGAAGAAAAACAAGTCAGTCGCAATGATACCAACAAACAGCAACCATTAAAATAGTCTTGCAACTGACCAAGGAATAGCATTGTAACTTCAATCATCTGCTACCGTTATTGATCGACAATTCGACATCCATTGTTGCTGAGACCTACAGGCTACAGAAGCTCACTATCGGTACCATCCTCCACCCACACTATCGTCTTTCACATCCACAAGCACAAACAGATGGAGGAGCGCTGAATCCAATGATTCTCTCCTGGACACAACAAAGAGAAGAGACGGCTCTGCAATTTGCTCCCGCTCCAATCCCTCGCGCCCGGTCGCCGCCGTCATGGAGGACGACGACCACGACTGCCCCGGACTCGGCCGACCTAGCGGGGGCGGGCCCATGCCCTTGCTGCTCCTAGCCGTCTGCGGCGGTCACGTGGCGGCGCTCCGTGAAGCGGAAGCTGGATGAGGAGAAGCGGGGCGGGGATGGGGAGGAGGGGGAGACGGGGCTGGCGCGGGTGGAGGCGGAGGAGGAGACCGCGGCGCTGCGGGAGGCTCTGGGGGAGGCGCGGGACACCGTGGCGGCGCTGCAGGGTGAGGTGGAGGAGGAGCGCCTCGCCGCGGCCAGCGCCGCAAGCGAGGCCATGATGCTCCGCCTGCAGAGGGAGAAGGCCGAGGTCCAGATGGAGCTCCGCCAGTTCCGCCGCTTCGCCGATGGAGGGGATTTGTGTCGTCTGTTCTGAAGCGATACCAGGGGCTCAAACGCAAACATTGGCACGCTATGTTTGGACTGCGGGTCGATTCTTGCTTTGTCCAGGGGTGTTTTTGAAAAAATGCCACGACGTACCGGACACCTTCGCCCGTATTATATACTCCCTCCATTCTCCGTTCCAAATTAATTGACTTCTATTACGTGGGCAAATAGAAGTCAATTAATTTAGAACGGAGCGAGTAGTAGAGATTGACATGAAAAATATAGAGAAGCCACGTGTCCTAGTCCCAGATGCGTACGTTCAAGGTTTCCTGACCTGTTCCGATCGCCGTGTAGTACAACTATACAGGAGTTGC
The DNA here is from genome assembly GCA_026929855.1 of Poa annua. Classification (NCBI taxonomy): domain Eukaryota; kingdom Viridiplantae; phylum Streptophyta; class Magnoliopsida; order Poales; family Poaceae; genus Poa; species Poa annua. The sequence goes on along the minus strand of CM049438.1, from coordinate 62,210,423 downwards.
TTTATTTATTTCTCCGGCCGCGTCGCAATAATAATAATTCTGTTGATTCTCGAGCATAGAAAATCTCCTTTTCCGAACTTTTCTCGCCGTCCACTTTCCTTCTACTTCTAGCGCTTTCTCCTCCGTCCCACGGCACGGGGGCCTCTTCTCCAATAGCGGAACAAGAACTGGGACAGAAGCAAAGAGCCAGGAGCCGAGAAACAAAGAATCTGCGGCCTTCATCCAATCCACTGCGCTTGCTTCCGCCCCAGTCCAACCCTCCCCAAACCTCTCAGCCACCACAGGAACGAGAGCCGCTCCCCTCCTCTCCTCTCCCCGCGACCTCTCTACGCGCAGGTAAAAAACCCTTCTTCCCCCAAGCTTTTTTCGACTCCGTCTAATCTGTGGATATTTGGAGAGAAAAGACCTGATCTTGGTGTCCCGAAAGCGGTTTTCCGGGGTGGTGATTGGAAGGTCGGTTAGCCTTTATATGTTGGGGAGTGGTATTGCTGCGTTCCATCTAGTTATAGCTCTGTTTTATAGTATATGCGTTAGCTGCTCCCAATCTAGTGCAATGCGTCGGGCGTTTGCTGTTTGATACTATCGCGTTGGAACAGTGTACCTACTTTTTCTTCTTAAAGTTCAGTATTTCCCCCCTAATTGCAGTGATCCGGTCAAGAAAAAGTTAGATAAACGCTCAGGAACAGCAGTGCAGCATCTTAATTGCTTTTGCGAAAGCTCTTCCACTTTGGGCGCCTGTATTTTTTATCGCAGTAGTAAAACCTCGATTCGATTGACACATGTTTCATCTTGTGTCTTGGCGAAGTCTTCAATTGACAGTGGTTTATTTGGCTTGCAAAATCGCTGTGAACCATAGTAGCACAAATGTGACCTGTAGTTGGTTGTTATAGTACCTAATTCGGAGCACTTAAGCCTAGATATTGTGAGATGTTCACTGGTCCTGTGTGAACGTTCATGCTTGTCAGTTTGTGCATCGTATGTTGTTTATACTTCGTTTTCAGGGGTCATTATTGTTGGTAGCTACATATCTCTGTTTTGTTTCTTCGTTAGGCTGTCAAGCTTATATCTGACCATGTATCTGCCTCTGAATCCAGTCATGGCGTATAAGTACAAAGCGGAACTGCTTGTCAAGGACTACCTGCTAGATGTTCCATACGCTGCTGTGCTCGCGGGAATCCTGATGTGCAAGTTGGTACTGTCATTCACCCTCTCCCACCACTTGCTCTGTTAAGTCATCTGATCACTGTACTAGTCTACCTGAGCAATAACATCAAAACATGTTTATTTTTTCTGTAGCGGATTGATGGGGTCGAAAAATGTCTACACTTGTTTGATCTGTTAATGTAGTTTCACTTACTGAGCTTTATGTGGGGCCTTATCTTCAACATATGAATTAGATGTCCTAGATGAAGTTTGAGCCTTTTTTCTTTCTTATATCAACTTGTGCTGGTTTCATTGCACTTTGAAACCACGTTTGCCATAATAACACTCGTAAGTGTAGTTTAGGCACAGGGCGTTAATTTTTATATCGTGGCAAATCCTTGAACATAGAAAAAAGGTTTAGCAGTAAATATAGCTTATTAATGTTTATACTAAATCTTTGATTTATTTTTTAGTTTGATCTCAATTCATGTATGTAATGGTTTAGATAATCAAAATCAATTTGGTCAGACGAACTTGATATAAATTAACGGTTAAATAACGTACTGTAATAGAACAAAGTGATGCTAGCAATGAATATCATTTCTAGCATTGAATTTTCTCTATGAACCTTAAGTTCTTCCTCGTAATTTTTTTGATGCAACTGTCATACCGGAACTCTAATCATCGTAACGTTGTCTTGACTATACTTTTTTTCCTAGCTCAGGCCTATGATTTCACGCGCTTTATCAGTTCATCTCACTACAAAGGTTATGCTTCTCTTACGAAAATGCAAAAGGTTGAATGGAACAATAGGTGAGATATTTTTTACAACTTAATAAATTTACAACTACCTCATCAGTTACATTTCCACCTCAGTTGTTTGTGACTTTTTTCTGTTATAGGGGCATGTCCACTGTCCATGCGATATTCATTACGGTTATGTCAGTATACCTTGTCTTCTTATCGGGTTTGTTCTCTGATAAGCTGGATGGCCCAGTAACATCTAGAAGTTCAAGCCTCTCCAATTTTACATTAGGGGTATGTATACGCTGTTACTCCACTTTTCTATCTTGTGACAATGCACAAAAAGATTCTTAGCAGTCATCTGTTTCTTTTGTTCACTTGGTCTCATTGTGGGCTGAATCTCATGTTTGTCAGGTCTCTATTGGTTATTTTATCACAGACATTGCCATGATATATTGGTTTTACCCTTCCCTCGGTGGAATGGAGTATGTAAGTAAACATGTTTTTGCCTTACCTTCTTCCCCTTCTTCCTCTCCCATTTCCCGTTCAAACTAAAATATTGGATATATAACCTTATCTGCTACTCTCATTCAACTCTTCTAAACTGCATTTTCTGTCTCTATGGCTTACTTTTAGGTTATCCACCACAGTCTGTCACTTATGTCTACGATGTACGCTATGCTTTCTGGGGAAGCACATGTATACATATACATGGGTCTCATCACTGAGGCTACAACACCAGGAATCAACCTAAGATGGTAACTGGACATGTGAACAAGTTACACAATTGTTACTTATATATTTCTATTATTCAGTAAATCTAAGCCATGTTCTCCCCCTGGTCTCATCAAGGTTCCTTGATGCTGCTGGAATGAAAAACTCCAAAGCTTACCTTGTGAACGGAGCTGCAATGGTTGTTACTTGGCTGGTAAACACAGGACCCAATCTCATAAGTTTTTATTTGGTAGCATCTATCACCTGAGTTTATTTTGAAGTATTGGATTACTGTGGGGAGAAATGTATCATTCCCAAAGTCAGTGAGCCTTGAGATAAAATTACCAAGTTTATGGCTGTAAATATGACTAACTAATGCAGATTCTCTGGTTTACTCGTTTTTTCTCTTATGGATATGGTTTTAAAAACACTATGACTGTTTTGTTACAACCATATGATATTTCCGTAGATTGGTCCCTAATCCTGAGAACAAATGCTTTCATGCAGGTTGCAAGGATAATTTTCTTCATGTATTTGTTTTATCACATGTTTGTGCATTATGATCAGGTACATGATGGTTTATTTGAATTCCGTATATTACATTATGACTACTACACACATAACTCTGATGCGTACTTGTTTGTTGACAGATTAAGCAGATGGACACCTTCGGTTATTATCTGATACTTCTTGCGCCCACCATAATATATGCGATGAATCTAATTTGGTTTTCCAAGATCTTAAAAGGTCTCAAGAAGACAATGGCCAAGAGGCATTGAGTAGTGAAGTGTGTAAGGCTGTAAGCATGACTGCAGGCACCCCACCATCCTCTCATCTGTACATATAGTTACATCTATGAATAGCTTCCGAGTACTCGCTACCGTAGCTAATACTGGTAATTTCAGCGTGGCTGTTATGCTCCAGATTCATGTCTGAGTACTTAGATAATTTCTGGATACTCTTGGTTTGTATATATTTTTAGTTGGGATTGGGTCTACTTCACTGAAAGTTTTTAGTTTTGTATACATGCATCTATCTTTGAGTTTGTGTATGAGCCCTCGCATATTTGTCATTTTCCAAATACCCCTAATAAGAGTTTAAATAGTCCCTTATAAATCACTCATGGTCCGTCGTATAGACTGTTGATAAGATCCCCTGGGTGGCGATGAACTCAAATGGCATGTATATGTTTATCTTTTGGCCTCTCTGTTGCTTAGAATTGATCAAAATGCACCACAAACTGCTACTAGGTTTGGCAGTAGAATGCGTCTTAAGTAGAATGTGAACTTGAACAGGTTCAAATTCGAAAGCGAAAAGGCTTAGTTTTTGTGTGGTACTACATATGTCCGCAGATATAAAACATTTTGGTGGATTGTTTTAGCCCACCAAAAGTCTTATATTTGGGGGCAGAGGGTAGTACCATTTTAAATTCAACCTGTCGGTTAAAACATTGAAAGGACAAAGAAAAGAAAGAAGAGCTGGATGCTGAAATACAAGCAAAATTCTAGCACGCCCAACAAGTAGGATCGGCAACCATTTCTCTGACCAATTTTTTTTTACGAACTGTGTCACAAGTGAATCAATACACTGTGGTTCTGTAAGATAACCAGTTAATCAGGTGCCTAAAAAGCGGTCCCTACCTTTAAGAAATATCCGTTATGTGAGCTTTGTAGGGCATGCAAAGAAATCTTTGTGATGAACACAAAAATATGGTCTATACGACTCCATGTAGCATATATAGCTGAAGAGAGCTGAATCTGGTTCCCAAACTAAGAGCACCCATTCAAATACCTCTTGCTTTTATTGATTCTGAACTGGTCTTTGTTTTATAAAGCTTTCAGAAGCTTACACGGTAGTCATAATCCTTTCATTCTCCTATCCACCATCGTTCTTCTTTGCGACTTTGCCATATCCAACTTCTCCGGTTCCATTGCAAGAGATAGCTGACCCCATAGCAGTGTGGTTCTTGGTCTTCCTGCTCCATCTATGTGGCTGATAAAGTGATAAACTCCACCAAATCTGACTTCTTGGACATCGTAGAGCCAATATTAACATGCCACCGGTTGCTACCTGCTTTCCAATGGGGGCAGAAAAGCTCCCCAAATTCGACTTTCTGGGCATTGTATGACCAGTTGCAGCATGTGAACATATAGAGATGATTACCACATGCCCCGTAATAAAGCAAGAGATGGTAAACGTCTCTTGCTTTATTAATTCTGAACTGCATCTGTTTTTGTTTTATAAAACTTTCAGAAGCTTACAATGTAGTCGTACATCCTTTCATTCCCTTCGTACACATCATTGTTCTTTGCCTCTTGTCCAACTTCCGTTGGAAAATATAGCTGACCCCATAGCAGCATGGTTCTTGATCTTCCTGCTCCATCCATTTGTCTGATAACTCCAAGAAATCTGTCTTCTTGGACATCATAGAGGCAGCATTGGGCAGAGAAGCTCCCCGAAATTTGACTTCTGTAGATTGCAGGGCCAGTTCCAATATGTAGAAGATGGAACTTGATAAATCGGTGGTACTTCAAGCAAGTCGTTGTAGTATAGTGGTAAGTATTCCCGCCTGTCACGCGGGTGACCCGGGTTCGATCCCCGGCAACGGCGTTCTATTTTTTTTTGTACGAGTTGGTTCCAACGTGCACTGTCGCATTCCTACACATTCCCCTCCATCTTTCGGTTGTTTACCCGAACATTCCTACATCCTTGTATGAAAGAAAGTTGATAACACAACTGGCAACTCCTTGTATGATCGTGCATCTGTACTTTCCCCAGACCAACAGGTCAACACAATGCCACTCGGAAGAATACAAATCTCGGTAACATCGGAAAAAACAATGTCTTTACATCACACAATCTGCACTAGAAAACGAAATTAACTGAGCCAAGTTCCGGTGTAACATCAAAGCGACTTGTTTCGATGTCATACGGTTTTTTCTTACGATACAAGTCTCGAAACACTACAAGCACGAAACAAGTAAAACATCTGGAATGGCTCCATTTCAGATGACAAATTTCCACCATCTTCAACTAGGCGGATGAGCCGAGAGGCACTGTCACTGTCTTCGACCGCCTCCATTTCAGATGACAAATTTCCACCATCTTCAACTAGGCAGAGCAACGGTTCTCACCAAGGCAGAATCTGAATCTTAAGTTTCAGGACAAGTGACAAAGTACAGCTGTAGCGGAAGCTCCAGCAGGTGATAAATCAGATGACCTCTTTAGAATTCTCGCTTATATAGATTCAGGGTTAAAGAAAGTTGATAACACATATCCTTTGCAGGCACTTCACATCACCCAGTTCACCAAATCAACCAAGTAGTGTAACCAATAACTACTTTTTTTTTACATTTACCAATAACTACTTCAATAGTTTCCTCTACATTTATGCCAATGCAGTCTCGGTATCTTCAGTAAAAGAACGTATTTATTCAGGAAAACACAGCTCAAACTGTCATTAAACATTGTACAATCCACACTGCAAATGAAACAATTTTACCAATGTTCTAGTGCAAGATCAAATGACTTGTTTAGGTACCATACAGAGTTAGAAAGACTACAAGCATGAGAGCGAATAAATTTTGGACAAATCATGTCTTTACAATTACAACGAACAATCTACACCAGACAAGAAATGCTTTTAGTGATGTTCCAGTGTAACATCAAAGTGACTTATTTATCTATCATAGGATTTTTGGGATAATAGAGGCTTCAAAACACTTCAAGCACGAAAACTAATCACGTTTGGACAAAGGACAAAACGGAACAAGCAGTAATAACTCCACAAAGGAGCCAACACCACATTTCAGCATTCACACGCGAAGGGATCGGCCAGATCCAGATCGCTGAGCTGAACGCGTTTGATAGCATCGTGGGGACAATTACTAGTAAAACACAGCCGAGCATCTCTGGAAGCCCTCTTCTCCATCTGAAGCATACAATGTTGTTCTGCAAAGAATTTTTCCTTGTAGTTGCACAGTTCAACCTCAAGTGTCACTGACTCTAGCATTCTAGCATTCAACACCAAGAATGTGGCTGGTTGGATGCCTTGGTAACATCCCAGCACTAATGTCTTCAAACAGATGTTAAGAGATCCGAGAATATTCCGATGTTTTCGGCGCCACGATCCCCCCCCCCCCCCCCCCCCCCCCCCCCCCCCCCTGATTGTTCTATCTGATAACAGGCAAAGACAAAAGGAAAACATTGACCAAAGACCAAAATAGCATATGAACATTGACAACTAATGCAGTATGAGCTATAAATGAAGAATCATCACCTTGATATACAACTTCTCCAAGCAGGGAAAGCATCTCATCAAGTCTACAGCAATATCCAGATCGAAGATATACAAACTAATAGCTAAGGTCTTGACAGTACAGACCACAGTTTTCAGGCTATCAATGTGTAATCCCTTTAACAAGCATGGAGCAGAACATTAGTACATACAATATAATTTCTCTGCACATAAAAATGAAGTTTATGAGAAGCCTAGCTACCTGGATAACTGTGGAGCCAAACAAGATTTTGGACTGCCCAAAATATTCAGAGATGTAGCCCAAGGTCTCCAATTTAGGTGCGGAGACAACGATCAATTGCATTTTCATATGCATTCCAAGATGGACCAACCTTTGAAGTGAAGGGGCATCGTCAATGATGAGTTCATATGAACTAGAACGAATGCCAATGCTTATAATGGTAGGGGAGTTGATCCGGAGACGACGGACGCCAAAACAGGCACTAAGCCACAAGCTTTCCAGGGCAGGGCAGCCTTCGGCGATAAAGTTGTGCAGCGAGCACTCAGAGATTCTGACCGCCACGATCCCAAGTTTCCTGAGCTGAGGAAACCGGAGCGTGTCTATTATGTGGTCTGGGAGATGGCACTGGCTTATGGTGAGGACACGGAGGGTGGACTAGAACCGGAAGGTGGACGCTGGCGGCGAAACCGGCGGTTGTGACCATGCACTGTATGCTAGGTATAGATCGAGCTCCTGGAGGTTGTCGAGCGCAGGGGACCGGAGCCAGGATTCCGCGGCATCTGCTCGGTCCTGGAGGCGGGGCGCAGGTAGGCACAAGCGGCGACCGGGGCCCTGGTGGGCGGACAGGATGACGCCGAGCAGGGCATCCTGTCTATCCCTATCGCCGGGGAGGCTTCGGTAGTCGAGATTAAGAGGGGCGGCGCACCAGAGGTGGGGCCACCGGGACGCGAGGGCTCGGGTGCGGGCGCCTTCCCTGGTGGGGAGGAGGGAGATGATCTCGCCGAGTAAGGCGTCGGGGAGGTTGCTGATGCGGTCCAGCGATTCTTCGCCGCCTTCTTTCTCCACTCCGGCCGGTGGTTCTTGGCTTCTCTCGGTGGTCGTGGGTGGTTTGAGATCGTTCGCCGCTGCTTCGTGGATGCTCGACGCAGCTAGTTTCATCTTCTTGCCGCTAGGGCCAGCCGGCTCCATCTCTTCCACGGCCAGCGCTGGCGCCGCCGCACTGGTTTTTTCCCAGCGCTGGCGCCGCCGCACTAGATGTGCAGTCTACATGTCTGGTCTGGTCTCCACTGCTATCAACTAACTGGACCTGTTAACGGGCCAGCTGGCCTATTTCAGCGGCCCATTTTGTTGAACCCTTATTTTTCAACCATGTTTCATGATTCACTTTTAACAAGGCAAATTGATGGACTGATGGGTGAAGCTTGATTTCTAGGAAGTCACAATTTTTCCTTCACCCATCACTCGATCAGAATTTTTTTTCTCATGGTACTAAGGATATCTCTAACAGTTGTAGGATAAGTGGTGGTAAAAGTTGCCATATATATATGATAATGTGACATGAAATAAACGAGGAGAGCAAAGTTGTATGTAAATTAACCAACAATTCTTACACGGTCTCCAAGATAAATATAGAGCAATCACATTTATTCCCTCACATATTATTGGATAATTTAGATACTATTCATCGAAGTAGTTGTCTGATATCTTGTTGGTTGATGACACGGATATTCCAAGACAGCATACAACCTAGTACTAGAGATGTCCTACGACAAATAAGGGAACCAATAAATATGGTGGGGAGGGGGCAATGAATCCAAAAAAAAACATGGATATGTTTAGCTTTTAGGCTCTTTGTTGCTTAGAGTCGGTCAGAAGGCACAACACAAATTGCTACGCCATCCGATCCTAAAAATGTGTCAGGAGTCGTACATAAGAATTGCATTAGCTAGTTCATTTCTAGCGACTGATTTTCTAGATCGGAGGGATTACTAGGGTTGGCTATATAGTTAGTCTTTAAGGTCAATTCTATGAACTTGAACTGGTTTATATTGAAAAACGAAAATGCTTTGATTTTTTTTGCTAGCTGTTATCCCCACAGAGCTTACTATTTGCAGTATCAGCAAGATCAATTATGTTGCACGTACAGTATTATACATAACTGAAGCTAGTTTCCAACGATGAATGAATATTGAATGCCCATATGAATATCCTGCTGTCATTAGTCCTGAACTAGTTTTTTGTTTTATAAAGCTTTCTGAAACTTACTTTGTAAACAAACTTTCTGAAACTTCCATTCTCGTGTCCATCATTCGTCCTTGCAAGATTGTCTTTAGTCAGCTGCAACACACAGATATCACTACCTTCAGGTCATCAATTTGCCGTACCGTACAAATTTAATCAAAAAGTCGTTGTAGTATAGTGGTAAGTATTCCCGCCTGTCACGCGGGTGACCCGGGTTCGATCCCCGGCAACGGCGTTCTATTTTTTTTTGTACGAGTTTGTTGGTTCCAACGTTCACAAGATAAATTTGCCATCGTCTTTAACTAGGCAGAGCAACGGTTCTCACAAGAAACATAATCTTTTTTTCCCTTTCACATGTGCCTCAGTACAAAGCAGCGCGACGTAGAAGCGATTCTCACAAATTCAGAACCTGAATCTACCAGGACATTCCTACAGATTCAGCAGCAGAAGCTCCAGCAGGTTGATGGAACAACAGTCCAGGAACTGCATGGCATCTTCCAGGTTCTCGTTTTATAGATTCAGGTTAAAGAAAGTTTTACAAACCGTCTCCTCGCACGTCACCCAATCCACCATACCAACTCTCGTATAACCTCAGGCTAGGTCAACACACTTCTCCTCTACATGATGCCACTCGGCTGAACACAATCTCGGTGTCTTCAGCAAAAGGACAGTCTTCACTCAAAAAACTGGAAACCAAAAAGTAACTAACTCCACAACTATGAAACCCAGTTTTCAACATCCACAAGCGAAAGGATCGGTCAAATCCAAACCACTAACATCTAGGATACCTCCAACACTGTGGCGACTGCTGTGAAACAAAGCCGCGCACCTCTAGAAGCCCTCTTATCCATCTGAAGCATCCTATGTTGTTCGGCGAAAAACTCCTCATTATATTTGAAGGAAACATGAATGACACATTCTACCAGCCTGTGAACCTACTTTCGAAAAAAATAGACAACATGATCGTTGTAGTATAGTGGTAAGTATTCTCGCCTGTCACGCCGGTGACCCGGGTTCCATCCCCGGCAACGGTGTTATCTCTTTTTTGCACTGTCGAATTGCACCCTCCATTTCACATGATAAAATGTTTTCACAAAAAACATAATCCTCAGCTGTACCGGCAACGGCGTTCTCTTTTTTTTTTTTTTTTTGCGAACCTCAGCACGCGGCCAATGTCATTGAAGGTGACGTAGGCAGTGCCAGTGAGCGTTCACCCGCCCACGTGGGTGCTGAAGTTAAGGTGTGTAGAGCCAAGACTACCAGAACAATGGAGCCTCCGATTCTCTGCCGTTAACATATAAACATGCTACTTACCGCACAAGGAATGCGGCTGCTGAAGATAAAAGAACGCGGTCCAGAAATCATGCTGTTTTTACAGTTTTTGGTTCAAATTCTTGTCTACCGTTCTACAAATGGTACATCTCTTGTAAAGCTGTATCCCCAAAACCAACTTATATATAGCATGGTCGACTCTTTTTTCATCAGATAGCAATCAGATATTTCAGATGGCCCGGGCACAGTCATCGGTACATCATCATTCGCTAGTAATGCCACACAAATCCTATCAAGGATTCAAAACTATGAGGTTTTAGTATCATGGTGAGAAATGGCGGCACGAACCGATCGTCCTTATTTGTCCTACCTAGATTGGCTTCCAGCCTCTGGATAAACATCACTATTGACTGACCATAATTCAGTCTTCTAAATGCAAACAGCTTGCATGCGAACCACACCAAACAGAGGATCTCCACCTCACCGACTCTTCTTCGCTTTTGATCGGGACGCGTCCTTCCTCATTGTCCAAAATGCTGCATGGTACCGATTCTGCAACTCAACAGAAGTAGAAATAAGATTGGTTGACATGCATAAACTGAATTCAAATAGGAACAATAAGCATGTAGTAATATCACTACGAGTAGGGAGAATGTATCAACTAACAAACTTTAGCACAGGGTGTAATTCTAACTAATCTAGCTACAATAATTCCCAGCCACTGAGAATGTATCAGCATAACGGTAATTACAATACATACACTGAATGTATTCTAACAGTGCACATGTCCACAAGGGAAAGGAGGCAGGCGGGCAGCTAAAAACAACCGAGATTCCAACTGGCGTGGCCAGGATTGTATTTGATCACGTTATGCACTCAATGTTTCAGAACCATACATCATATATTCAATCAACTACAAGCTGCTATTTGGAGTTACTGCACTTGGAATGTGGAAGAACAACTTGATGTAAGTGTCCTAATGGCTAAGGATTAATAAGTTTACCTGCATCATTGATGCCATATTTGCTGCGTAAGTGGTATCTATCATTTTCTCCACCTGTCAATCGCATATCAATAAAAGGTGCGGAAACATGAATAGTCCATTTACAGTGCATAGACCCTCACCTCCATCACAAAACCATAATGGTAAGCTACCCTTTTCACGTCTTCCAAACTTAGTTCGATAGACATTTCCTGAGTTCAAGTAGACAAATTTTGTCAAGGCAATGATAATACCACCTTCAATTAGTACAAATAATGGGGGTCGACAAATGAGTAATTACATCATCTGGTTCATAAGAATCAGCAAAGTGATATAGAAGTGGACCCATGTTTACCCAGACCTGTTGATTCAAATTGACACAATTGCTTAGTGCTTACAGTAGATAGAGAAACACTAGGTATAATAATAGCACTGGAGAAACAACTTTACTAAATAATGAACTTCCCTACGAATCAGCTCACAAAATAACATAGGCAGTACTGGTTCTAATGAAGAGTTTCTAATGTAATTAAAGTTTTAGAACAAGAGACCTCACCCCACCATCCTTGAGAATTTTTGATATGATCTCAATGTATTCAACAATGTTGTGTGCCGTATCCAGGAAGAAGCAAGTTACAACAGCATCCCATGCAGCTGGAAGAACAGATAAGAATGTCAAAAACAGCATGTATTCATTATGCAAGTACATACTACAGAATGAAAAAGTGAAGAGAGAAATGCAAGAATATTGAACTAAAAAAAGACTTTGGTTTACTTTCATCCATGAGCAAAGTAATAGCATCAGAATGCATCAATAGCGTACATGATGTCCTAAACGATGTGCTTCAGTGCTCTCAAAATTAATAGCATTCAGATTAAGGCCTGCTTTACTCCACTAGCAAATCTTTAAAAAATCGTCCGACTTAACTTTTAAACGGCCAGTTAATCGCTGCTTCGTAGGGTCAGCGTGCCGAATACATGCTGGACACAGTTGTCCATGTTCCAAATATTTAACCACACAGCCTTTAGGCGTCTCCACAAAACAGGCTTTCACCCCGCTATATAAATATAGCAACCAACCGATACAATTGCTGGGGCCTCAACACAGTCAAGCCCAAAGGAGAAAACAAGAAGAAAGAATGCCAACAATAGCAGATCGACAAAACTAAGATGGCATGCATCCGCTGCTCCCACCGAAAGACCCACCATGTACCCAGAGCTCCGGACCATCGCGTACCAAGCGCCACCTTCAAGAAGGACTGCGACGATGACGACGCTGCTACCCGGACATGTCCTAGGTTTCCCCGTGTGCAGGGGTGAGTGGGGAATGGGTACACACGACACCCTTCAAGAAGGAATGACGGCACCCATAGGTGTCACCCTGTCGATGTCATAAAAAGACAAGGATTTCTCCCAACCCCTAAAGACCACTACCCCATATGATCCGCAGTCCTCCGCCCATCACCGCCGTCCACCTACCTGCGCCACCACGGGCTGCACACCACCGTCGTCGTCTCACTGTGAACCGATGCGAGGCCTAGAAATGGAGAACAGAGACGCCAGGTTCCGGGATCGTCAACTCTGCAGCCACACGGGAGGGAACTGCCTTTAGGCATCTCCAATGCTTAATTTATATGAAGGCCACAAGTTGGAACCCATTATACATGTGCTATAGCCACTTAAAGCCTCCACAATGTTTAAGTACTAGATGGGCCCGTAAGGTGGAGCCCACTTATCAGTTTTCTTTTCTTTTCACTCACTGTTCACCTGTCGTGAGGCGTGGTAGAAATCGCTCAAATTTGCATCCGTATTGTTTTCGCTAGGCAAGTTCACACGACAAACTAGCTGCGCCAGCGGAGCTCATCTAGGCAATTAGAGATGCCTACACGGGCCACAACCCACCGCCGTACACTCAATTCCGCGGGCGCCATCTCCTCTGCTTATTCCCTTTCTGCAAGCCTTCCCGTGATTCTAGCGCCTCCCTGTCTTCCCGGTCCTCCGCCCTTCGTTGTCATAAGGGCATCTCGAGTGGCCCGACGTATTTTGGGACCAAATCTAATCCGATTTGGTATGTTCGCGTCGGGCTGCGGACAAGAAGTCACATTTGTCCGTCCTCCCTCGTCCTTTTGGGTCGCGCGTCAGCCCAGCGGCCCGACGCATTTTTTTAAACTTATTTTATCAATATTATATTACGTAAGGACTGAAAAATAAAGACAGAAAATAAAAACATAAATATAAAAACATAAATATAAAAACATAAATATAAAAATCCCTATAACTAGCTTCGTCGCCGCCGGCGTCTAGTCTCGCTGTCGCCAGTGAGGTCGAGCACCACTGGCGGGTCCTAGGCGAAGGGCCATGGCACCAGGGGCACCCCTCGAGCTGCCGACAGTGGAGGAGGCGGCGGTGGCGCCTGTGAGGAGCCGGGATCCGGCCAGGACGCCCAGTTAGCGTGCATGGGAGGCGCGCAGCGGCGACTCCCAGCCCACCATGTTGCCCCATGGCTCCTCCTGCTCCTTCTTCGGTGGTGGCAGCGGCCCGCGGCTGCTGGATGCGCCGCTGCTGGAGGCGACGCCGCGGCTTCAATACGCGAAGGCGACGAGCTGTGCGCCGAGGCCCTCCCAGCGCCTGAGCTCCTTGAGCTCGCTCTGCTCGATCGCTTGCTGGAGGGCTACCTCTTCCGAGAGGTCCGGTGGCTAGAACTGCGCCAGCGGAAGCCCGTCCTCCTCCATGGCGACGGCGAACTCCTCCTCCTCCGTCCTCCATGGCAATACCCTCAATCTGCGCTCCCTCTGTTTTGGTGTTGGTCCTCGCCTGTATGCAGATACTACTCGTCGTCATCCCATGCACAGAGTGCCGGTGGCATGCCCCAACACGCGGCAAGAGAAACCGCTGAGCACGGCAAAGAGAGAAGAGAAAAAATGGTCCTTTATTCGTTATGGCCCAGCCAAACGGTTGCGTGCGACCGTAGCTTTTTTGGCCAGAGGGCGACCCTCAAAATGCTGAAACCAGCTTAAGGTCGACCTGAAGATCCTTATGGTCCTCATTCCAACATTGGATCTAACCACCTAAGAGCATCTCCACTGGGGCTTGAAATTCGTGTCAGGCACACCTAATTGAGACCCAATTGGAGGGTGTCGGATAGGTGTTCGGTCAGATGGAGGCCGCAGCCCACCACGGCACCCCCAAAGGCCCAATCCCCAAATGGCCCTAAAATTGGAGCAAATGGTTGAACAACTTGCAGGCAGCGGAACCGCCACCGGTCGCATCTATGTAACCCTTATCGCCGGCCGCACGACGTTCATATTCTCTTCACGCACCACCGCCCACAACTCGCTCGTAATTTTGTTGCCTGAGAAGAAGGTCGTGGTGGCCTATCGATCAGGAGCAGGAGAAGGTGGATGTGGTGGCCGATCAGGAGGAGCAGGAGGCCAAGGAGTAGGAGAACGAGGACGATCAGGCGGCCGAGCCGGAGCAGCACGAGAAGGACGCCGTGGCGGGAGGAGCATCGCCTGCACGCCCAGCTTAAGGGTGTTTGTTTGGTCTGTGGCTGGCTGGTTGTGCAGGGAAAAGCTCGGGAAAGCTGCTGTGTTGGAAAGGCTGATTTCCTGAGTGTCATTTTTGGCGATTTAGCTGCCTATCTAGCTGTGTGTTAAGCAATTGAATATCCTCAGAGTTCCGAGGAACGAGTAGCAAGCAGCGTACCGAGGAGTAGCAGTACTAGTTTTTTTTGAACGGGAGTAGGAGTACTAGTCAACTACTATCTCTGGTCCAATATAACTGTCTTGAAAACAATACTAGGCAGGTACAAATTTCTTCAGGGCTCACGACAATATTTGTGGACCGAATGGAGTAGTTTTTTTTAACGGGAGTAGGAGTACTAGTCAACGGCGGCAGCGCACAATGCGGACAGCCCACGTGAAGGCGAGAAAAGGCTCGGTAGCATATTAACGTAATTAAGATGAACATGGGCAGATAGAAATAACGGTTCAGCTTTAAGTCAAAAGCTGCGGGAAACACCTCAAATTGTGCTTTCTCTTTGCTATGTATTTCGCAAGTTGGTTTCTGTAAAGATGCAGCCAATGCAGCAGTTTGTTTCATTTTGCCTGTTTTTTCTAACAGAAAGCCACCAAAAGCCCACACAAACACCACCTTACTCACCATGAGAACCTTGCCCCCCCCCCCCCCCCCCCCCAGCCGCCCGCGCGCAATGATGCATGCTTATCACACGTCGGCTTCATCTTCCTCTTCCTAACACCGACGCTGCCCTCTCAGCCAAGATGGGCCTCCGTTCGCCCACGAAGTAGGTCTTCTGGTTGGGGCTCATGACATCCGTGTTGGTGGCCATGATCAAGCACTCCTCGCTCCTGATCAAATTCTCCTCGCTCCCCTCCGCGTCCTTGAGCTTTTTCTCTTGCACTTTGAAGAAGAATTGCCACCCTTCTTGGTTGTCGGTGTGGATCTTCATCTTCTAAGCCGTCGCGACGGCCACCTCCTTGACGTAGAGGCCGACCGACTCTTGATGGTGCCCAAGTCACCTGTCTTCTTGCCCACCTTGCCCGCCTTGACTCCTTCGGGACGCTTCGTTCTTGAGGTCTGCATCTTCCTTTCAACTCCCTCCTTGACGCTCACAACAAGCCGATTATTCCTCCACTTCGGAGAATTTTGAACCGCCTCCCAACAATGCATCAACTTGTAAGGCTTCTTGCCATCCATCTCCAAGTCAATGTACAATCGGTGAGTATCACCCAGCGATTAGTGCATCAACTTGTAAGGCTTGGTGTGGAGAGGAGAGGCACGCCGTGCCTCGTTTTAAAGGCGGTCGGAGGAGCGGGGTTGGGCGGCGTGTATTAACGGTGACGCTAGTTCACCTGGCACGCATTGATGTCGACAACGTGTGTGCAGGGCGCCGCCGGGGGAGCCGTACCGACATCAACACGTCGACGGCGGCTCTGGTCCACGCTCTGCCGATGACACCTCGTTTCTCCGCGTGGTACGATGACACCCCGTCTCCTCGCCATTAATCGGGCGAAACGGCCACTACGCAACCTACCTAATCACTGGGTGCGGTTTGTGTGTATGACAGGCTGGCCACCCCTGTCGGAGGGCCTCTTGAACTCATGACCGGCACCCCCGAAAGAGCCTCCAATCCTTTTGAGAGTGCCGGTCACAAAATGATTCGGGGCCGAGCTTTAGGTGGTGCCACTAGAATCGTTTTTTGACGTCTCGACCCTCAATGGGCCTTTGGAGGGTTCATTGGAGGCCCATGGTGGAGATGCTCTAACTTCAGACTCCTGCAGCGAATTAAACTGATTCTGAAACAGCACATACATGTTTGGTTCAGAAAGTCATGTAAGGATACGATTTTAGGTCGGTAATGCACCTAGAACAAGAGGTTTCATGATTCGTGAGAAGAAATATGCCTATTCCTTTAGGAACGCACCAACCCAATAGCGCACATCAATCAATTTAAATATGTGCAACGTAAGTCAAAGAACACACTAACTCAATAGTGCACATCATCTTGACTCCTGCTTTGTTTAGTAAAAATCCCATTTGTAAGCGAAGTAAGTGAACTTACATTCTTGGCTCTCCTCACTGTTGACCTTTACAAAATCTCCAGCACACATCGAAAATCCTTCGGTTATTCCAGCACTGTAAATAGAAAAGAGGCATATGTGAGCTAACTATGCGAACATGAAAGATAGATAAGAATTAGTGTATCCCTATTTAACTGTAGTCCACACTCAATAGATATAAAATTTCAGCTTTTACCTACAGTATAAAAGGGGATTTTTTGTTTTTGACACACTATTTTTACCCATTTTGCCTTTCCACTTTAATTTTTTACATGTTGCTTTTGCCCCGCAGTTCTAGTAACACTGGTAGAAAACGGACCTTTGGTCCAGACTTTTAGTCCCGCACCAATTTGCGGCCGGTACTAATATAACATTAGTACCGGTCCCAGCGGCCGGACAGGCGAACGGCAGCAGTACCGGTCGGTAAGCAACCTTCAGTACCGGTTGGTGTAACCAACCGGAACTAAAAGATTTGGGGCTGGCGCTGCAGCGGCGGGTCCCACGCCGAGAACCTTTAGTACCGGTCTGTGTTACAAACCGGTACTAAAGATGGACATTTAGTACCGGTTTGTGTTACAAACCGGTACTAAAACATTTCGCTATAAATTCCATCTACTTCCTCCAGCCCGAGCTCACTTCACTCTCTGCCTCCTCATTTATTTCTCTCTGTTGTTGCTCGAGCTCGGAGGTGATCCGGCGATTTGTCCAATTTGGTGGCACCATTTTTGGTCAAAAAGGTTAGAAATTTGTTTCTCTTACATTTAATTGGAAACTTCAGTTCATTTAGTGCTAGTTTGAGCTCATTTAGTGTTAGTTTGACCTAGATAGAAAAATGTAGGAAAATCTAAAAATGTATTGTTAGTTTGACCTAGATAGAAAAATTTAGAAAAATCTACAAATGTAGCTTATTTAGTGCTAGTTTCATCATTTACTTTGTGCTAGTTTAGCTAATTTTGTCCAAGTTTAGCTCATTTAGTCCTAGTTTAGCTCATTTTATGCTATAATTACGTAATTAATTGTTTATAGAATTATTACTTGTATAATTTTCTTATTTGTGTAACTTTTTGTTATATATAGTGTCATGGTTTTGACATCTGTCCACACTGGCTCTCGTCCGCTCTATTATTCGGATGTGGTACGATTGTTTGTTATAAGTATATGTTTGTTTAATTTCGTGTTTACAAAAATTATACCGACCAACTTAACGTAGATATATTTTTATCTAGGAGGTAGTTGAACCGGAAAATGAGCCCGACCCTATTTTCGAGTTTTTAGTAGAAGAAAACAATGATTTGAAAGCTAAATTGAAAAGAAGTGAAGATCTTCGTCTCGAAGAGAAGATGAAATGGGAGTTGAAGATTGCCGACGTCGTCGATGATAACGAGATCAAGATGGAGGCAATGCGCTTGGATCACAAGATCAAGATGAATGCAATGCGCTTGAAGCTTAAAAAGTTTAGAAAATATGTCATTAGTCAAGAGGCTTGGTATCATTATGCTGTTGGTTCAATAATTACCTTAGTTGTGATTTTGATCGCATTTGTCGTTGGATTGAAATTCTTTAGCTAGTTCTATGTTAGTTTCAATTAATGAATGTTTTATGAGAACTATGTATTAGATTTGTTTAAATATGGTGAACTTGTATTAATGAATTGGTCACGTATCTATCTATTCATGGTAGATATATATATATATAACTATTGTGTAATGGTTTTGTATATATTTACATAATGCAGATGAATCGACAATGGATGTACGTTGACCGACGCACTCCGGAGTTCATGACCGGCGTGCTGGATTTTATCCGTGTTGCTGAGGCAAATAAGCGGGATGGTTTTATGTATTGTCCATGTTGTGCTTGTAAGAATATCAGGAGTTACTCCAACTCAAAAACCATTCACATCCACCTGTTTCAGTCCGGTTTCATGTCCGGCTATAATTGTTGGACCAAACACGGGGAAACAGGGGTCATAATGGAAGACAATGAAGAAGAAGAGGACGATGACAACTATCCTGAGTTTCCTGAATACGACGGTACTACAATGGAGGAAACTGGAGAAGACGCGCCTGACGAAGAGGCGCCGGATGAGCCCGCTGATGATCTTTCTCGGGCCATTGCTGATGCACAGAGAAACAGCGTAAATCAGAGGGAGTGGGTCAAGTTGGAGCGCATGTTGGAGGATCACAAAAAAAAATTGTACCCAGGTGTCGAAGATGACCAGAAAAAGCTGGGTACGACGCTGGATTTGCTGCAATGGAAGGCTGAGAATGGTGTATCGGACAAGGGGTTTGAAAAGTTGTTGAAAAAGATAAAGAAGATGCTTCCAAAGGATAACGAATTGCCCGACAGTACGTACGAGGCAAAGAAGATCGTCTGTCCTCTAGGATTAGAGGTGCAAAAGATACATGCATGCATTAATGACTGCATACTCTACCGCGGTGAGGAGTACGAGAATGTGAATGCATGCCCGGTATGCGGTGCATTGCGGTATAAGATCAGGCGAGATGACCCTGGTGAAGTTGAGGGCGAGCGCCCCAGAAAGAGGGTTCCTGCCAAGGTGATGTGGTATGCTCCTATAATACCACGGTTGAAACGTTTGTTCAGCAACAGAGAGCATGCCAAGATGTTGCGATGGCACAAAGAGGACCGGAAGAAAGACGCGATGTTCAGACACCCCGCTGATGGATCCCAGTGGAGAAAAATCGAGAGAGAGTTCCCGGACTTTGCAGATGACGCAAGAAACTTAAGATTTGGTCTAAGTACGGACGGCTTCAATCCTTTTGGAGAGCAAAGCAGCAGTCATAGCACCTGGCCTGTTACTCTATGTATTTACAACCTTCCTCCTTGGTTGTGCATGAAGCGAAAGTTCATTATGATGCCAGTGCTCATCCAAGGACCGAAGCAACCAGGGAGCGAGCTTGATGTGTACCTCAGGCCATTAGTTGACGAACTTTTAGAGTTGTGGCGGGAAGAAGGTGTACGTGTGTGGGATGAGCACAAACAGGAGGATTTTGACCTTCGAGGGTTGCTTTTCGTAACGATCAATGATTGGCCTGCTCTTAGTAACATCTCAGGACAGACAACTAAGGGATACCATGCATGCACACACTGTTTGGATGATACTGAATGTATATACTTGGATAATTGTAAGAAGTGTGTGTACCTGGGGCATCGTCGATTTCTTCCGGTCAGGCATAACGTCCGGAAGCAAGGAAAGCATTTCAAAGGTGAGGCAGATCACCGTAGGAGGCCTATGGACCGTACTGGTGAACAAATATTTGATATGGTCAAGGATCTAAAAGTAATCTTTGGAAAGGGTCCTGGAGGACTAAAGGTTCCAGATGACGCAAACGGGCACGCACCCATGTGGAAGAAGAAATCTATATTTTGGGAGCTACCATATTGGAAAGTCCTAGAGGTTCGATCTGCAATCGACGTGATGCACGTGACGAAGAATATTTGTGTGAACCTGCTAGGCCATTTGGGCGTGTATGGGAAGAAAAAAAACACAACGGCAGCACGGGAGGACCAGAAACGTTTGAAAGAACGAGACGGCCTGCTTCCAGAACATTATGACGGTCCGGACAGCTATGCTCTAACCAAACAAGAGAAAGTGATATTTTTTGAATGTCTGAGCAGTATCAAGGTCCCGTCTGGCTTCTCGTCGAATATAAAGGGAATAATAAATGTGGCACAACAAAAATTTCAAAACCTAAAGTCTCATGACTGCCATGTGATTATGACGCAATTGCTTCCGATTGCATTGAGGGGACTTCTACCGGAAAATGTTCGAGTACCCATTGTGAAGCTTTGTGCATTTCTCAATGCAATATCTCAGAAGGTAATCGATCCAATGATCCTACCAAGACTACAGAATGATGTGGTCCAGTGTCTTGTCAGTTTTGAGTTGGTGTTCCCCCCATCCTTTTTCGATGTTATGACGCATGTCTTGGTTCACCTAGTCGAAGAGATTCAAATTCTCGGTCCCGTATTTCTACACAATATGTTCCCATTTGAGAGGTTCATGGGAGTCTTAAAGAAATATGTTCATAACCGTGCTAGGCCAGAAGGAAGCATCTCCAAGGGCTATGGAACCGAGGAGGTCATTGAGTTCTGTGTTGACTTTATTCCTGACATTAATCCGATTGGTGTTCCACAGTCGCGACATGAGGGGAGACTGAGTGGAAAAGGCACTCTAGGGAAAAAAGTATTTGTATGTAGGGACGGACCTTCTTTCAGTCAAGCGCACTACACAGTTCTACAAAATTCCTCATTGGCAGCTCCGTATATCGAGGAACACATGAATATTTTACGATCTGAGAACCCGGTGGAGGATGAGTTCTGGATTAAAGATCAACACACGGCGAAATTCAGCGGTTGGTTGCAAACACATCTCATGAGTAACACCGAAGTTGATGTTGAGCTGTACTTGTTGGCCAGGACACCATCTTCGACTATAGTCACTTTCGAAGGGTACGAGATAAATGGGAATACATTTTACACGATCGCTCAAGATAAAAAGAGCACCAACCAAAACAGTGGTGTCCGCTTTGACGCAACAAACAGCAATGGGCAAAAGGACACATATTATGGTTACGTAGAGGAGATATGGGAACTTGAGTATGGACCTTCTTTTAAGGTCCCTTTGTTTCGGTGCAAATGGGTCAAGCTGAATGCAGGCGGGGTAAAGGTAGACCCGATGTACGGAATGACAACGGTGGATCTGAACAATCTTGATTACAAAGACGAACCGTTCGTCCTAGCAAATGATGTAGCTCAAGTTTTCTACGTGAAAGACATGTCTACCAAACCGAAGAAAAGAAAAAATATGGAAGCGAATACATCAGACGAGGCAAAACGCCACATAGTTCTTTCAGGGAAAAGAAACATCGTGGGAGTGGAGGACAAGACAGACATGTCAGAAGATTATGATAAGTTTCATGAAATTCCGCCCTTCAAAGTCAACACTGACCCAAGCATCACGTTAAGTAATGAAGATTCTCCATGGTTCCGGCGCAAAGTTAAGCAATCGAAGAAAAGGAGGAATAATACAACAGATGGGAATATTGGTGATGTGTAATCCAGGAATGATATTTATGAAATATGAGGTCTTTATCACAAACTATGTTGTGGAATATGAGGTCTTTTATCACAAACTATGTTGTTGAAATGACCATAACTTGGTCATTTGTCTTGAAACTTCTAGATGTTCATACATGATAGACCTTTTTTGTTAAGACTTTTTTTGCAAATTTTGTCAGAAATCAAGTTGATCATTTTTCATAGCAACAAGTACACATATAAGGTCCCATGCCAAATGATTTCCTTTTTTGAAGTGTTTATCACATTATTTCATTTTTCGGTAAAAACGATCAAAACGGTCGCGGTGACAATTCATCGAAAGATGTAATATTTTCTAGAACTATCAACGTTTCTGTGATATAACCACTAGTTGTGTACCTTAAAATGATTTTTCCAAAAACTTCAGACCAAACTATTAAACAGTTGTAGATAAAATTTGAATTACTTTCGAAAAATCGACATAAACTCAATTAACTAGGGAAATTAGGTAGAAATCAAAGAAAAACCTAATACTTGGGGATTATCCATCATATGTGGACTAGTTTCCATGAAAATTAAATGGGTGCCATTTTACATCATATTTTTGGTACTTTGTTCACAAAAAAAGTCATTTTTTGCACTTAAAAAAATGGAAAATGATATTTATGAAAATAATTTCAAGAATTCCTTTGGCATGACTGTTTCTTATACCAATATGCACCTATTTGTGGAATAGAGATTTGTACAAAGTTTTAGAAACTAATTAGTTAAAAGAAAATAGATATAAAATACCTTTTATTTTAAATGTTACATTTTTAAAATGTCAATATTCTTTGTAATTTGTTGAAAACATGTTCTTGAATATAAATAATTTTTTTACAAATTATTAGAAACTAATTTTACTAGTTTTAGACAATTACATCAGTAGATATACAAAAACAGAAAACAGAAAATAGAAGAGGGAAATAAAATACAAAAAACACCTTCAGTACCGGTTGCTGGTTGCAACCGGTACTAAATGTTTTCGTTTCGCGCCAGTTTCTGGGCGCCGAATCGACAGACCTTTAGTACCGGGCCGTGCTACCAGCCGGTACTGAAGGACCTTTAGTACCGGTTCGTGCTAGAGACCGGTACTAAAGGTCTATGCATTAAATGCCCACGCCCAGATCGGGCAGTTCTCATTCTCTTACACAGACCCGAGTCCCCGACGACGACGAAGAGGAGACGCCGCGCCGCCATCACCGGAGACGCCCTATACGCCATCGCCGGAGAAGCCGTGCCGCCCCCGACGTTGTCCTCGTCTCTCCCGACTCCGGCCGTCGCTCCGCCGGTGCTAGGTGAGCCGTCTCCTCCTCCCTCCTTCTCGCCACCGGTCCTAGGGCTTAGAGAATCGCCGCCGACAGCGGAGCGCCGCCACCATTCTAGGACAGCGCCGCCACCATTTGGTCGCGCATGCCGGTGCGCGACTCGCCGTGTGCGCGGCTCCTCCCTCCTTCTCGCCACCGGTGCTAGGGCTTAGAGAACCGCCGCCGACAGCGGAGCGCCGCCACCATTCTAGGACAGCGCCGCCACCATTTGGTCGCGCATGCCGGTGCGCGACTCGCCGTGTGTGCGGCTCCTCCCTCTGGCGCGCAATCGAGGGACGCAAGAAGCAGAAGGGGACGAGAGCTCCATTGCTGACGTCATGCTGACATCATGCTGACATCATATATTTATGCTATTAGGATTTTACAATATATTTATGCTATTGTTAGGATTTTGCAGGAAATTCATAACTTGTGAATGCTATTGTTCGGATTTTGTAGGAAATATTTATATGAATGCTATTGTTAGGATTTAAAGTGTAATAGTGTTAGCACTAATATATTTATGTGAATGCTAGTGTTAGCAATAATATATTTATGTGAATGCTAGTGTTAGAATTTAAAGTGTAATAGTGTTAGAATATTTATGTGAATGTTATTGTTAGATTTTTAGGATTTTTAGTATTGTTTTACGGTTTGTAGGATTTGTGCAATTTTTTGATTTGTCAATGTGACAAAGTGAATAGATTCCAACGTTTGGGGCAAATGCTACTGTTTTTAGATTATTTATTAAATAGAGTGTTAGATTATTTGTTAAATAGAGTGTTAGATTATTTGATGCAAAGTACTTATGTAATTTTATTTGATGCAAAGTACTTGCAATTTTTGCTACTGTTTTAGGAAGTTTCTAAATTTTGGCCGATGATTAGATCGTTGCACGTGCATCTTCAGGGAGGTGTGAGTGAACCATGTTGTCTGAACATATATGCAATGTTCATTCCACGTTGTTCGCTGACACCATCCCTGAAGCAATTCTATATGAGGCCTTGCTGTCTGTTTTGCAATGTTAGGAAGTTTGTAAATTTGGATTAATAGTGTGGATGCAAAGTAGTTGTGCAAAGTAATTGTGTAATTTAGGGTAATTTTATGGATGCTACTATGTAATTTTATTTGATGCAAAGATTATAATGCTACAATGTAATAAATAGCGTGGATGCAAGTGTTGAAATTTGTGAATGAAAGTGTTAGAATTTGTGAAATAGTATTGTGAAAATGCAACCACAATTTCCCGCGGCAACGCGCGGGGAATGCAACCACAATTTCCTCAATGCAAAGTACTTGATTTCGTCGATCCCTCGCCTCACCGTTATAACTTGACATCATGTAGGAATCTCGCCGTCTATCCCTCGCCTCACCGTCGTCCTTTCTGTGACCTTCCCGAGTCTCGTTGATCCCGCGCCTCACCGTCGTTCCCGAGCAGGGGAAGATCAATTGGCACTTGATTTGGCACTAAATTGTTCTATCTTTTTTTTTTGTATTAGTTAAGCTATGGACGGCAGAGCAGGGGAAGATCAATTGTTCGACATCATCAGAGATGGTGAAGATGATGGATCGCAATATTTTAACATGTCCGGTGGTGAAATGGAGGACGAGGAGATTTATAACTTAGAAGCTCATCCATCCGCCTCGAACAATAATGCCGATGAGAATGTAGCGCAGAATACCGACGAGGTATACATAGCTTATGGTGATAAATTAATGATTTGATATGTGTACATATACATGTTTTAACATAATATTTCTTCTTTTAGCCCTCTGGATCGGGATCGAGCAAGTCTGTTAAAAGAAAACGAGGCCCGGCCAAAAAGTTAAAAGAAGAAAGATTTGATATCGAAGAAATCTCTGAAATTGGCGAACCGATTGCTCCGAAAGAGCACGCACGTAAATTTGTGAGTCAGTGCGGAGTTATTGTTCGGGACAACATTCCGATCACCATCCGAGAATGGCACAAGCCGAAGGGTGGAGGAGAGAGTTTTGTGTCAGATATTTGCAAGAGGGAACTTCTGAAGTCCGTTTTCCACAATTTCGCCCTACCGACAGGCCTCGGAGATGCCGAGAAAAAGAAAGTCTTCCAGTGGACTCTAAAGAAAATGGCCGAACAATTCATGAACTACAAGAAAAGGTTATACCAGCAATTCATCAAGACAAAGAAAACCCCTAATTTTGAAGACGTACAGTACAGGAGGATAAGAGATCAGTGGGAAGAATTCAAGGACTACAAGGAATCAGAAGAAGCTCTGGAAAAGTCGGCGAAAAATAAGTTGAATGCCGACAAAAAGCAATATTTCCAACGTTTGGGGCCAGGTGGCTATAAGACCGCCATTCCTAAGTGGCAAGAAAGGGACGCCAAGTTAATTGCTGCCGGGGTCACTCCAAGTACATCAAGCTATCCCGCAAGGGCGAGACATTGGGCGTACAGCGTCGGGCTGGAGCCCGACCCACAGACAGGGAATCTTGTGTTGAAGGAAAAGGTTAAACCAGGCCCCGAGGGAGAGCCCGAAAGAGAAAAAATTCGGAATAAAGCCAAAGAACTTGATGATGCAGTAGTTGCCGCTCGGGAGGGAAGGTTCGCGCCCAATAGAGAGAAGGACGAGCTGTCACTCGCCCTCGGGAATCCTGAACACACTGGGCGAGTACGAGGCGTGGGCGTCGTCCCTTGGAAGGTTGGGTTCCCCGAGCATAGGGACACCTACAGGAGTCGCGACAGGAAGAAGAAACAGGAGGCAGAGAAATATCAGCGGTTGGAAGACATGATAATAGACCTGCGACATGAAATGAGGCAGAAAAAGGTATCTGAGCCGCAGGAGGACCAACTTGATATGGCATCTCAGCGGAAAAGCAGCGTGGCTTCCACACAAAATGTCCAGCCTGATGACGCAACATACCCCGTGGATCAGATTCAGGGGCGAACAAACTGTGAGCTGCACATCAAGATGAGGAACCTATCCATAAAGGTGGCGGTCGGCTTTGCTTTAGAGAATATACCCGGAGCAACCCTTCATGGCGGTCAGATTCCAGCTGGCTACGCGCGAGTCGGGGTGGACGAAATTATGAACGGATTCGAGGACCTAGAGCTTGACTTTCCTGGAGCTGAAGGGGAGACGACACTGGGAGAAGTGTTGCGCGGAATCATTCTATGGAGAAAGGAACACATCGTGTTTCCTGGAGAATCGACGCGTAGGCCACCAACCCCTCCGAGTAGCAATCAACCTCCAAGTCCACCCCGCATTGAAAATATGGACACCGAGAGGGAACCCAGCGCGACTCCATCTCCCCGGTGCGCGAGTCCAACCCAGCGGGAGTCCACCCCGGAGCGTGCAAAGAGTCCACTCCAGCGGGAGTCCACCCCGGAGCGTGCAAAGAGTCCACTCCAGCGGGAGTCCACCCCGGAACTTGCAAAGAGTCCACTCCAGCGGGAGTCCACCCCGGAGCTTGCAAAGAGTCCGCCCACCGGCAATAGGACCTTCTCAATGAGGCAGAAGATGCTTGCCGGTGCGTCGAGTGGTGCTCCAAAGGACACCTACAAGTACGGGCCGTCGTTGAAGGATCTTCCGGTGTTAACTTACCACCGGACCGTTGAGGAGAATGCTCCCTTGGTCAAAGCTCACAATGCCGCACACTTTGCGAAGAAAGTGCCCGAGCCAAAACAGGTACTAAACCCTAAGGGTGTTAAACACTTTTTAGACATCGTCTGTGATCCTGACCGTAGAACTTTGCCTGATAACTATGAACGCTCTATCTCGAAGAGTTTTGACACGCAAGAGGAGAATAAAAAGAAAAGGGTCGCTGCACAGAAGAAGAAGAAGGGGAAAAAGGTTCCCCAGCTCGGAGAACAGAAAGTACAGTCGGTCGCCCCGCTGAAGGTTCAGACAGACAAGAGTCCCAACGTTGGGACAAATGTTCCTGTTACTGACTACATGGACGATGATGCATTTGACGCACTTTTCCCCAAGTCGACTGAGATAGCACGGACGTTTGTCTACGGGAAAGATCTTCTCCCTAGTGATGAGATGGTGCGTCTAGCTTTTCAAATGCGGAGATTGCATGACTGGTACATGAAGGTTGCAAAGGACAAGCAACTCGTGTTTTACGTGACATACCGAGAAGACCAATTCTTCGTCAACCACGAGATATGTATCGAATTTGATGAATTATGGCAGTTATACAACCGGCGTGCTCTCGACGCAACTATCATGAGTTGCTATGTTCTGTAAGTGTTTTTTCTAAATGTCTAGCTGAGCATGTAATTATCCTCACTAATTGAGCCTGTAATTATCTGCACTATATTCTTTCGTATGCTATTATATATGCAGGTGGATGCTTATCGAGTGCAAAAGGAAAAGACTCTGGGAAGTTGGGTTCATTGACCCATCTATCGTTAACTGCAAAAACTTAGAGCGGAAGCCCGGGGACTGCGAGGAGGCATTGTTGAGGTCGCTATTGAGCCAAACACATGCGGCAGATATACTTCTTCCTTACAACTTCAAGTGAGTGTGACTGTCTTCAACACATTTCTATATTGCTAATGACTAGATGTTAAGTTTAATTGATGAGTTATATTCATGCCTCACTATATAAACGTGTGCAGCTTCCATTGGATTCTACTGGACATTATCATTGACAAGGGATTAGTTGAAGTATTTGACTCATTACGCAAACCACAATCATACTACCAGGACTTGATTGACATGCTTCAGAGGTAATTTCAACCATTAACCCCATTTCATGATATCAAGTAATCATAACACATTTATTCATTTGCTTTTGTGAGTAGGGTTTGGAAAATATTCATCAAGAGAGAGAGGGGTGAATGGAAACCAGAGCTGACTATTAAACATATTGATGTAAGTGTGCTACTATTAAACATAGTCTCTTTAATTCATCATCATTTTGAATTATTATTTAATTAAGTTATATTCTCGTAAAGACCATGAAGCAGCCTCCGGGAAATGAATTATGTGGATTCTACGTCTGCGAGTTCATGAGGACCTTGAGCGTTGAGCAGGCGTCGCGTGAAAAAAGAATGGATGTGAGTGTGACTGGCTTGTACTATATTTCAATCTTATTATGATTTGATATATATATATACACACACAACTAATATATTCATATTGATCTCGTTTAAAGCTTAACGACAAGCGGAACGCCATCCTACCACATCAGCGCGTAGAAGCAATTCAAGAGGAGATAGCGGGATTTATCCTTGAGGAGGTCATGAATCCAAAGGGAGAATACCATAATCCTAAATATAGCTATGCCATATGAAAGAGGAGGATGTATGACATTATTGCGATCTCTATACACCGGATTGTATATATGTATATATGTATGTAATAACGTAGTATGAATATGTCCTATATCTAAATTATATTATATATCAACGTTTACCGTATGTAGTAGCGTAGAATACATATACGGAAGTATATTACGTATGCATCAACGTGTACCGTGTATATATATAATACCGTATGAATGTATAACGGTAGATGAAAAAGAAAACATAAAATAAAATTGCAGTGAAGAAAAGAAAACAGATAACAGAAAAAAAAGGAAACGAAAAATAAATTGCAAAACCCTTAAAACCTAAACCCTTTAGTACCGGCCGGTGTTACCGACCGGTACTAAATGTTCTCCGCACGAGCTCGAGCCCCACGCCCACGTGGGGGCCCTTTTAGTACCGGACGATAAGAAACCGGTACTGATGCTGGGGGGGCATCAGTCCCGATTGCGCAGTACCGGTTGCGAAACCGGTACTGATGCTCCTCCCCGACCGGTACTAAAGAGCCGTTTTCCACTAGTGTAATACATCATTTTGCCCTGTGGGGCAAAAACAAAATGAAAATGGTGATATTTCGTTTCACTTTTGCCCCTAGCTTTGTTGTTTTGCTTTTGCTTTTTCCCCGGCAAAAGGGAAAAGGTAAAACATCAAAATGTAGGGTGGCAAAAGTAAAATGGGCAAAACTAGCGTGGAAAAGAAAAGTCCTGATAAAAATGCCAGCTGACTTAACAAGTTCAAGTAGTAAACTCGATTCTAAAATAAAATGAAGCTCAGATTAGACAATCAAATGTAAGTATGTGACACGACATTTTACATCCAAATGTCAATTTGTTTGGTAGGTTTTGCAAAACTTTTAATAGGGTACTTGACATTTCAAAATGAGTAAAGTGCATTATAGGTCCTCAAACTATTTCCCTGGTCTCACAGGTTCTCGAACTTTGAAAATCATCACATGAGTCCTGGAAGGGCAGTCAGATCCGGATGGCAACATTCAAATTTCCAGGACCGAAAGAGACTGCAGAAATAGGACCTATAATGCACTAATATTCCATAATCTAATCTGTTGTACAAATGTAATCAACATAGTTGTACCCTTGGCCATGAGAATACTAGGACCAAATGCATCCAACAGGGATACATTTACATCTTGCACCAAATGTACACAGCATGAAGCATGGAAACATATCACATTGTAGAGGGGCTGACACTGATAATAAAATGTTTAAAACATGATGTACTATACCTTAAGGGATGAATATCAGGAAATGAAACAGGCCGAAGTTGATCATTGTCTGAGAGAGAATTGCAGTTGGTGTGTATCCAAGGATAAATAGTACATTCATTGGCCTCTTGCGTGCTGATAGGAATATGTAGTATAATAGGATTATTAGCACATCTTGTAAAGTAAGGTGCTTGATCACATATAAATATTTGTAGCACAGAGTTAAGAGATTGACATACTGGTTTAAAATGAAATTTGAACAGATCATCATGTAATATGAGAACTCATTTCCCTGGCTTACAAAACCTGTTCCAAGGGAAAAATACATAATTACAATAAATATATTTTATTAGCTAATCTTCAGTCGAGCATCACTATAAAGTACCCAGGGACGAGATCTCTAGAGCCAATCTCCCAAGCCCAGCACCAGGGACTAAACATGATAGAGGCCTGTGAATTTCAAACCATAGAATTAACGATGGAAGACTAGAATGAATCAGGAAGAGACTTTTGTTTATTTATGATGTAAACGGAAATGCCATTATAAGAGCAGGTCATAGGCTAAGTATAGCTGAACCCTAAGGAAATATGCTCATAAATAGTGGAAATATGCTCATAAATAGTAGTACCAGTATGCCTGTAAACAAACATTCAAGAGTATGAAGACAACAGATGATGCAGGAACTTTGTCAATTTGTTCCTTGCGCCCAACTCATACTTCTAAGGAAGGTTGGCTGAGCAGCTTCAAAATAATTTCCTAAGATTACTGGGAAACAATACCATCTCAAAGGATTAGTCAGTTTCCATCATAGACACCAGCCCAACCACCATGCAAGCAAACTAGTGAGCACAAACACACACAAAATATGCACATCGACAAAATGTTCTTGACCAATTCTTAATCTTACATGTTACAACAAATCATAAATAAGTGCGTGATGTAATTAGTGAAACAAGGGACAATGCATGTTTACCTGCTCCGGTCAGGAAAAAGACGATTAAGTTCCTCAAGAATTGGTTTATAACACTCATCACGTTCAATCTGACCCTGAACAGAAAATGGTAGAAACATGAAAATTACATCGGTACAGGAAAACAGAAGCTCTACTTCAAGTACATTATAAAACAATCTACAGTTACAGAAAATTACCTCCTGAGCCCAGTCTCTCACAATATTTCTTATGATCCATCTTACCTACATAAATAGGAATAGACTGAATGATAGAAGAAACAAAGCAGAAAAAAATCCGAGAGAGAAACTACATAAACTGAAGGAAAAAATGCCAATGCAGGCAAAGGGACCAGCACCTCAACACGTGCATGCAGACCACTTCAGCAAAAATACAACATGACTAAGGAATTAAAATTTATGGCAAGGAGAATACATTAAAAAAACACTAATATCACATCCCAGGAAAGATGCTAGCTACGGTGCAACTTCTTGGGTTGCCAACCAGTATACACCCTTGCCTAGCATCCCCCTATCGCATTATACATTCGCTATTATCTTATCAGAGGAATGTAAATGATAAGAACCATTATTTTGTCAATGTCGACGGGAGGAACATCCAAGCGCAAAGATGGAGGCATGCAGTGCCCTGGAGTAACCTGAAATAACGAAAACAGGATTGTTATAATTCACAGTTATTTAAATACATTATTATCTACAAGTAGAAGGTGTCAAAAGATTATTCCAGACTAGGAATGAGCGCTTCATATCTTAAAGTGGATTACGAAATGTTGTGCGATATCCTGTCGTAAACTTTATGACAAGTTTGCTGTTAAATTGAGCATTGACGAGTTCTCTGGGAATTAGGAAAACTGGACCAATGATGTCGTGGGGGTAACACGGCAAATCCCAAGGTGAGGGACCTAGGGTTCCGTATAGAGAGAGAAGTTGGCGCGTTGGTAGTTCCGGGCGGCTGACAAGTAAGGAGTTTACCCAGATTCAGGCCCCCGGAGGGTAACACCCTACTTCCTGCTTGTCTGGTATTGATGTTGATGATGATTACATGGTGACCGCAATGGTGATGGTGGTGGTAAGCATGGTCTCGCTAGGGTTTGCCTGACTATTTTATGTCTATTGTATGTGTTGTCCTTGCGTTGTCCTTTTGTCTAACCTCGTCTGTCCTTATATATGCAGCCATATGGGGTTTAAATGAGTCCTAGTCGACTACGAATCGGAGTCCTTGTCTTGTACCTTGTACTTGTACTTCAAGTTATTTGCTAACAGCTTCTTGGGTTTCATTGGGCCACCTGGTGGGCCTTCGTCTTGTTATACGCCAATAGTGGGGTATGCGGAGGGTATGCCCACGTCAAATGACGAGTTACCTATGCCCAATCCATAAATTTTGATGGGGAGGCTATGGTATGGCGCCAATGCTCAATCACTCTGGCTAAACTTCAAGTTCCAACTTGGCCTAAGGTCACCATTTACGAAGTGAATCTTAATTTTTGAATAAGTACCTTAGAGATAAACACCATATGAACCGATGATACCGAGAGGATTAATCATACCTAGAAGAAAGAGTACCAATTGCAATACTGGTTTACTCTTTTCCAGGCATATTTTTGCAATATAGCCTCATGACCTAACTTGAGTAACAATTGCAATACCTGGTTTACTCTTTGCCCGATTTTATAAAGGAGTCATTATAAAGAAATTCGAGTCGAGTCCTAAATTCATCAAATATCATGATCAGAACTTTAGAGTTCAGAACTAGCAGGATTTCCGAGTAATATTTAGAGGTAATATATTGACCGATGTCTCCTGAAATATATTACGAGTTTTCAATGAGAACATAACAAGCATGTCAGGTCCATGCACTAGTCATTTAGGCATGTCAAAATCAAATTCATGTGTGAAGGTAAAGCTAAGTTCTAAATTATGCATTTGGGAAATATATGAAAAAAAAAACGCCTGCAACGGGAGCTTACATTTTCATCAGTACAAGATGCAAAGCAATAGGTAATAGCAGTTGCACTTGCATCTTCGACACCAATACATGATTTATCCACATCCTGGGATGTCCCCAAGTTGGGGACAGCATGCTGGGAGCAGCCCACCATGTAAACTTCCTCATCCTGTTTGATATAAATCAGTCAGACTATACATGCAACACAAAGGAGAATTCGGTGACATATCACCAACGATGTATCCAAAATATAGTACTCCCTCCGTCCAATAAAAGATGTCAGAACTTGATCAAAAATTGGATGTATCTATACACTAAGTTATGTCTAGATACATCCAATTTTTGATAAAGTTGAGACATCCTTTGTTGGACAGAGGGAGTAACAGACTTCTAATATTCTACATGAAAACACTCATTATTGTGTTTATGTTTGGATGCAAAGTAGTTACCACAGTTTCTATTAACTACAATGTTAGAACTTCTGGGCACGAAATACCACAATTTACGAATAATACTGTATTTTACAGTACTGGCAAAAAAAAAGGATGTTTGGCAATTGCAGTATGTAGTATTGTAGCTTGTTTTCCTTTTCAATGTCATTACGTAATTAGTCATTGGAGTAAATATCTTAAAACTATTTCTGATAGGGATGCAGGCACAAATTAGGAGATTAGTTTGTTTACCATTACACACATCAATTTTACATACACTACATGAAAGATTCAAAGCTAACCTCCTTGTGATAAGGTACTAACCAATTTTTCCCTATCTACTCTGTACGTTAGAGCTAGCACTAGATGCATTCCGAGGAGATAAACGAGAGAGATGCATGTGCTACTCTACACACAATTAAGCACAAGGACACAACATATGCAAGAGACTAGCAATTCAGCATTTCGATTTCTCTGTTAAGGAAAAATACGTTTGGGGTACATTTTCCTAACATTCTATGAATTACCACAGTTTCTGGAATAAGTGAATAATACAGCTGTTAAACTACGATAATTATTCGATCCAAATATGTGAGTTGTAAATAAAAAATCAGAAACAATGGTATTCTGAAAAGCTGCGAAAAAAACTTTACAATACAAACAGGGCATGTTTACAAAAATAAACAGATTGAGACTGAGGACTTACCTTCTTACTCCCAGGTTGTCCACAGCATTCATTACTCTTCACATCTTCCTTTGGGCAATCATGCTGGGCATGTAATGCCGAATTATTTATGGTGACAGAAGTTCTAGAGCAATCAACCCTCTGGCTAGAATGAGCACAATCCGCATGATTATGTCCATGCATGTGCTCCAAACACTGATGACAATCATCATCTACATTCTGACTCA
The DNA here is from genome assembly GCA_026929855.1 of Poa annua. Lineage (NCBI taxonomy): Eukaryota > Viridiplantae > Streptophyta > Magnoliopsida > Poales > Poaceae > Poa > Poa annua. The sequence goes on along the minus strand of CM049438.1, from coordinate 62,176,306 downwards.
TGTCGAAAGGAGGATGAAATGCCTGCAGTTCATTCCTTTTTAAGAATACCACCGTGTGCATTGCAGTTTTCAGTAAACACAGTCTCAAACAGAACATACCTCAAGCATATTCATGATAAATGATGTATTCATGCATATACACCTGTGAAGTAATAATGCATCAAATAACAGTAGTCAAAAATAGTTGAATCAATCATCACTGAACAGTACACTATACGCACAAAGGCTTCCGTACGAATAGTACCACACCTGGACGGCACAGGGGTCATGGTTACCCACATGGTAAAAAAATATGTGTAGCCCCCTAGATATAAGTAGAATTGACCTCAATTTCAATTGTATGGCCCGGTAATATCTTTGTTTAACTGCCCCCTCTAGCATAATTTTTCTAGCTCCATCCCTATTACTACATGTCATTACCACATCTAGTACTGATTTATAACACATGTCGAAGCATATTGAAATGCAAAATTGCCAAAAAAAAAGGATAGATGTTTAACAAGTATGGCCAAAACTAATTTGAAAAGGCAGGTAGTTTCTTCATAATAAGTAAACGAAGACTACTAACTCATGAAGATAGAGCATCGTCAGAAAATCTCAGATGCCCAGATTAGTCAAGGTAAACACTGGTACATACCAAATATTTGAATCCACTCGGACTAATTGTATCATTCATATATTACAGTTATCAAGCCACTGTTTCAGATGATGAAGAGCATGAGAGATAGATCCAGCATTAAACACATAATTGTACTTACCATCTCAATCTTTGGTACTTCAGACCAAGGTGAAACAGAAGTTCCTGCGCAGGAAATACATATGGGAGTTTACAGCATCAGATAACCTAGATCAATTATAAGAAGGTTAAATGTGGGATGACTCTATGAAAAATAAACCTTGTGTGCCGGAGAAAGCATTTTGAATGACCGTTCATATCTCTTGACGTCTTTCTCTGCTGCATCTTGATAGCTATCACAAAAGCAAAATATCAATATTTTTATAGTCGAAGAAATAAAAAGGCTCATGACCTGGGGAGCAATACTTTGAATGACTGTTTCGATATATTTATATTGAATAGATATCATCTTGTGCTGAGTCACTAATCATTAAAAAGAAGGGAATATCGTAAGGCAAATGCTAGCCGTCAGCCGGCTGTAGATAGGGAAATCTACAGCCGCCTCCCGGACCGTCGGATCTACTTAAGTGACTTGATCTCGCGCGTCCGTCCCATGTAGCAAAAACGGTTCGTCTAAAACATTTTTTTGTGTGTATGTAGCATCGTATGTAGCATTTTTTTTCACGAAAAATGTCAATGCGAGAAAACTTTTGCAACATTTTAAGTGTACATGTTGCATATTTTTGTACTTATGTAGCATTTTGATGAATGCAGCACGATGTCCAACAATTTTTCCCGTGGGCTCCGAATTGTAGCAAAAACTTTTGTAGCATTTTAAACACATCAATGTAGCACAAATCGAAAAGGTATGTAGTATTTCCGAATTGCGACATTGATTTTTAACATTTGTACAAAAATTTGTAAATTATAGCAGGACACAAATATAGCACTTTTGGTCTGTCGATGTAGCACAAATCGACAATGTATCCAACATATTTGTATTGTAGCAAAATCAATGTAGCGCTTTATCTACGCTTATAGTACAAAATACGGTAACACATGTAGCAAATCTAGACATCTCATGTAGCATCGATAAAAATTTAAAAAGTGGACTTGCACAGACTGAAGCTCAAAGGCCACCAACTGAGCGAGCTCCCACCGAATCGATGGAATCGATGGAGCAGGGGGCGGGCGCCGCTGTTCGATCCGACCAGGGGGCTTTGATCCGGACACGGGGGGCTCCGTTCCCGCCGCCTCACGCGCCCAGAGTCCACGGGAGGCTTCCGCCGGCGATGGCTTCGCCTGGTCGCGGGTGGCCTCGCTCCGGCCGGTGCACGGGAGGGCGGCTGAGCTCGCCGGGGGGCATTTGGTGAGCTCGCGGCCGGCTTCGGTTCGCCGCGGTCTGGGAGGCGGACGGCCGGCGCGGCCGAGCAGGGGCGGCGGCGTCCACGGAGCAGGCGGCGGCGGAGCTTCCGCCCAGCGGCCGCGGGGGCCTCGCCGGCGCCCGGGGGGGGGGGGGGGGGGGGGTGGTTGGGCGCGCCGCCGGGAGCCTCCAGGCTCAGTCGCGAGGGGCCGGCAGCCGTTGACGCGATGGGCCCCAGGTTGCCGTCTCGCGGGGGGCTTCGTTTTTGCGGCGCGAGGCGGACGACGACGCCGGCTGTAGCTACAGCCGGTTGATGATAAGCATTTTCCATATCGTAATTGTGTAACATCAATGATGAAACTGTTAAGGAGTATTAGTATTGGTCTAGGAGTCCGTATTAGACTAGATTTACTTTCGTGTCCCCCAAGTCAGATGTATAATGTGGCCTTTGGCCCCCATGTAATACAAGTTGCATATTTCTAACGTGGTATCAGAGCCCAGGGTCCAAGGATTAAGTGTCGCTCGACAAGTCACGACTTGTCTACTTGTTGGTACCTAACGACAAACCCAAAACCTTGATAAGTCATGACTAGTCGCGCGACTTGTCTACTTGTCTGTACCCAGCGACAAGTTGTGACTCATCGACTCGTAATCCTTGCCCGGGTCTCGAGTTCGAGTTCTCATTTTCGCAATTTATCCTAAAATTGCTATTAGCCCCTCGGTGTCCACAGTCCACATACAGGCCACGTACAGGCACGTCGTCATGCCTCTTAAGCCTGCCTCTGACTCTACACGTGTTGACTTGTCTTCCCGTCACGCGTGAGGGGGTGTTGATGTGTATGAGTGGATTGCCTAGCCTTTTCCATCAAATCGGTCTTTTCAAATAGTTGGTTAGTGCATGAAGCTTGACAAAAATATCAAAATATAACAAGACCTGGGAAAAGAAATACATGTCACCAATAGTCCAATATGATGTTTCAAGTACATATCCAGTTCACAAACTACATCTCATATTCTCCTAATATCCATATGGTTAGTCAATTTCATGTGGATGATCTGTTTGACGTGGCGACGGGGCTGAAGAACCCCCGAGTGGTGAGTACCGCGGGCGGAACGAGAGGATTCGTTCGGGGCAGAGGAAGGAGGAGGATGGGGGATGGAGGGTCGGGGCTTGCGTACTTGAAGTAGGCGGCGACGATGCGGCGGAGGGATTTGATCTCGAGCGCGATCTCTTGCTCGGTGTAGCGCCGCTCGGCCATGTTCCCCGGCGGCCGCGAAGCCATTTTTTCAGATGGAATTCGAAATGATGACTACTCGTCGCGTGGAGGAGGTTTTTATCAGAGGAAATGCTTCTATTCTCCTGGTGATCGCTGCGTTCGCCACGCGTCGCCTAGCGCTGGAACTCCCATCGGTCACCACCCATCCCATCCCTTATTATCCTTTTACGATTTGTTTGGTTTTTTTAGCCCGGCTTGGAAAATCGTAAATTAGTGGAATACAGGGGTATATTTCACGGACCTTGTAACCTCCTGTGAAAAATCTTTGGGCCTGGGTATGGGTCACCACTCATCGCTTATCTCTAACGGCAGGTAAGAAGTTGTGTCTTCTCTTAGTCATCCACGTCATTTAGAAAAGACAAAATTATAAAGTTGTACAATGTCTTATCTCTCACAGCCCTGTCTCCAGTATTTGAAGGCCTCGGTGCGAAAATACATAATAAGGCACTAAACTTTATTTATTTTCATCAGAAACATAGTGTTATGAACGATTGGGGATTTCATATACAATGCAATTTTGTTTTTTTTTCTATAAAACAATCATTCTTTGTAATCTCTACTGGTTTTTCAGCCTAACATGTGTACCTGCTAGGCAAAAAAATCTCCACGTTTATAGCATTCGCTCCACGGAACTCACATATCGCTTCACCATCTTCTTCCTCTCCCTCTCGTCTTCCTCGGACATACGAACAGACGAACAGCCAGCCTTTAGATCCATGGTGATGCATACTACGGGTATATAGGATTTGGGGGCCTCTAAATTTTGGGTGCTCTGTGCGGTCGCTCACCTCACACGCCCTCATCGACGGCCCTGATCTCTTATTGCCAACCTTAATAATTAATGAGAATTAATTATTTTTTAATAGTAAATTGTATGGAAAGACAACTTATACAATGGTGAAATTAGTCTTCTCTTATTTTGTAAGAGATAATCTTTTAGCTAAGTGAAGCCAGCATTTTCTTTCTTCATTCTCTCTCTTCCAACTAGACAATTATCCTACGTGTTAACACTAAAAAAAGGCTGACGTCACCCCATTGTACATGCCCTAACATTACAACAAGCTTTTGGTCAGCCACAAGATTTTTTTTTTTTTGCCAACCCCAACCGCGTTCTCCCCCGCATGGTTCTTTTAGAATGCCACGCTCAATTATTTACACAATCAATTAGCAATAATTACATGAATTACAGATCAAACAATTGCAATCAGCAGTAATTGCGTGATCAATCGGCCCTAAATCTCGCCTCCCTCTTTCCATGCTCTCGCGCCCCCTTCAATTGAGCATGGCTACCCTAGCACCCTCTACATATCGTGTACAACTTTCTTGCTTGATCCATTTGTTGCAAATCCATCTAAGAAAGAGAGGGATCCTTGATTCGTCCCCTGCAGGAGAGGGATCCGGAGCAGGCCCGTGTGGGGCATCTCGGCCTGACGGCGGTTGGGATCCCATTATCATCCAGTCATTTGACATCCGAGCAGACGTCGCTAGATCGGGAGTGCATGTTTTTTAGTCTCTTATCAAACTGCATACCACCATTGTTCCCGGTTTCTCTTCTATCCAGGTGAATAATTTGATTGCTACGACAGCTTGGTACATATGGTGGCTTAGAAGAAGACAGTCCCATGGTGAGCAAGTGCCTCCGATTCAAAATTGTGTAACATCAATTCGGGCTATAACTGCTAATGCGGCATGTTCACATACTCCCTCAAGCCCTCAGTATAAGTTGATGTGGATAAAGCCAGGTGGTGACATTGTGAAGCTAAATGTTGACGCAACTTTTTCGGCGGATGAAGAGGCTGGTGCAGTGGGTGCAGTACTTAGAAATTGTCAGGGAACGTTCATGGCTGCGTCTTCGGTATTCATACCGCATGTGCCCTCTGCGCACATGGCAGAGGCGCTAGCAATGCGCCACGGTCTAACACTTGCTAATGATCTGGGTTATGTCTCCATCGCAGCGGAACCGGACCCCCTGGAAGTTGTTCAAATGTGTTCTGGAGAGAATAGAATTTGGAGTGAAGCAACGACAATGTATGCTGATATTTTCGCAAAGGTTGGTGCAATTGGAAAAGTCACTTTTCAACACTGTGGGAGAGAAGTGAACAAAGTTGCTCATACCATAGCTAGGAAGTGTTTTATTTCTAAACTTCATTGTACCTGGGTCGACGAACCCCCCCCCCCCCCCCCCCCCCCCCCCCCCCCACTTCCTCTTACAAACTCCCTTAGATGATGTAACTATTTTTTTATGCAGGCGGCAGGTTTCAGACGTACTCTTTCCCTTACCAGGGTACCTACGGGGACTGGAAGGGTTTTGATGAGGAGGCCTGACGACCAAATATGTGCTGGTTTGAATTTCAAAAAAAAAAGGTGTCTGTGTAACAATTGTTGATTAGACAATACAGAGTGAAATGCATGGTCTGGAACGTTACATTGTTAATGGGTTGAAGGCGGCCATTTATTTGATCAACTCCATTACTAAATACCTTCCTGAATTTGAGAAAAAGCATTATACATGTCACCATAAGGGTTAATTGACTATATCGCCTTCCCGTCTAAGACTAATTGTTGTGCAGATCTGATACTTCTGGTGAGTGTGGTGTTTCCACTCCGTATGTGTTCAGAAAAATGAACATGTGTGTGTATGCTGCTCGTAAATTACAGGGGATCATACTATTTTGCAAAATAATGATCTTTAGTCTAGCTGATTGTTACCATGAAGAATTTTGGTGTCTAATTTGTTCCGATGAATTTGAGACTAGCTACTGGTATCGTTGCACAAAAGGATCACATGCTACTTCATTCGTAGTAGTACATCATAATTCTGAACTAAACAATGTAGATGTTTGTGACTGAAAATATCTAAACCAGACCTGAGTGCGCAACTAATGCTTAATTTGAGTATTTGACCTCAGCAATAATGATTGCAATTTCATATAGCAAAATGGAATTGTCTCCACATATTGGTAAACTACTCCTGGAACACCTTATGATATATATTTTCTTGAGAACCTTTTTGTATTTGGTGTACATCTAAGAACTCAAGTTTCATAGTTTGGATAATACCGCATTTATTTTACTTCACCATGTTTCAGTTCTCCTACTGATTCAGTTTTCACCTTATATCTTGTTATCTTGGGACATGGTTATAACTACCTTTTAAAGTATATGATTCAATATCGGTTCCATTTCATCAGAAATTGGAGCCTCTTTTTGTGGTTGGAGTGGGACTGTAATTTTATGAAGTTTGTTTGCCCCTTAATTCACCTTTGTTACTATAAAAATGACCACATATGATCAACCAACCCTTTTGCGACCACTTCTTTTTTAGGCATTGTCATGTTGATGGTCCATGTAAATGGTTTTTTATGGTGCGAAAGGGATGTTACTTTGGAATATTCCATGTACCTTAAGCAGAGAACTGAATATATGTTGCATACCATTCTGATTAACCCATTTCAAACTAATGGATTCTCTTGGTGATTCAGGAAACCATGTTGAAAACCAACTGTCATTCAAGTGGGTGTACATAATAGTACACTTTATTGTTGGAGAGAAAATATTGTACCTCATGCAAGTGATGCAGGAGCGTTTATTGTATTCTTTATGTCCTAATGAATATTGATTTGACAACCAGCTTATTTGTCTTTGTGATGCTAAGGTCATGTTAAATATTGAGGCATTCTTTGACAATACCTACGGCAATGTGGCATTTCCAGCGGAGATTACTCCAGTAATTATATTGGTGGTTGAAATTGGCGGATGTTACAAACTCGAAGTAAATATGTAGCAACTCTTCTAATATGATAAAGTACATTCAAGTGTCATTGCTAAAAGATTTCATTTGATCCCTACCTTGCACTTGTCAGAAAATCCCACTCCTTTTAGAAAATATGTTAATGTGTTTAAACGTGCTCTGATTTCACTCCATCCAGAGTGCTATGGTATTGTGCAGGACATCTTGTTAGCTATGTGCTTCTTGTTCTAAAGTTTGCAATTAATATCTTCTTGTCCGAGGATAAGCCATGGTTTTTTCATCGTGTGCTCTCACAAGTAATAAGGAAACTACTTTTAATCAAACATCTTGTTAATAGTATCAATCAATATATAAAATTCTATCCTCATAGCTATTCCACAAAATACACAAACACAAAGTATAGACAATAGGTTGGAACTTCCTTTTCTTTCAGGTATTGCATGTCATGTCTCTAATTTAATGAGAATTGAAACATGGGAAGGCTTGCTTCGTAAGCATCCACAACCCATTTTATTTTTCTTACCGATGCAACACACATGCTCCTTAGATTTAAATTAAGATTTGGAGAAAGTTTATTTTTCTGATGTATATTGACGTGTCAATGCTTTCTGTGTTGCTGCCATTTGTTATACAAGGAGAAAAAGAAACATTGGTTTTTTTTATAGAAACGTCGACTTTATTGATCACATAATCATAATGTCATTACAAATAGTCTCTCATATACAATCCGGAGCAACCCCACGCCACACAGAAACAGCAGAAGTAAATCTAGCTCTAGCTAAGTAATGAGCAGCAGAGTTTAAACTACGGCCAACATGCCGAAAAGAGCAAGAACGAAAAACAGCAGAAACCGCCCGGATGTCATGAATCACCGGTCCGATTATTGATAGATCATGTTGCCCACCGTTGACTCGGTTCACCACCGAGAGGCAATCAGAACTGAAGATAACATTTGAGAAGCCCTCCTCCTTAGCGAAGAAGACAGCACGCCGAAGAGCGAGTGCCTCAGCCATCTCCGGAAGAAGAACCTCCTCTTGAACCCCACAACACGCAGCAAGGCAGGCGCCGGAGTGATCCCGGACCACCACACCGAAACCCATGCTTCTGGATTCAGAACACAAAGCAGCATCAACGTTGAACATCACCAATCCAGCCGGCGGCGGAGACCACTTGGGAGCAGACACCGTAGTCTCACGCCTGTGTGTTGGGTTAGCAATGTATAGATGAGTAGCAATCATATTGATATAAGCCAGAATTTTCTCCGCAATTGACTTAGGGCTCATCATCAATTCTCCTTCCCTGATCCTGTTGCGAGAGTCCCAAATGTGCCACATTGTCACCGCTAGCACTGTGGACTCCATTTGTGAGGATCTTTCCAGGAACTCCATCGTCCAAATCTTAGCCGAGATGAACGACTTCCTCTGCAAATGAATTGGAAATTCTGCACGTATCACATCCCAAACCTCTCGGGCAAATTGGCAGAACAGAATAGTGTGTTCAATGCTTTCAAAGCGTCCACAAAAAACACAACCATCCGATGCAGGAATTTGCCGCTTCTTCAGTTGGTGACCAGAGGGGAGGCAGTCGTGCGCGAATCGCCACAGGGTAATCTTCATCTTCCCAGGCGCTTTAATCGACCACAACCTTTTCCACAACTTCTCCTCGCGAGCTGTACCATCCGAGGATCCTCGATGTGCCATAAGAAACATTGGGTTGGAGATGAGAAAGTGCTGGTTGTTTATGTTGCTATTAAATTGGTGTGTAAAATCTTTGTTTGTTTGTTTGTTGTTGCTGCTGAATGTTGTGGTCAAAAGTCAACAATATTTCAGCTATTTCAAAATAATTTCAAAGCAATATCGCATTGAATAATTTGAACCAGACTGAAACACAACATGTGAATATTTTCAGGAGAAAACTTTATAATTTTGAGATATAAGAGATAAAATTTAGGGGAATTGTTAGATTTGCCTTACCCTTTCCTCTTCGCGATCACATTACTATAGTGTTTTTTGGTATTAAATTTGTTTTGCCTAATAGGGCCAAGATAGGTATTTCAACTAGATGTCCATGGTGCCTGGGTTAGGAAACTGTGAAGTAATTAGTCAGAACAATTTGATAAAAAAGTAATTAGTCTGAACAAAAATAAATCTTTAATATAAATATAAAAAGTAGAATAAGTTTTCAAACATAATGTCACGAAACCACAATTTTTTTCTTTGTTATCCCGTTGCAAGTACAGCAAGGCAACCTGATGGGCGAGCCTCACTCACTCGTTAGAAGCTTCTGTCGGCGTCGTCATTGACGAGACGAGGAGGCTGGTGCTCCCTATTTCCCTAACCGGGCCGTAAGTGCAAGGTTCTTGGCGAGGACAGCATGGATCGAGATCAGGGACAGAAAGAATCAAAATTATTTTCAATAAGCATATGAATAGTCGTTGTAGTATAGTGGTGAGTATTCCCGCCTGTCACGCGGGTGACCCGGGTTCGATCCCCGGCAACGGCGTTCTATATTTTTTCTGCACAGCTGCCGACCTTCGTTCCGAAGAACATGGATTGCCTTGTGCCTTGTCTCCATTACATGTGTTCATATTGCCGCACACGCCTCCCTGGGTGCTGAAGTTAAGGTGTATAGAGCCAAGACTACAACAAGAATGGAGCGTCAAATTCTCTGCTGTTAACATTTAAACATTCTTACTTACCGCACAAGTCGAATGCGGCTGCTGAAGAAAAAAGAACGCGGTCCAGAAATCATGCTATTTTTACCTTTTTGGGGTTCAAATTCTTGTCTATCGTTCTATAAATAGTACTACATCTCTTGTCCAGCTGTATCCCCAAAACCAACTTATATAGCATGGTCGACTCCTTTCATCCTATAGCACTCAGATGGGCCGGCTAAAGTCATCAGTACATCATCGTTCGCTAGTAATGCCACACAAATTCTATCACAGGATTCACAACTATGAGGTTTTAGTATCATGGTGAGAAATGGCAGCACGAACCGATCATCCTTATTTGTCCTACCTAGGTTGGCTTCCAGCCTCTGGATAAACATCACTACTGACTGACCATAATTCAGTTTTCTAAATGCAAACAGCTTTGCATGCGAACCACACCAAACAGAGAATCTCCACCTCACCGACTCTTCTTCACTTTTGATCGGGACACGTCCTTCCTCATTGTCCAAAATGCTGCACGGTACCGATTCTGCAACTCAACAGAAGTAGAAATAAGATTGGTTGCCATACATAAACTGAATTCAAATACTTAGGAGAAATATGCATGTAGTAGTATCACTATGAGTAGGGAGAACGTATCAACTAACAAACATTAGCACGGGTGTAATTCCAAGTAATCAAAGCGGAGCATCTTACAGTAGCTATAATAACACCCAGCCACTGAGAATGTATCAGCATAACAGTAATTATAATACATACACTGAATGTATTCTAACAGTGCACATGTCCACAAGGGAAAGGGGGCAGGCGGGCAGCTAAAAAGGATTAACAAGTTTACCTGCATCATTGATGCCATATTTGCTGTGTAAGTGGTATCTATCATTTTCTCCACCTGCAAATCGCATATCAATAAAACGTGCGGAAACATCAATAGTCCATTTACAGTGCATAGACCCTCACCTCCATCACAAATCCATAATGGTAAGCTACCCTCTTCACGTCTTCTAAACTTAGTTCGATAGACATATCCTGAGTTCAAGTAGACAAATTTTGTCAAGGCAATGATAATGCCACCTTCAATTAGTACAAATAATGGGGGTCGGCAAATGCGTAATTACATCATCTGGTCCATAAGAATCAGCAAAGTGATACAGAAGTGGACCCATGTTTACCCAGACCTGTTGATTCAGATTGACACAATTACTTAGTGTTTATAGTAGATAGAGAAACACCAGTTATAATAATAGCACTGGAGAAACAACTTTACTAAATAATGAACTTCCCTACAAATCAGCTCACAAAATAACATAGGCAGTACTGGTTCTAATGAAGAATATCTAATGTAATTAAAATATTAGAACAAGAGACCTCACCCCACCATCCTTGAGAATTTTTGATATGATCTCAATGTATTCAACAATATTGTGTGCCGTATCCAGGAAGAAGCAAGTTACAACAGCATCCCAAGCAGCTGGAAGAACAGATAAGAATTGTAACAATGTCAAAAACAGCATTTATTCATTACGCAAGTACATACTACAAAATGAAACAGTGAACAGACAAATGCAAGAATATTGAACTCAAAAAAGACTTGGGACATCCATGAGCACAGTAATAGCATCAGCATGCATCAATAGCGTACATGACTTCCTAAAGGATGTGCTTCAGTGCTCTCAAAGTTAATAGAATAGCATTAAATGCAAAGCAGATTAAGGCCTGCTTTATTCCACTAGCAATGTTCAAAACTCGGCCGACTTAACTTTTAATCGGCCAGTTAATTGCTGCTCGTAGGGTCACCGTGCCGAATACATCTGTCCATCTTCCAGATATTTAACCACACTGCTTTTAGGCGTCTCGAATGATTAATTTATATGAAGGCCATAAGCTGGGCCCCATTACATGTGCTATCGCCACTTAAAACCACCACAATGTTTAAGTACTGGATGGACCCTTAAGGTGGAGCCCACTTATCAGTTTTTTTTTCCTTTTTTTCACTCACCGTTCACCTGTTCTTCTCGTGACTTCGCGAGGTGTGGTAGAAATCGCTCAAAATTTGCATCACTATCGTTTTCGCCAGGCAGGTTTGTACGACAAACTAGCCGCGCCAGCAAAGCACCTCTTGGCAATTCGAGATGCCTACACGGACCACGGGCCACCGCCGCACATTCAATCCTGTGGGCACCACCTTCTCTGCTTGTTCCCCTTCTGCAGGCCTTCCCATGATTCTAGCGCCTCCCTGTCTTCCCGATCCGCTGCCCTTCGTTGTCATAACCACCCCAATCCGCCGCCTGAACCTACTTCTCCTCTGCCCGAGGGGTCATGTGCGAGGTTGAGGAGGCAGTAGCTTCACGGAACCCCTGCGTGACCACGACGCCTTGCTCGCCGACGCGTCCACCATCGGCACACGTGAACCTGGTTACGCCATCAATGGCCGCCGGCGCGAGGGGGCTGGACAAGCTCTGGGTTTAAACGACAGGACAGGGCCAGCATGGGAGCGGAGATGGGTGCATTGCCACTCAGATTCCAGAGCACGGGAGAGGCGCGTGACATGCAAGACCCTCAATCTGGGCTACCTCTGTTTTGGTGCTGGTCCTTGCCTGTACTCAGGTACTACTCGTCATCATCCCGTGCGCACTTAGTGCTGGTGGCATATCCCAGCGCGTTGCAAGAGAAACCGTTGAGAACGGCAGAGAAGAAAATGGTTCTTTATTCGTTATGGCCCGGCCATACGGTTGTGGGCAACCATAGCTTTTTTGGCCAGAGAGCGACCCTCATAATGCTTAAATCAGCGTGAGGTCGACCTGAAGATCATTATGGTCCTTATTTCAACATTGGAGACACCCCGTCTAACCACCTAACTTCAGCCCCCTGCAGTTGCATGCCCACTTCTAGCTATAACTATTCAATGGACACGCGTTAGGATTGTAGCAAGCAGAAGCACAATTAAGCTGATTCTAAAACAGCACATACCTGTTTGGTTCAGAAGTCATGTAAGGATACAATTGTCATTAATGCACCTAGAACTAGAGGTATCATGATCCGTGAGAAGAAAGATGACTATTCATTTAAGAAGACACCAACTTAATAGTGCACATCAATCAATTTAAATATGTGCATCATAAGTCAAAGAACACACCAGCCCAGTAGTGCACATCATCTTGACTCATGCTTTGTTTAGTAAAAATCCCATTTGTAAGAGAAGTGAGTGAACTTACATTCTTGGCTCTCCTCACTGTAGACCTCTACAAAATCTCCAGCACACATCGAAAATCCTTCGGTTATCCCAGCACTGTAAATAGAAAGGAGGCACATGTGAGCTAAATATGCCAACATGAAGCACACAAACAGATAAGAATTAGTGTATCCCCGTTTAACTGAAGTCCACAGTCAATAGAAATAAAATTTCATCTTTTACCTAAAGTTTAAAAAGGGAATTTTTTGTTTTTGCCACACTATTTTTTGCCCATTTTACTTTTGCCACTCTAAATTTTGACATTTGGCTTTTGCCCTGCCAGTTCCTAGAATTACATCATTTTGCCCCTACCGTTGTTTTTTTGCTTTTGCTTTTGCTCTTTCCCGGCAAAAGGGAAAAAGAAAAACGTCAAAATTTAGAGTGGCAAAAGCACAATGGGCAAAAAGAAGTGTAGAAAAAGCAAAAAAGTCCTGATAAAAAAATGCCATATGACTTCACAAGTTCAAGTAGTAAACTCGATTCTAAAATAAAACGAAGCTCAGATTAGACAATCAAATGTAAGTGTGTGACACCAAATTTTACATCCAAATGTCAATTTGTTCTGTAGGTTTTGCAAAAACTTTTGATAGGGTAACATTATAGGTCCTCAAACTATTTCCCTGGTCTCACACAGGTTCTCGAACTTTGAAAATCATCACATGAGTCCTGAAAGGGCAGTCAGATACGGACGGCAGCATTCCAATTTTCAGGACCGACAAGAGACGGCAGAGATAGGACCTATAATGCACTAATATTCCATAGTCTAATCTGTTTTACAAATGTAATCAACATAGTTGTACTCTGGCCCATGAAATACTCGGGCCAAATGCATCCAACAGGGATACATGTACAGCTTGCACCAAATGTACACAGCCTGAAGCATGGAAACATATCACATTGTAGAGGTGCTGACACTGATAATAAAATGTTAAAATCATGATGTACTATACCTTGAGGGATGAATATCAGGAAATGAAACAGGCCGAAGTTGATCATTGTCTGAGAGAGAATTGCAGTTGCTGTGTATCCAAGGATAAATAGTACATTCATTGGCCTCTTGCGTACTGATAGGAATATGTAGTATAATAGGATTATTAGCACAACTTGATAAAGTAAAGTGCTTGATCACATATAAATATTTGTAGCACAGAGTTAAGAGATTGACATACTGGTTTAAAATAAAATTTGAACAGATCATCATGTAATATGAGAACTCATTTCCCTGGCTTACAAAACCTGTTCAAGGGAAAAATACAGAATTACAATAAATATATTTTATTAGCTAATCTTCAATCGAACATCACTATAATGTACCCAGGGAAGAGATCTCCAGAGCCAATCTCCCAAGCCCAGCACCAGGGACTAAACATGATGGAGGCCTGTGAATTTCAAAACATACAATTAACGATGGAAGACTAGAATGAATCAGGAAGAAACTTCTGTTTATTTGTGATGTAAACAGAAATGCTTCAAGCTACCATCCATGGCCATTATAAGAGCAGGTGGTAGGCTAAATATAGCTGAACCTTAAGGAAACATGCTCATAAATAGTACTCCCTCCGGTCGTAAAAGATTGACGCAGGAAGTCAGCTAGCAGCATATAACTTTGTACACGCCTTGCGACATTCAAATCGGATCAGAGGGAGTAGTACTAGTATTCCCATAAACAAGCATTCAAGAGTATGAAGACAACACGATGATGCAGGAACTTTGTCAATTTGTTCCTTGCACCCAACTCATACTTCTAAGATGATTGGATTGAACAAATAGAAAACAAAGGAAGGTTCAACCTCACAGGTTCTGTGATGGCTGAGCAGCTTCAAAATAATTTCCTAAGATTACTGGGAAAACAATACCATCTCAAAGGTTAGTCAGTTTCCATTATAAAGCCCAATCCAACCACCATGCAAGCAAACTAGTGAGCACAAACACACACAAAATATGCACAGCGACAAAAAGCTCTTGACCAATTCTTAATCTTACATGTTACAGAAAATCATAAACAAGTATGTGATTTTAATTAGTCAAACAAGGGACAATGCATGTTTACCTGCTCCGGTCAGGAAAAAGACGATTAAGTTCCTCAAGAATTGGTTTATAGCACTCATCACGTTCAATCTGACCCTGAACAAAAAAAAGGTAGAAACATGAAATTACACCAGAACAGGAAAACAAAAGCTCTACTTGAAGCACATTATAAAACAATCTACAGTTACAGAAAATTACCTCCTGGGCCCAGTCTCTCACAATATTTCTTATGATGCATCTTACCTACATAAACAGGAATAGACTGAATAACAGAAGAAACAAAGCAAAAAAATCCGAGAGAGAAACCACATAAACTGAAGGAAAAAATGCAAATGCAGGTTGCAGGCAAAGGGACCAGCACCTGAACACGTGCATGCAGACCACTTCAGCAAAAATACCATGACTAAGGAATTAAATTTATGAAAAGGAGAAAACATATAAAAAGCACTAATATCACATCTCAGGAAAGATGCCAGCTACAGTGCAACTTCTTAGGTTGTCAACCAGTATACACCCTTGCCTAGCATCCCCCTATCACATTATACTATCACTATCAGCATATCAGAGGAATGTAAATGATAAGAACCATTACTTTGTCAACGTCAACGAGAGGAACATCCAAATGCAAAGATGGAGGCATGCAGTGCCCTGGAGTAACCTGAAATAAGGAAAACAGGATTGTTATAATCCACAGCTATTTGATACATTATTATCTACAAGTAGGTGTCAAGAGATTATATTGCAGACTAGGAATGAGCGCTTCATATCTTAGTGAATCACGAAATGTTGTGTGATATCCTGTCCTAAACTTTATGACGAGTTTGCTGTTAAATTGAGCATTGACAAGTTTCCTGGAAATTAGGAAAACTGACCAATGACGAGTTACCTATGCCCAATCCATAAATTCTGATGGGGAGACTGGTATGGCGCCAATGATCATCACTATGGCTAAACTGCAGGGTCCAATTTGGCTTAAGGTCACCATTTACGAAGTGAATCTTAACTTTTGAATAAGTACCTTAGAGGTATAAATAAACACAGTATGAACCGATATTCTGTACAAATTCAAAAATGCAGGTGAATGTCCATTTTTTATTTTCTAACATATGAAGTGGTTCCACATTTTAAATAAAGTGGACATGCCACAAATCCCTAGAGGATTGACACCTGGAAGAAAGAGTACCAGTTCCAATGCCTGGTTTACTCTTTGCCAGGCATATTTTTGCAATATAGCCTCCTGACCTAGCTTGAGTAACAATTGCAATACCTGGTTTACTCTTTGCCCGACTTTATAAAGGAGTCATTATAAACAAATTCGAGTCGAATCCTAAATTTATCAAATACCATGATCAGAACTTCAGAGTTCAGAACTATCGGGATTTCCGAGTAATGTTTTGTGGTAATATATTGACCGATGTCTACTGAAATATATTACAAGATTTCAATGAGAACATAACAAGCATATCGTGTCCATGCACTAGTCGTTTAGGCATGTCAAAATCAAATTCATCTGTGAAGGTAAAGCTAAGTTCTAAATTATGCATTTGGGAATTATATGGAATAAAAAGAAACGCTTACATCCTGCAAGAGGAGCTTACATTTTCATCAGTACAAGATGCAAAGCAATCTGTAATAGCAGTTGCACTTGAATCTTCGACACCATTACATGATTTATCCACATCCTGGGATGTCCCCAAGTTGGGGACAGCATGCTGGGAGCAGCCCACCATGTAAACTTCCTCATCCTGTTTGATATAAATCAGTCAGACTATACATGCAACACAAAGGAGAATACTTAAGAACACTCATTATTGTGTTTATGTTTGGATGCAAAGTAGTTACCACAGTTTCTATTAACTACAATGTTAGAACTTCTAGGCACGAAATACCACAATTTACGAATAATACTGTATTTTACAGTACTGGCAAAAAACAAGGGATATTTGACAATTGCAGTATTTAGTATTGTATCTTGTTTTCATTTTCAATGTCGTTAGGTAATTAATTAGTCATTGAAGTAGATAACTGAAATTATTACTGATAATGATGCAGGCACAAATTAGGTCATTAGTTTGTTTACTAACACACATATCAATTTTACATACTCTACAAATTAGCTAGCCTCCTTGTGATAAGGTACTAACCAATATTTCCCTCTGTACTCTGTATGTTAGAGCTAGCAGTAGATGCATTCCATGGAGATAAAAGAGAGTGCTTTAAAGATGCATGTGCTACTCTACACACAATTAAGCACAAGGACACAACATATGCGAGAGACCAGCAATTCATCATTTCGATTTCTCTGTTTAGGAAAAAGAGTTGTGTGGTAAGAATTACCACAGTATCTGGAATAAGTGAATATTACAGTTTGTTAAACTACGATAATTATTAGATCCAAATGTGTCCGTTGTAAGAATTACCACAGTATCTGGAGTATGTTCTTTTCAGAAACAAAGGTATTCTGAAAAGCTGCAAAAAAAAACTTTACAATACAAACAGGGCATGTTTACAAAAATAAACAGATTGAGACTGAGGACTTACCTTCTTACTCCCAGGTTGTCCACAGCATTCATTACTCTTCACATCTTCCCTTGGGCAATCATGCTGGGCATGTAATGCCGAATTATTTATGGTGACAGAAGTTCTTGAGCAATCAACCCTCTCGATAGAATGAGCACAATCCGCGTGATTATGTCCATGCATGTGCTCCGCACAATCATGACAATCATCATCTACATTCTGACTCATGTCGAAAGGAGGATCAAATGCCTGCAGTTCTTTCTTTTTTAAGAATACCACCATGTGCATTGCAGTTTTCAATAAACACAGTCTCAACAGGAACATACCTCAAGCATATTCATGATAAATGATGTATTCATGGATATACACCTGTGAAGTAATAGTGCATCAAATAACAGTAGTCAAAAAAGTTGAATCAATCATCACTGAACAGTACACTGTACGCACAAAGGCTTCCATACAAATAGTACTACACATGGACGGCACGAGTCATGGTTACCCCCATGGTAAAAAAAATACGTGTAGCCCCCTAGATTTAAGTAGAATTGACCTCAAATTTCAATTGTATGGCCCGGTAATATCTTTGTTTAACTGCCCCCTCTAGTATAATTTTTCTAGCTCCATCCCTATTACTACATGTCATTACCACATCTAGTACTGATTTATAACACATGTCGAAGCATATTGAAATGCAAAAATGCCAAACAAAGGATAGATGTTTAACAAGTATGGCCACAACTAGTTTGAAAAGGCTGTAGGTAGTTTCTTCATAATAAGTTAAAGAAGACTCCTAACTCATGAAGACAGAGCATCGTCAGAAAATCTCAGATGCCCAGATTAGTCCAGGTAACACTGGTACATATCAAATATTTGAAAAGGTAAGATTTGGTGATTCCACTCGGACTAATTGAATCATTCATATATTACAGTTAACAAGACACTGTTTCAGATGATGAAGAGCATGAGAGATAGATCCAGCATTAAACATGTAATAATAGTACTTACCATCTCAATCTTTGGTGCTTCAGACCAAGGTGAAACAGAAGTTCCTGTGCAGGAAATACATATGGGAGTTTACAGCATTAGATAACCTAGATCAATTATAAGAAGGTTAAATGTGGATGACTCTATGAAAAATAAACCTTGTGGGCAGGAGAAAGCATTTTGAATGACCGTTCATATCTCTTGACATCTTTCTCTGCTGCATCTTGATAGCTATTACAAAAGCAAACTATCAATATTTTTATAGTCGAAAAAATAAAAAGGCCCATGACCTGGGGAGCAATACTTTGAATGACTGTTTCGAAGTATTGATATTGTATCAATGAAAAAAATAGCGCGCTAAAACGGCGCTATAGCGCCGCTATAGCATATTTTGGAGGTGAACGCTATGCTATGCAAGATTAGCACGTCAAGGCGCTATACACGCTTTTAGCGCGCTAAACACGCTATTTTTAGCTCGCTATACACGTTTTTAGCGCGCTATACACGCTATTTTCACTCAACCTTGCAAAATCGTCATTTTGTGATAACCCTATACACGCTTTGTGCTAGAGTCTGAGACTATCTTGAAAATGCATGTTGTGACGACCCTATGTGATGTGGAATTTGTCATTAGCTTGACTTTTTCATTTTGAATTTGGTGATCATTGTGATCTGATTATGTCATTTGGCCTCCACATGTGATTTCTTATGCTTGTATTACTCTGGAAATAATTTTAGCTGCTTAAATTCTTTATATACAAGGTATATATGTCATTTTTTTCAAAACGCTATTTTGAAAAATAGCGTGCTATTAGCATGCTATAACTTGCATAGCGTCTGGAGAAGGCCACGCTATTTTAAAATAGCGCGCTATTTTTTTCGTTGTATTGTATAGATATCATCTTGTGCTAAGTCACTAATCGTTAAAAGGAAGGGAATATCGTAATTGTGTAACATCAATGATGAAACATCAAATTAAACCAAGACCTGGGGAAAAAAATACATGTCACCAATCTGATGTTTCAAGTACATCCAGTTGACCAACTACATCTCCTAATATCGATATAATTACTCAATTTCATGTGGATGATCTGATTAACGTGGCCAGATGTTGAGAACTCAAAACACTCTCCAGCGGCTTTAATCAGCAACAAGCCAACAATCAAACGCAAGGGTGCAACTCCAATCCACTGTTGCATCGGATACATCAATCATGGATACACTGAATCTCCCAACCCACACTGGCCCTGTCTGACCCATACGGAAGCAAATTGGACACTGCTATTAGCAAACGTCCAAACGTTACAATCCGCAGCAAAGCCTAGTCCCCAACCATGGGCACCAGTTAATTTCCCAGCGAGTCCCAAATCAAATCCGGAAAGCACCAGCACTCCAAAACTGGGGCAGCGGGCAACCATCCCTAAACCCTACGACTCGGAAGGACCACGAACTGGAACTGAGCTCCACCGCGGACTCCAGTCCACCCACCCAATCGGACTCCGGCTCGGAGCGGCGCGCGGAACTCTCGCTATCAAGGAGATACGCTTCGAACACACCCAATCAATCTCGCGGCGGGGCTGAAGAACCCCCCGAGTGGTGAGGGGACGGGCGGAACGAGAGGATTCGTTCGGGGCAGAGGAAGGAGGAGGACGATGGGGGGGTCGGGGTTTGCGTACTTGAAGTAGGCGGCGACGATGCGGCGGAGGGATTTGATCTCGAGCGCGGTCTCTTGCTCGGTGTAGCGCCGCTCGGCCATGTTCCCCGGCGGCGGCGAGTCGAGGCGAGGCGAAGCCATTCTCTTTTTTTTTACTCCGTAGATGGAATTAGTGGGGTTTCAAAATGAGGACGAGTCGCTCGCGTGGAGGAGGTTTTTTGCCAGGCCAGCTGGCTTCACTTATCTCTGCGAGAAGTACTGGGCCTGATCTTCGGTCCAGACGAGTTTTGCTAGTCTTTTTTTTTAGATCGCCCCCAGTTTGTCCACCGAAATTTACCATGGACCAAGGGCACTTCTATTTTGTTGGTGGACGTTTATCCATTTTCATTCTTCTGCCTATTTGACACACTTTAATGCAAATGTAATGGATAATTTTGACACGCAAATTGATTTACCAAGATCGGGTGGTTGATCACCTTCATCCCCGCAATTATGTAATATACTCACAAACTTGCATAAACTTGTATATAAAGAGTTAACTGCATGACGCACCCACAAACTTGACATGCATGTGCAAATACTCTCTTAAATTTGCAAAGTGAGGGTGGGGTCGGGACGTCGGGTGGCGCTTAAACTTGTATTAACACACCAGATTGGTTCAAGATAAGTTTGGTCGAAATAAATTCTTAAAATGTTAGTATGAGTTGTTTTTATGTTGTACTTCAGATTCGTTATTAGTCCCAACCGTTGAGGGCTCGACAACCTGTCAAACGTCACGTGCACCGTGTATGGATATTTTGCAGTAAATCGCCGTGGGAACGTTTGACAATTATTTCTGGCCAAACTTATCTAAACCAAAAGACATTTTTTTTCACCGACTTTTTGTGTGCAAAATTACTGGCTCTAGTTGATGGTGTGAATTTGGACTAATATAATATTTTTTACATTGTAATATAAATTTAAAGGCCACCCAACACCATTTGGCAAGTTTATGGGGTCATTTGCACATCTGATACAAGCTTGTAGGTGCCTTGAATATTCCAAACTTGTTCGGTCCAAAAACTGTATGACGTACGTTTGGCCGAGACCAAGGAGGAATGGAGGGCTTGGAGTTGCAGCCAACAAGCAAGGTCAAGCTTATATGAATTATTGTGGAGAAAGCCTTTTTTTATAGATTTTACCGAGTCTCAAATGTAATTTTTTTTATAGATTGCAACTAGTGATTTTCTACCCAATACATGCATTCACGGATATAGATTGCATTTTCTACCCAATGGTTTATATGACTCTATTGAAAGGTACAATCCAGATGCACGGTTGTCGAGATGTGCAACTAGGTGAACAACCTAAGTGCCAAGCACTACATAAAACAAGTTACAACTAGAATGAAAGCAACAAGTAAAGTTAAAGAGAACCCTAACAGTAATTCCGAAGTTCTTTCCGAAAAGTACATCTTCGTTGTAGGGGTGTGGTACCACAAAAGCTCGCCCAGTTATTTTTTATGCTCACCCACAAAGGAAGAGACTCAACCCACTAAGCGCAGCACTTGAAGGCAGCAATCGAACCTTTGCACACAAGGTCGAGGCAAACCATACAGCTTCCGTCTAGGTTCACTCAAGAGTAACAAATTACATAACGGAATAAATGAGGAACCAAATTTTGCTTTGATCAAAGGGTCAAGGGTGGATCTATATCTTCCTAACTCAATCCCTAAAAAGGTATTATAAGGTTTCATGGGTTAGTAATGAAATGCAAACACTAAAAAATCATGATGCCCTTCTCTGGAAAAATGTTCCCAAGCCACATCTATCATGGTAACAAATTCCAAATATGAATTGATTTCATACAAGTTTTACTTCCATCGATAAAGCTGGCTCAATAGGATTTCACCAACTGATTGTCGATAGTCAGAGCAAGAGAAAGCATAACCTTGCTAAATTTAGATATAAAATTTTCACCGTTTTCCTCGCCGTGTCACACCTGAAGTTGTTAAATTCACGGCTCTACTTTCACCCATGATCGCCTGAACTTTGAGACAATGCCAGCAAATTACATAGGTACTCAGAGCTCGCAATGCACATAGAAGCATCAAAGCAAACCGGCATCATGAATACAGTAGTCCGGTAAGTCAAAACTAGAACACGTGCAAATCACGAATCATAGTTGCCTGCGAAGGTCCTAATAACCCTTTTTCAGTCAGCTCTACCATAAGCTATAAATTCCTTCGAAAGATTCAGAAAAGCAGAGGTCAATTTAATTGTAATACACATGCTCGTCAGAGCTGGTAACAAGTATACACTTATGCTGTAGACAGCAATAGCTTGAGACCCATCTTCGAGACTGTCAAACCAAATGGAGTGAACCCAACAACCATTGCTGCCAAAATCAAACACCATACTAAATACTATTTGGAGAGAGAGGATAGATTTTGTTTTAACAATTTCACTAAAGCAAGCATCGGTTAGAATTTACAAAAGTTGGACAAGGGTAACCAAGACCAAAAGGCAGCCGTTTTTTTTTTCTCTTTTTACTTTTCTGTTGTTTACTTTTTTTTAAACCTCCATGTCCTATTTACGTCGAGGTTGGTATTGTTCAGGTGGAACGCTTGAGTGAGATGAAGGCTGACCCTCCTTATGGGGCAACATATTTAAGAAACTCCCATGCACAGGTTCATCTTCATCCATGCTCTCTGTTTAATGATGGATACAAGTAAATGGATCGTTCCAATAAACGGCGAAGTGGGGAAACCAATGTAAAATACTGGATAGTGCTAGTTACCAAACAATGTCTTGATAGTTGGTCGTTTCGATTTGGAACTCTTTTTCTTCAACTCAGCTGTTGCACAAAGCATCATTCAATTGTCAAACTAAAAAACTAAAAATAAATATCCCTGAGCAGCAGGTAATAGTGCAGTAAAAAGAGACTAACCAATCCCCGCAACTTCATCGTCATTCACAATTTCAAAGTTCTTGTACGTGTATCCAACAAAATTTGCATCCTTCGATGGAAGCATCTGTAGAAGAGAACATTTCTTAAATTCAACAACAAAATGACAGTACTTTCATTATTATTCTATTAATGGCATGCTACAAGCACATTCATTCATTTTCACGCGCGCATTCAACCACAGGTGAAGGTACAGATTTGGCCTATATCTTTGATTTGGATAAAACTGAGGCACGTAATAATTAGGTATGCTGCATGCATGCCCATGCCATTAAGGCACTTCAAGAAAATGTATACAACATTTCACCAGCAGATATAAAGTCAATATCTAGGAATATCCTATTTTATTTCTAAGTGAAATATTTAACACTAGCATTTCATGGTGAATTCCAGGCATACCTTTCTCCATGGACCCGACTTAGATGAACTCTGAACTTGTGCTCCAGTCTGCAGAATAGTGAAGAAAATGTAAGTGCAAGCATAGCAACTTCAGCTTTGACACAGTTCTGTATAATCACCTACCCACAATTCTACTATCGGCAGCATTTTATCATGGAAAATAATAAAAGTAAAAGCAGCACACTGTAAGAGTCCAATTACCCCAGAAATCTTCAAAAAAGAAATGCCTAGTCGTATCACTAAGAGTGCAAAGAACTTAATCGGTTACAACACTGGATTTATTTATTTGTACTGCAAGCGAAGCTAACCTGCAAAATGACAAGTTAAGTACCTCCGGTGCAGTTTAATCAACACCAGAGGAACCAACACGCTCTCAGCCCTTTCCGTTGAAGAAGGCAGGAACAAAAGTAACAGTAAAGGCATACATGCATAAAAGTAGCAGGTACACCAGATGGGACTGGGATAATAAGGTCCAGAAGCATTCGAAATAATAACAGATATTGAACATGTTAGCCGGTTAGGTCATATAGACATGCAAGTTTAGTGACAAATTGGCCATATTTGTGTGACAAATACATTTTGTAGAGGTCTGTCTAGCGCCCATGTTTCTGTGATGTTCCTGGCTATACCAAGTAATGAATGCAACCACTGCTTTTACGTTACCCTGCTTCAAGAATATTTAAGTATGTTTTTAAATAAAAGGTCACAACCGGTTATTAGCAGCTCCATGCGAACTGCAATTGTCAGCAGGTGCATATTTCAATACTTGGAAATACACAGCGGATAGCATTCTGGATCCCTTATGTTAGCCACTGCATAATGTGTGAGCCATGGCAACAGTCAGTGGAATGCAAACCACCGTCAGTACCAAAAAAGGGGGGGGGGGGACTTCAGGCCACTTTGGCTATCGACTGCCATGCATTGCAAAATTTATCCATGTGTCTGGAGTAGGAAGTATTACTAATGCATATTGTCGATTGAGATATATAAAGTGGAACAACGGAATATTACCTCCTCAAATTTCTCAAAGTTCTGAGTATCCAACTCGCCATTAACTTCTGGTATGAAAGCAGCTTTCATCTGATACAATTTTTCCCATTGGACACCTCTAAACCATGTATGTGCCTGAAGTGGATGATATGATGGCATCAGTTAAGCAAGTAACTGAGAGAAATGAGGGTATACTTTTGTGTAGAACAGGCAGAAGATAGCACACTTTTATTTCATGGGCTCCTTTTGTTCCAAGTCTCTGCTCAACATTACACAGAAGTCTGCTGATGAGATCCTTAGTTTCAGGAGAAAGCTTTGCCTCTTCAGGAAATTTCAGGTGACTTCTCCAGTTCACAATCTTCATGAACAAAAAAGAGTATAAAATGGATTATATTGTAGTGTTTTGTAGAGTTAAACGAGTATTTTGTATACCCGAGTAAACAAGTTAGCTCAAATCGCTGGAAAAAACAGCTTTTCATAAAATGGAGGATACCTTTCTGCAGGTTGACATTGGATCCTCCGAATAGAATGGAGGATAACCAACTAGCATTTCATACATGATAGCACCAAGGGACCACCTAAGAAATAAAGAAATGTGATTTAAAGAATCCATCCATTAAATATATAAAGCATGCACAATGAGAACACAAGTTAACTAAAGAAGAAGAATTAGAAACCTAACCAGTCACACTCCATTCCATATCCTTTCTTTAATAGTACCTCTGGAGCAATGTAATCCGGAGTACCAACTGTAGAATACGCCTGTATGACACAAGTATAACTACATAAGCTATGCTCGTGGGCAAATTCACTTGTTAACACGGAGAAACATAGACCCCAGATATGAAGAAAAAAAACTAGAAGCTCAAGCTGGATAAAAACACCACTGTTTATCAAGAATTACTGTTATGCATCATTTACACAACCATCAGAAGTACAAAGCTTAGAATATGAGAGATTTGATTTCCTTGGAATAGTAAAATGTCCCACTGAATGATATCAAATACTTAAATTTGACTAGGTTCAACACCGAGAAGATAGGCATATTGAACCAAAAAATCATGTATCATTAGAACAGGACATCTTTCACTCATGTTTCAATGTTCTACTTTTTTTATAAGAAAGATTCATGTTCAAAGTGACTTCAAAACATTGTCAGTGAAAAATTGATTGTGTATTGAAAATCTGAATGATCAAAATAACTTGATATCATTGTTAGGCCAGGTAGAAGGCCGAGAAAAGGTATACAAGTAACACAGAGACAAAATAAAGGCTAGGAATGGTCTGTTTGGTTTGATGACTCAACATTTCTGCAATGCCAAAAAATGTCAAGTTATAGTAACGAAGATTGGTTTGCTACCAATTCAATACCATGCTAAATTTTGGTAAAAAGTCTTGCCAACAACTCATGGAGCCAACACAATTGGGGGCCGCCACAATTCTTGGTCTTGCCAACTTTTTGACAAGGCCAAATGAGGCATCAAACCAAGCATGCCCAGACAAGTGTAAAAACATTACACATCAACTAACTAGACATGGCATCATAATATTGTCTGTTAATATTGTTTGCCCAATTAATTGATTCAACCCCAAATATGTGCTTACCAACATCCGACGGTTCTTTTGCCAATGTGACAGTTGCTCCTGCTGTGTCCGCTTCGGTGCAGAGGAGTTAGTTAACCGGCCGGTGTTATCTGGTAAAGGCTTGGCACCTTTTCCAGATGAATAATCTGGGTCATTCAAGTTTGGAAAATTACTACTATCCAAAGGTTTACACAAACCAAAGTCAGAAAGCTTCAAGTGACCACTGAGATCTAACAATAGATTATCTGGCTTGATATCCCTGACAAAATGAACACAAAGATACAAGTTAGATTATTAAATCAACAAAATTATTAAAAGAACGAGAGAACAGTTACACGATACCGGTGAATGTAATTGTGCTTGTGAATGGACTCTATTGCTAGCACAGTTTCTGCAATGTAGAATTTGGCTTCATCTTCCGTCAGTGTGTCCTTGCGCATAAGCAAAGTCATCATGTCTCCACCAGGAAGGTACTCCATGATCAGATACAAGAACTCATCATCTTGAAAAGAATAGTAAAGCTTGACTATGTAAGCACTATCAACTTCTGCAAGAAGGTTTCGTTCAGCTTTGACATGTTCTACCTGAAATATGTACAAACATAACACTGTCAAAAGATAGCAGATAACCAGAAATGGAAAATATATAAAAAACGGATATACCATGCATGGTTACCTGGCCCCTACGAAGCATTTCAGATTTCTTAAGCTTTTTCATTGCATATACACTTTTAGATGTCTTCTCTCTACAAAGACGCACCTGCATAATCACATTTTGGAGTGATATATTAAACGTGATGTACAAAGTGATGACTTCAGAACAAGGAATTGGTGATTGTTGTTTTGCTACACAAACGTGATGTACAAACGCATACATTTTTACAATGTAATGGAGCAGCAGGAAGAACAACAGAGAGTGAAGAATAGGAAAACATCGATATAATTGAAATAAAAGATATCAGAAGAACGGACAACACCAACCAGCATGCAAGTGTTGCCTAAAAATAATAGACAGGTCAAATGCACTAACAAAAATATTATTCTCGACTCAAAGGAAGAAAGGTATGAGAGACCGTTTAGTCCTGGTTTTACTACATGTAAAAATAAAATAGACATGATGTTCCGTGTTGAGTGACAAATATAGAAGAGTGAGCACAGAGCAGCATAAGTTTCTATTCACACTGAGAAATAATTGCAAGCCTAACATTGATCTTCTAAACCAAGCATTGACGGGACAGTATTACAAGGCCAAGAAATCACGCCATGTAATTAGGAGGTAAACAAACAAATAGAACACAGAGACCAAATTGAGAGGTACCTCTCCAAATGCACCTCTTCCAATAATTGTCAAAAGTTCAAAATCTTCAACCCCCATCTTGTGTCTCTGCAAACGCATATATTCTGTCTCCTTTTTCTCCAAATGTTTTAGGATATTATTCTGCTCTTCTGCAGGAACTTCAGCATCCTGTAACTTCCTCTCCAACATCCAGCGCCTTAAAGTAGACCAGGAAAAGAAAGGAGTGATGATGTAGTTGTAGCCAGTGAATGGGCCTCAAATAGAAGTGAATTACACACCAGAGCATGAAGTAGGTTGAAATAAGTTACAATAAATGCGAGGATTCAAATTTGGAATGAATGAAACAGGCCAAAACACTCGACACAGGTTATCAAAATGGTTCTTTCGGAGTTCATAAACTAAAGTGATGGTATTAAAATCAATAGCTCCAACACAGACGGACACACAGCTTTCAAAACACATATATCAAATCAATCTCCTTGACCAAAGTATTTTCAGATTAATTCTCAAACCCAAAAACCAATTCACGAATAATATCTAGTTTTGAGTTAAACATTTACTAAGCCGCATGTGTGACTCTAGGACACAGTAAACCAACCAAGCTACGTGCCTAATTTGGAGTAGAGTTTTAATCTAATGAACTTCCTATTTTGGCCTCTGACAAGGCCCCAACAAACTGGATGGCCAACAGACTTCATCTTAAAGGGGGAAGGGTCCCTCCTTTAGCCGTCGGTTATTAGATAGGATGAGACCCCTTCGCGAATTAATGCGGATATCACCTCAGCTGAATCCGCGCAGCACGGACTCGAACGCGGGTGGGCGGGTTCAGCACCTTGAACTCCAGCCACTGAGCCAGCGCTCAGTTCTCTACAGACTCCATCTTAACAACATGTTTACCATTCCAATCCCAACATGGTGTGTGTTGTGTATTCTTAAGCATTCTGGTCGGTAATACCAAGAAAATGGTTGTTTGTTGTTTTCCTATCCTACACCAATGGTAGTAATTTAGGATTTACAGAACCCTGTGGAGTCAAGTGCCTAAAACCACACAGCTAAAACAGGGAAAAGGTCCAAGAATTCAAGCCTTGCCAGCCTTACCTCTCTTTCCTATCCTGCAGGGACTTCATCTGCGTCTTGTAGTGGTTCTCAATGTACTGTTTCGCCGCGGCGACCTTCTGTTTCGTGGCGGTAGAAGGCGCCTCGTCGACGGGGGGCTTCCCGGGGTCCTTCCCATGGCTGGCGGGCACCGCGGGGCTCTTCGACTTGTCCCGCGGCTGGAACTTCTGGAACCAACTCCGCGCGGAATCCATCCTCCTCCACTCACAACAACGGCACCGCCACCATCCCTAGAGCCAGAGAAGAGAAGCCTCCTTTATCGACCGATCCAGCAGCAGCCGCAGCCGCCCACAGGGCACCAAATGGAGCTGTTGAAACGGTCAGTCCGCTCCAAATGGACCAGGTACCCAAATCCGCACCTCTCCTCCGTGGAACCCGATGCTGGCCTCCTACCTGGAAAAATGATGGAAAACTTGTCAGCAGTCGGAATCGTTCGCCCGAGTTGCCATCCATGATACGACTACACGCTACGCGGGGAGGGAGGGAGGGAGGGAGGGAACGGTCAATAGACAGAATCCTCCGTTCCAGGTTCCTGCTATTTCCGGACTCGGCAGCACGTAAAACCCACCCACCCGGTCAAAAAAACTCAGAAGTAAACCACGCCGGGGGCTTGGAATTGGAACTAGGCTAGAGACGAAGCAGCAAAGGGCGTTTAAGATCTCATCATCAAATTTCCAGAGGGGAAATTAATTTCGTCAATAGAAAACAAACACCGAGCAGCCGCATTCCGGCACGGAGATTCGCGGAATTCGACCCGGAAAATCGCATTGCCGGCGCGCGAGACCCCCCAGAAATCGCAGACGGAGAGCGGCACCAAAACCCCCAAAAAAAACGCCCCAGCAGAGCCCGCCTCACGAGCTCGGAGCCACGCGCGGCGGCGACGCAGAGCGCCGAATCCGCCGCCAGCAGAAGAGACCGGCCAAAAAACGCCCGCTCACGGCGAGAGAGAGAGAGAGAGGGTAGGAGACCGGCGGCCGGACCGGGAACACCGGAAGGCCCCGGCGAGGATCGGCGGGCGGGGCGCTCACCTCGGGGCAGGGCGGCGGCGGGGGGCGGATCTCGCTCGGCGCCGAGGGAAGGTAGAGGGGAGGAGGAACTACTCTCGACTCTGTTTTTTTTTTGTTGGCTCCGGGCGGGGGGTTGGTTGTCTTTTTCGTCGTGGGGTAAAGGCAAAGCGTGTGATGTGAGGAGGGAGAGAGAGAAAATTAAAAGAGGGCCGATGGCGAGGCTCGACTCGACTCGAGAGAGAGGGAGAGTGCGTGTGGCTTGGCTTTGACTCGCCGAAATGAAACGAAGCTTCGTGGTGGCTTCTCCTTGTTCGTTCCCGGCCGGTGCCGGTGCGGTCGCTCTCCTTCCCAGCTTGCCGCCCCGCCCGGCTACAAAATCACGGCCCGCCACCATCAATCCGCTCATTCCGCCGCGGCGCCTCCCCTATTTTATGCTCGTCCGGGTAATTGATGGAGTTCCATTTGCTCGGGTACGCCGCCTCCGGTGCGGCTCCACTGTTGTTTATCTTACTGCCAAAATGCATCCGATGCTCCAAAAAGATAATGACAAACTGGTAGTACTAATAACAATACTAATTGACATGTGCACCTGAGCCTCTTATTCTAATGTAGGACTCTCCAAGGAATCATACTGTGCTATGTATGCGCTTCCTTGGAAATGTTAGTGTGCCCATGGCATGGTTATGCTAATCCGTCGGTTACATAGTCTGAATATATAAAGCTAGCTTGTTGGCAAACTAAACTAAACTAAACTAACGGGCAATGGTGTACTTAAGACCCCGCTTGGAACGTGTCAAAGTTTGTGTGTTCACAGGTATTTAGTTTTAGCTTCAGGATAAATTAAAATATATTAGATTGTCTCAATATATAAAGCTACCTCGTCTTGCAAACTAAATTAAACTAAAGGACAATAATGTACTCATTAAGACCCGCTTTGGTAGGAACGTGTCAAAGTTGTGTATTTAGTTCAACTTCAGGACGGAGTATTTAGTTCAACTTCAGGGGACGGATGCCGGTGGAAATGGTAATTTTACACCCATTCCAAGCCGAGACCGAATGTATCGGTTCTTTTGAACTGGGCAAATACATAATAAAGTTATAAGAATTTTCTCCGAAGTAAACCGCACCTAACAATTTAGCAGAAAACTGAGGGGAGAATAAAATGCTATGAAAAGAGATGGAGGGAGTACCATGCACAGTGCGTGTATTATGACTTTTTATTCGGGCTCGGCTAGGATGTGTATATGTCACCCTCTTTTCTTGGATTAGTAATGTTTCGACAAGCCGTGTAGGCTAAATGCTCATACACCTACATAAAGTGAAATAAAGCCTACCCGTCATCTTCTTAAACATCTTTGGTCGTTACCCTACTAGTAGTGTTGATTCTTGTCTTAATGAATCATTCATGTCTCCCTAATTAATTCTCCAAACGAATTTCCACTTTATAGAAAATATCCAGAATTAGTTTACTTATTATATCATATATAAACGTATTTATATGATATGGGACATATCATGTCCGCATACAAAATATCTAAAAAAAACTCCTATATAAACCTCCAGAATAAATCTGACTGTCATGTAAACTCTTTCTATAACTCTGGGGCATCTCAAGTCCGCAATTTAACCCCTCCGATTATATAAATATATTACGTATCACTCGAAAAGTCCATCCTAGAGATACTCTCTCACGTCCAAACATTCATTACAGACTGAAGTAGAGTTAAGCGTATTACCCTGTAGGTTCGATAACGAGTGGACATAACCTAGTCAAAAAACAACATCGGGACCGTGGACGTCCATGATGGCTCCCACCGCTATACGAAGATGCTCTTTTAAACATGTTGGTTTCCATGTGTATTCCTATTGCTTCACAATACTTATCAATACCTAGGCGAGATATGATGACACTCTATGATCAATACTCTTGATCATTGTGTCTTATTATCCTCGTTACCGGTATGATACCTCTTCTCGTTCCGCGTTCTGGTATCCCCGTGATTAATATCATGCCTCGTATGCACATAGGTATTATGGATATCTTTATATCGAGTGGGCTATGGATGTATCTCTCTATTGTCTAGAGTAGGAATTCCCAATCTTCAATCATTGAGACCGACACACAATCTCCATGTTAATTACCTTACCGCTTTGACACCCTGTCAAGAAAGTGTGTAAGGTATAAACCAAAACAACCTTTCGGACTATGCACAATCCTCTAACACCCTCACTGTTGTAAGGATATTCACAATCCTCTAACACCCTCATTGCTGTAAGGATATACTCATGTTAACCTTCTGTGATTTGCTATATTACATGATCTCGTAGTAAATCAAACGATTGGGTAAGTCTAGCATCATTGTACAGTTATATGATGTGCTCCCACTGTTATTGGTATACCCGTGACTAGGAAAACAACAATGATTTAATCTTAGAGGCACGACTAGAACCTTAAAATGGATGTGCATATTCTACACGTACGTGCGGATTTTCCTCTAAGTCTCACACTTTGAAATCACAAACAGTTATAGCATAGAGAATGAACTTTAATGATGAAGCAGACATTAATAATAATGAATATTATTATTGCCTCTGTCGGAGTGGTGTGTCTCGATAATTTATTATGTCGATAGCGTTGTTTGGATCGTCAAGGAGTTATATAGATGGTTTTTCCTCCTTTTTGGTTTTCAGGGGCAGACATGGTCTTCTAGACCCGTTCGGCGACTTCCATGTCGTTGACATGGTTTGGAGGTTGAATATGAACGACATCTCAAAACTTCTATTGTTAATTGTTTCGTATTGTTCGATGCTTCTTTTTAATGCCGTAGTGCTTTTCGACAGAAAAGAAAAGAAAAACAATTGGACGATCGAACACAAGCACGCGCAGCCGCGCGCTAACCTACCGATCCCAAATTCCCAACCGATCGATGCCACCATCAGGCAGCCTAGCTACCACGCCGTGTGCGTGTGTCCTTCACTTGTTCCACGTAGGTACGGTTGCCACACCCATACCATGCAGTGCGTACGTAGCCTGCAGCAGCCGGCCTCGATCGATCCTGAGGAGTGAGGAAGGCATGCACCAGCTAGCTAGCGTCCCACACCCACCGCCACCGGCGACGAGAAAACACCGCATGAAATCGACCGCCGGTGTCGACGCGTGCGTGATCATCAATCATCATAGCTAGGTTTTGAGTCCTAGCAAGCCGCAGAATCTACCGGCCGGCTGATTCACGCTGGCGCAACCTTCAGGAGCGCGATCGAGAGGCCGGCCGAGCACGGCGAGGAGTCGCCGCCGGCCGGCCGGGCCGGGTCGGAGCTAGCTAGTCCTCAACAGCCGCTACTACCTACTCCCTCCGTTCCAAATTAATTGACTTCTATTTGCGTACATGACATACATGTAGGCAAATAAAAATCAATTAATTTGGAACGGAGGGAGTAGTACATTGGCTCGCCCGGTCCCAACGATCGACAGATTTCTTTGGCTTCACCCCGTCGCCGGCCGGGGCAGGTGCACCCACCTGGATCGTCGCGGATGTCGACCCATCCCTTTCTCACGGGGGACGCTGGATCCGTACTCCATCATTCCTCCAACTTGGTATAGCAAATGGCAAATGGAATGGTCACTCCACCCATTAAGCGGAGGGGCTATTGTTAGTTAGCTCAGCTCCTCCAATCAAGAATCCATGCTTGCTCGTTCCAATCCTAGCTCAATGCATTCTGCTATCAATCGAGATTCGGGAATAACGAATGTCCGGACCACGTACAGCGGGCCGACCTGAAGCCAACTTCATTGCAGGGCCCAGCTGGCCAAGAAAACACGGCTCAACCCGCGGCGCAATCAACATGCATAGTACTCCGTACTGGCTAGAATCACAAGTTAAGTCCCAAAAAAAAAAAAAACTAGAATCAGAACTCAGAAGCTTCGTCGAGAATTTCATCAGAGATTTGGATATTGCAACAGCCAGGCCGAAAGGGGAGAGCAGGGTAGCTTCATTTGTGCCGAAAGAGGGTTTGCAAAAATTCGTGTGGATGCGGCTGTTAGAAAAAAATCACTATTCTGGAGCGGTCGCAACAGTTTGCAGGTCGGAGGACTAGGTGCTTCGGCCGTGGTGGTGCAAGGTATTACCAATCCATGGGTTTTGGAGGCACTGGCTTGTAGAGAGGCACCGGCTCTGGGACAGGATCTCAACTTGCCTCGAGTTCAGGTGGCTTCGGATTGCCTGGAGGCCATCCTTGGACCGAGCTCTCTTAACCTCGAGAGATTCAGTACAGTTTTGCAGGAGATCAAGGCAAGTGCACAGATTTTCTCGGCGTTCAAGTTTGTCCACGAGAAGAGAGACATGAATATCGAAGCCCATGGTCTCGCGAGGAGCTCGACGTCGCTTAGTGTAGGTCGTCATATTTGGCTTGGTAATACACCAGATGTTATTTGTATTCCTAAGCAACGGTGTAATGTTTTTGTGAACTCTCAGCAGCAAGTTATGACGCGCTCTTTTACTTATCAGGGTACCGAAAGAGGCTGTAAGGTTTTTAATGAGGCGACTTGTTTGCTTAATAAAGTGTGGTGTTTCTAAAAAAAAAGGAACTCAGAAGCTTCACTCAAAAAAAGAACTTGCAACTTCAGCCCCGGTGGTGTTGATGACCGTACAGACTTGTGCATTACGAAGCAGCTTTTATTAACGATGTTGTCGTTATGAAGCAGCTCTTACTAACCATTAAGTCGTATAATTAATCCCATGTGCACTTGAAGCTTAGGCCGCTATATATCATTATCAGCCGTAAGTAGGGTTAGACGTGAGTCACGACAATAAGATACTACTCCCTCCGTTTCTAAATATAAGATGTTTAAGCATTTGTCCACATTCACATGTATACAAATGTATCTAGACATATTTTAGTTAACATGTTCACTCATTTTAGTGTGTATGTAGACAACATGTTGACAACCTAAAACGTCATACATTTGGGAACGGAGGGAGTAGTAACCATCTCAATTGTCGTATCTTAGACGGTTTAATATTTTCTACTTCCTCCGTTCCTAAATCTAAGATGTTTTAGATGTTTCATATGATGTATAGATATACACAGTAACAGACGTGGATCCTCTGACGTGCCCACCCCTGACTTACCCTGACATTCGTTCACCGACATGTGGGCCCCTCTCTTGGTGGGC
This sequence comes from Poa annua, assembly GCA_026929855.1. NCBI lineage: Eukaryota > Viridiplantae > Streptophyta > Magnoliopsida > Poales > Poaceae > Poa > Poa annua. The sequence goes on along the minus strand of CM049438.1, from coordinate 62,141,696 downwards.
CCCGTGCGTCGGTGACCCAAAGGCAGAAAGAGCCCACGTCAGGGGATCCCCGTTCACATAGTAACATGAGTGAACATACAATTGAAATGTGTCTAGATATATTTGTATATATGTAAATATGGACAAAAATTAAAACATTTGATATTTAAAAAAGGAGACATCTATCTATTATATACTAAAAGCAAAGTAATATATTATATACTAAAAGTAAATAATATATTATATACTACAAGCAAAATAAGGATGTTATAGAGACATCATGTTAATCCACATGTGCTAAATAATCAGATCCGTTAGAGAAGTAATAACGGTGGAGATTTAAAATTCTGTACATCTCCAATATAGTCCGGTACAGTCAAAGCACGTACGTGCACGACCCATCTGCCTTGATAGCACCTTTTTTTTTTTTTTTTGCATAAGCCTTGATAGCATCTAACGGATGGAGTCCTGATGCGCAACATTACCAGACAGCAGTTAAGATACGTATCTATCTATATAGTAGGTAAGATGGCGCGGCGACACGTCACGCCTGTGTGGACATGAGTCTATATTGCGTTTTTAATAGTGTTAAATAGTTGAGCTACCAGGATTTTTCCGCATTCTGTCAAATAGTTTTATAACAAAGGAATTCAGTTCCTATGCTTACAGTTCCCTATGCTTACATCAAGGGTATGATTCTACTACATCATAGTATATAATATTTTGATTGAAACACCACTCACCCATATTATTATGGTGACATCTAATGTAGAAGATTAGTATTAGCATCAGATTTTTATTTGTGGCACTGCAACCAGTTGTGTCTGTGAGGGTTGTGTCCTATGCTTACATCAAGGGTATGAGTCTACCACATCATGTCTGTACGTGCGTGTGTGAGCGTCTGCGTCTGTACTGTGTTTCTCAAAAAAAAAAAAAAGTCTACCACATCATAGTATATAATGGTTGAAACACCACTCACCCATATTATTATGGTGGCATCTAATGCAGAAGATTGGTATTAGACTCAGATTTTTATTTGTGGCACTGCAACCAGTTGTGTCTGTGAGGGTTGTCTTATGCCTTAGCAATGGACAAAAGATGCACCTTCAGCTACAAAATTGACATCAGTTGATAACTAATAAGAGCAAACGCAAGGACATTCTCAGGTACCGCTACTTCTTACACATATAATAGGATCAATTAAGTTGGAACTGCATCACATATTGTTTGAATTGCTGGTTGTCCTGGGTTCTCCAGGAACTGCGGTGCAATTGTATTGTGAGCTCTTCCGATCTGTTGCGATTTCTTCCCATCCACTGTCAGAGTAGGAGAATAGGGCACCTTGATTTCGATGGACACCTTCATCTATGTGTATTCAACGATTGAGGCAAAGCTGCAACCAGATAACCAGCGGACGAAGCCGCGACAGATACACTGTGAGGCGCAAACGATGGAGAGCAATCTGAAGAACCATGGACATCAGAATGTATTACTGGTGGGGACGGCAAATCATAAGCCATAGAGCGGCTGGAGTAGCCGCCGCCACAACACAAAGACCTACCCAGCCCTCGACACAACGTCGACGTGGAGCACCAACATGGCCAGCTGCCCATGGAGCACCAACATCCTGCAAGCCACAACATCGACGCGGAGCCGGAGGAGGCGACGTGGAAGGAGGAAGGCCTTGCCAGCAACCGGAAACACCACGTGCACTCATGCTAACACCTACAAAGAACAGAACACATACATTGTAATACAAAGAAGTTCTGCAACACCAAGAACCGGATCACATGATGCAAACCTATAAGAGAAGATGAAGCAACAGAAGTAAACCAAGTAGAGAAAGCAAGGGGTGCACAAGGAATAAAAAGAAGAGATCGAAACGAACCAGACCAACTGCAGCGAGAGCGTCAGCGGAATTCACGTCCACGAGCGCCGGCACGGACCAGCACGCACGCGTTGCCACAGACGACCTCCGGGACGCTGGTGCTCGATAACAATATCGCCCAAGCACTTGCATCGAAAAGCATCACTAAAGAGCTCGCTACATACTTCCTGAAGCTCCTCTCCATGGGACTGGTCGCCTACTTGAATCTTCCAATCATGTCATTGTCGTGGTGAACTTGGCATGGACCTGGTGTTGATTCTGCTCCAGAAATCCTGTGAAAAATTGGTGCTCTTGTCGAAGGGTTTACCAATGGTCAGAAAAAACTATTGTTAGCCTAAAATGAAACAATTGCGAGGCTATATTAGCAACATACACATTGACAAAAAAATCAGTGTGTAGAAGGAAGAACACTTGTTGGGAAGCATCTCACCGCACGTAATCTTCTAGGAAACAACTGAGTGCTACCTCGGTGGCAAAGGCAGCGAGTGTGCGCCTAGCCGGTCCGGGTTCGAGTCCCAGCAGCGGCTAAAATTGTTGCGCTGAGACACACTCAGTAAGACGGGCATCTCACCTACCTAAAAACGTAAAGTCAAGGGAGGGATCATTCCCCCGTTGGCCACATTTTACAATTGATAAACAAAATCTTATGGCAAAGTTGTAAGTTGAAGTTGCTCTTATTTTCAGTTCTGAGGAATGGCATCAGGAAAGCACATAGCCTATGGCTTCTTTTCATGGTTATAAAAAATAAGAAATTGGCTGGTATAAATAGCACCTGATCAAAGTAAGATTACTGAACATGCTGACATTGCACATAACAACCTTTTATTTGTAAATAATACCAAAGGCCTATGTTCATTAAATACAGACACATATGCAGCCTAGAAATATACTTGGATCTTCAAATTCTTGCAGCAGACTATTTAATATGTGGTCCTATCTAATGTAACCTTTTTTCAACAAAACATCTGATAAAGCATTACCTTCATGGAGAATTGAATCTGCTAGCCTGCGACAACGTAGATATGGAGTCATGGACCCTCGCTGGTACAAAAGATACTAGATGACCCGTTGCGCGACTGCTCAAGTGCCGGACTATCACTCTTACTGATTGAAGCCTTCCGTTCTGTAAGTTCGTGATGACTCCATGTATGTTACTGATATTGAAGGCGAAAAGAAATGTTTGAGGTTGGATGTAGGTTCCTCTTTGTAGATAAAATTATTTTCGTTGTATGATCTATGATGCTGGACTCTCACTCTGCCAACCTCTGAGGAATCTTCTGCTGTCTTCCAAGCGAGCAGAACGATCTGTAGTGGTAATGATAAGAACACCGTGCGGGTGCGGCCACTGGTTAGAGGGGAATGCCCAAAGATTAAATATTCAAACATGTACAAGCACAGTCTAAAAAGAAAAACAACAGTGTACTGGAGCATTCCGCTGTCTTGGCTTTCCAGACGTAAAATATATATCTAGACGTGGAAATGCAAATCTGGCCACTGTTGCTATTTGTATATCTGGATCAGTGAATAGTGGCAAGATTCAAACTTTTGAAACTTTACCAGGTTTTTCTTTTTTGTGTGGTCTAAACTAATACGAGTTTTGCAAAAAAAATTGCATGATGGTAGATCTCGACATTATTTACACCTAGAATTTATTTTTTCCAAACATAACAGTGTCGATTTCCTTTTTTTGTTGGGAAAACCGAGCTTCAAGCTCGGCCTCCAAATGCAGTTTCGGGTTTATGGACATGTATCTTCTCAAAGAGATTAGATGTTGTCTTTTGCTAATACCGACATTGTTATTTGTGGAGCAGGTTCTCCAGGAGTATGTGAATCTTTGGCACGGCAGGTGGTTCAGCTCTCATACACGCCGGATGTGGTGGTTTGGAAGTGAAACGGCTGACGGGAAGTACTATGTGAAGTCTTCTTATTTCTGTCATCTTTTGGGAAGAACCGAAACGAATTTTGTTAATTGGTCGATCAGAATCCCCCCCTGAAAGTAAAATTTCCGTTCTGCTCCAGGTAAGTATCTGATGCTGCGTAATCTGGCTAAAGGATTTCTGACGGGCAACACTGCTCCCAATATCCAGGATTGGTGATTCTGTGTCTAATCCTCTACGAGCAAATAGAGAGGCAAGAAGTTCTCCTCTATATTCATGATCATATCGCATGTTTGAAAGGAGTGCAACGTCAGAATATTTACGGCAAGCATATATATCGCTCTTTTTTCTTCATGTGTGAACAGAATTGCGGCTAGAGAGCTATTGGCATCAAGGGAGGGGAGCTGACTGGATGGGATTACCTAAACTGTTTAGCATGCTTCGTTGTAAAATGCACATCTCTCTCTTAGTCCTGCTATTTTTTCGCTTTGTTGTTGGGCTCTTCCTGTACCAGACTCTGTATTCGGAGCTTCTCATAATATATTGAAAACAACGCTAGCTCTGTTCTGTAAACAAAGAGCATGCTGGACTATCGTGTGGTCATGATGGGAAAGTGTTAATTCTGGAATGGATATATAGATACCAGTTTGCGCTGTTAGTTTTTATGATCCCACGTCCTACCTGAATAAATGTTGGCAGACGTGTACACATGAGTTAACAAAAAAAAAGTCACGCCATTCCAAAAAATTATATTAGCACCCGAGGTGTAGCTAACCTATTGCTTAAACTCCGTACTGACACATCTTCTTACAAAATATATTACTAAGACCCCATTTGGTTTATCTTTATTCCTCCCCAGTCCCCCTCAGTACAAAATGATGGTTTCCTTCGTAGAATTATGAAATGGTCCGTAGAATTTTACCCGCCATACGCGGAGCTAATACACCGAATTCAAGCAGGGCCTAAGCCAAGTTAAACAACCAACTCCTACATCCCTGCTGTCCGTTCTACTTCTTTCATTGGTACCCACTTAATAGTCTAGACAAGGGATCTCGATTGATACACCGCCATGAAAAAATTACGCCAAGGGCGCGGCGTCACGCCGCGCCAGATTCACCTAGTAATTAAGTAATGAAGGAAAGAAGCATTATTATCCTGAACTTCAATCAAAGTACTATCAGCTAGCTAGCGCAACATCAGCAGGCGTGCATGTCTTTTCGAGTTATGAACGATGTCAAGGGCTCAAGGTAGAACAGTACACTTGGCTCGGTTGTCAATCCTAGTTTTCTGACCGAACAAATCTTTAGGTGTCAACTAGTATCATTTAACTCATCACAGAGATCAGCTAAGGAGAGCGGAGAGGGAGGGGAATATACGTTTAAAAAAAGTATTTATTGTCACATGATCTATATATGTGCATTAGACTAATGCACATATATTCAGCTAATTTAGCGGCATATAGCGCCATTTAGGTGCGCTATAGTCTTGATTTAGCTAATTTTGAGGTTGCCGCTATATGTCTATTTTAAACTTTGGCATTAGTTCATCTTAGCCAAGCAAGCACCAGGGTGATGACTCGAGGACCTTTTTTTTTGAAGCATGTAAGAGCGTTGCATGTAATATATTAAGAGAGAAGAGAGGTTCACGTCAAAAAAGACCCAAGTACAGCGACCCACATCCGACAAGTTCCGAGTCCAACGACCTAAAAACACACACAACCTCTAACCAAGCAGGGGAGAAGAAAACACACAACAGAACTGAAAAAACAAACGACCAGCACTACAGAACCGTCAATGGAAGTTTAGCCGTCCCTTGCTAACAAGCGCCCATTGGATTGCTTCAGCCTTAATGTTTTCAATTATCATCTTCATCGGCTTAGCCACCTTGTCGAAGACCCTTTTGTTGTGATGGCCACACCTTCCAAAAAAAAAACTGTGTAGTTTAAGTTCTAACAAGTAGATCTGACCAGCTGAAACAAGAACACGAAACTAAGTTTCCCAAAGCTCAAATTCAAAACACCTTTCACGTAGTTCAGCTCATCAAAACGCAAAGAGAGGTGCGAAGTGTATATATGTGCTCCGGAGTGAAAAGTTGTTCCCGCACCAGCACCGATGGAATCAAGTGAGGAAATTAAGGAGTTTCTTTCTGTTTTGGGTGTAGCAGAGCTCTCTCCGCTCCGGTAGGACAGCCCCGGATCAGGGCCCTGTTCCGTGTAAATTGAAAGCGCAATGAAATTAAAGCTTGAGAAAAGAGGGAAGTAGAGCTCTAGCTAGCTCTCTCGTGAAGATCGAGCAGGCAGACACCGAGATGGCAACGATTTTGAACATTGCCACGTACGTGAACGCTGGACCAGGTTGTTTCTTGTGTAAGTATGATGATGAGGCTACCTAACGTGTTAGAAACCGTGCCCTAGTGGAGGTAATTAAGTTTGCCATTCTCTAGTACTCAGTCGACTTGTATTTAACCAAGAGGTTTAGCAAAATCTCAGTTTTGCACAATTGCATTTGACATGCAACTCTCGGCCCATCACAAATCACGACGCAAAAATCCACCAGCTGAATAGTCGATTAAAAACTAACTAAATCTTAATTAGCGAGTTGTACACAGTTGCAACCATTTATTGCAAATGTGGTGGTTTTTGCGGTTAAAACGTAAATTGGTGGTATTTCGAAATTTTCAGTGTAGTTTTTTTGTTTTTGCAATTGAACATAAAGTGGTGGTTTTTTATATTTAAGTAGCAAAGTGGTGGTTTTATGTTAACGATGGCAGCGTTCGTGTCTTCCCGCTGTCTATGCGTGCCATGTCACCCTGATGGGTGGGTGGGTCCCACCAATCAGTTTTACCATCAATTCACATTCACTTCATGATCAGTTCATTTTGCAAACGTGATGTGGTAGTTTTCTGCTATTGAAACGTAAAATGTTGGGTTTCTGAATATTTTGCATATCAAAGTGAGCATTTTATACTAAGGAGTAAGGACTCTTCTCTTGTCGTAAAGAGAGCCATGCAATCTCCAATCACATTTAAAGGAAAGCAATAAACTCTCGCCCATACATAGTTCGTGCGATATCCTCAATGACTCAAATTTGACTGACTGATATGAAAGGTGATGGACAAATAATGTTACACCTAGAGTGTCCCAAACCTTTCCACGCCAACAAGTTCCATTTTTATTATGGAATGGTACCTTGAAGACGTGACGCGCATCCATTGGAAGTGATCATCCGTCTCAACATAATGAGGGCAAGACACAATCTCCAATATAAACATAGTTCCACCTAAAATGGTGATATAGTGATCTTCCCCATGCGAGCTTGTGTTGCTTTGGATGATAAGAACATATGAGCAGCATCTCGAAAAACACGAGCTCCTCATGAGGATAGACATATATGGTGACAAACTCACAATAGGTCATTCTGCGGATTCTCAATAATCACACAAGCCTGTCCAGCGATCAATCGCAAAGTGACCTACTATTCCACATCTGAAAGCACTTGAGACCCTTCTTCCTCATTGGTGGCTTGGCTTGTCCCCTCCGGTAATCACACTTGAAGCTAGATTACTTGGCGCTATATTAACTCTGCAGTGCTATATATCATTGTAACCAACATTTGCTGTTTAACGATAACATCCTCCAAAGGAGAGTTGCTTTATAATAGTATATATTAAAACATAAAACAGCAGATTAGTCAAAGTACCGTCTCAATATAAAATTTACTGCAGCGATGGATGTCGAACAGGACGGAGGTAAACAACAGCCCGTATGATCATACTACATATGATGTCTTAATTCTTATTTATATACTAGGAATGGCTAGGCTGATAGCTCCAACTCGTATGGAAGGACCCAGATCGAGCACCATGTATGCTGGAAGAGCAGGTCGTCCGTCGTACCTACCCCGAGGTTACTGCAAGAATCAACAAGGGACCAACGACGAGGCCCAACACAAGGAAACACGTCACAAAGAAGCAAGGCCAGCCGTCAATCCTCTCCGTCCCATCGAGACGCTCTCCATCAAGATTTTCCCGAACCTGGCGGTCGAAACACATCAGAATTCAGAAGCAAGCGTTACTTCCACATGAAGTGACTGAGATCGGCTAGCAAAAAAGAGAGGAAAGCAATGGGCTCACGGCGGGTCGACCTTATTCATCACTTCCTTGTCCACCTTCTCTTGCACGTCCACGGAAGATACCATGCCTGCAAATTCCTGAAACAAGGTGTTACATATACTACACTGTTTTCCTTGACACAATCGCGAGATATAATGCCCTTTGCGTTTTTTCTTACATAAAAACTACCTGTTGCAGCTCGAGAAGCTTCTGGTTGAGATCCATGCCTGCGGTACACCGTTCTTTGATCTCCTCCACTGCGGCGACGATCTGTACGCCAAGCAGCCAAGTGCAGGTTTATCAAGCTCCAAGTCAGTGGTTACTCCGAGTGACATGAGACGTACACCAACAGCAATTAGTTAGTGCAATAACAAGAGTGTATTTAACAAGAGTGTATTAGCACACTGGTTACCTCATCAGAAAGATTTATTCCAGTGACTGATCCAGATACATTACTCAGGACTGTCATGAAATGATGAAAAGAGAAAAGATAAAGGAAAGTCAACTCATACTGAATTTATTGGCCAGAAAGGGGATCACGAAATTGGAAGAAAGTTCAGTTCTTGACCTGTCGAAATCCTCATCTGAATGACTTCTAGGTTCTCTTGCTGGATAGTTTTTCCCAGTTTCTGTAACCAGAGCGCATTACTAAACCGAAATATCGTTAATTTGTTTTGGCACGCAAGATGGATATGGAGTAGATAAGCACACCTGAAGATCTTTCTTTCGTTGTATAAGTTTCTTCTTGAATGATCTGGAATCACCAAAAGCTAGTCAGACTTCACCCCTTTTCACTAAACAAAAAACACAGAAATTGTTTTCTTACTGCATCAAATAAATTTGGACTAGCTAGCTAGTAGTGTTTGCCCAGAATACTATGTTCACGCTAGATGATTTCTTTCTCAACAAAGATAATGGATTGCACGATCAGAGACTGGCAGATGAGAAAGCCTTCATTTTCTACAAATGAAACAAAAAAAGCACTTGAGAAATGGATGAAGATCTTCTTACATGATGACCTTCATCCTTGATATATCCATGTACGTTCCCTGCTCACACTCTGGGTTCTTTCTGTTCTCAACATTCTGCAAACAGAGAAAGGAAGAGTGAGGTAACTTCACATGCTGCGGATTTGGAGAGGCTAATCTCAGATGAGTACGTTTCTTATCAGTTTGCTCAACTTCGCTTTCATGGTAGGTGCCATCTTCTGCACTTCATCAATGTCTTCATCCATGCGCCCCTTGGCCTGCAGATTGGATGAATTGAAACAAAAGTAATGGAAAAAATGCAAGGAAAAAAAAGACAGAAAGAATAGATTGCAAGTAGTACACACGGAAAACAATTGAATTGGGGTGCCCAAAATTCAATGAAATAAGCGTATTATCGTAGAAAACATGCAAGCATGTTGTGACCAAAGGATGGCGATGTGCCTTACCTTCAGATTCTGAATAATGTGTGTTGTTCTGTCCAGTAACGCCCTAAACTCCGTAATCTCCTGGAAATGGTGCTGTGTTCCACGGGCTGAAGTATTGTCCGAGTGCAGAGGCCCCATCTCAATGTCCCGCTCACCCATGGCAGGAGAGGCCTGCAATTCGGATGAAACGATTAGCTGAAATATCAACAAGCATGACCTGAAGTTTCTATGATCTAGCGAAACAAAAATTAGGCAACGAAGAAAAGGATGAACTGCCTGTTAAGCCTTGTGCAGAATCGAACTTCAGAAAGAATAAGTTGCAAGGAAAAAACACGGAAATAATAGATTGCAAGTAGTAGACGGGGGGAAAACAATTGAGTTGGGGTGCCAAAAAAATCGATGAAATAAGCATATTATTATCGTAGAAAACATGCAAGCAAGTTGTGACCAAAGGATGGCGATGTGTTTTACCTTGAGATTCTGAATCATGTCTGTTGTGCTGTCTAGCAACGGCCAAAGCTCGTTAACCTCCTGGAAGTGGTCCGAGTGCAGACGCCCCATCTCAATGTCCCGCTCATCCATGGCAGGAGAAGCCTGCATGCAATTCGGATGAAACGATCAGCTGCAATATCAACAAGCCTGACCTGAAGCTTGTATGATCTAGCGAAACAAAAAAAAGTAGGCAGCGAAGAAAAGGATGAACTGCCCGTTGAGCCTTGTGCAGAATCGAACTTGCTGTGCTGCCGGTCAAGACAAGGGGGGAGGAAGGAGAAGAGGAAGCTGATGGACTCTGTAGCGGTCTCTTGATCGATCGAGGCGGTCATATATAGCAGTAGCTAGCACAAAACCAACTAACCAAGTAAAGGCCACGTGAGTCGGTGTGACTCCCCTGCAGTGCAGGCTGCAGCAGCAATTGGGAAAGGCTTCGCCAGTGAGTTTTTCCTCTTTGGAGATAGAGAACATATCTAGTAGACCGGCCTCTTGTCTTGTTGATAAGTGAAACGCGGTGTGAGGAAACTTCGGTGAAGCTTCAGCTCGGTAGTGGCTAGGCTTTAGCTTGGGAGCATAGAGGCTTGCCATGCTTGCTGCAAGCACAAGGTAGAAGTACATACGAGGTGGGCTGAAATTCGAGATGATCTTGCCATACGTAACCAGCTCAGGTCGTGAAATGTAAATCCAGATTCAACTGACCATGGACACCATCCAGGAAAGAAATCACCCCAAAGCATACAGACCGGCACCATCCAGCTTCAAGGAAGGAGAATATATCGAAAAGAAGATCAAGGATGGAGAGCTCGCTCCGCATGATCAATTAAGAGGGTGACCGGCCTGAGAGCACCAACGGAAAGCGTGAGAGCACCAACACATCGTGTTGAAATCACTAGGCAGCACCTACCCATGGCGACGGTCAATCCAGACCACCAAAACCCACGTGCGTGTGCATCCCAACGCTAATCATTTACCTAAGGGGCTATTTAGATATGTGGAACAATGTGCATGATATTGTAGGTAGGATCCTTCTTTTTGAGTTGTCTTTTCCTCCGTTGTTCTGACCGGCGGCGTGGGGCCCTGCTGGTTTTGCTGAATAAAGGCGGCTCCGCTTGCGCCAAGAAGAAGATCTGACAGACACATGTTTCTTCCATCTGACTAGATTGTCGAGTTCTGAAAGGCTCCGTCGACAAATTTCATTGGGCAATCAAGCATGTAGATTGTCGGATCGGGTGGGATTCGTTCATGCGCAGCCATATTTTAATTTTCTAACCGTTTGGTTTCAGAGTAAGCGTCGCGAAACTCTGCAGTCTGTTGCCATTGGGGACATGCCTTTCTGTTTCGGTGAAGTCAGAGTGCGGAGAAGGACATGGAGGCCTAGATTTGAAAACTAGTTTTTTTCAGAAATGGGATCGATCCTCTAAACTCCCATCGATGATCGATTGTATAGACATAGCTAGCAGGTGCAGTGTGACTTTTCACTAGTAGAAACAAGGCCTTTGGTGTGGCCTTTTTGGGACCGGCTGTAATGGAACCGGTACTAAAGGGGTATTAGTACCGGTTTCAGAGCCGATTCGGCCGGCCGGAAACAGCACCGGTTGGTGCGGACATTTTAGTACCGGTTGGTAACACCAACCAACCGGTACTAAAGGGTATGGGCAGGCGGCTGTAGTGGGGGGCCCACGGCCAGACCCTTTAGTACCGATTTGTAATACCAACCGGTACTAAAGGTGGACCTTTAGTACCGGTTGGTATTACAAACCGGTACTAAAGGTTTGCCCTATATTATCTTCTTCCACGCGAGCACAGCTCCATTTTTTGTTTAATATGAAATAATTCATATCTTTAAATTCATAAATCGAAATTTAGCAAATAAAATGTCTAAATCGTTTAGAAAAATGAGAGGAATCCAAATATGGCAACTATATCATCTTTTGCATAATATTTTTTTATACTTGGTTCACAAAAAAAGTCATTTTTAACTATTAAAAGATGGAAAATGATATTTATGAAAATAATTCGAAAAATTCCTTCGGCATTGTTGTTTCCTATACCAAGATGCACCTATATGTGGAATATGATATATTTATCACAAACTATGCCGTGGGAATGGTTATAACTTGATCATTTGGCTTGAAACTTGTAGATGTTTATAGATGATATACCTTTTTGTGAAGACTTTTTTCACAAAAAAATTCAAAAATCAAGTTTATCATTTTTCATAGCAACTATTACACATATAAGGACCCCATGCCAAACGATATCATTTTTTGATGTGTTTTTCATTTTATTTGATTTAAAAAAACTGTCAAAATGGCCACCATGACTATTTATGGGAAGAGCTCGATTTTTTTTAAAACTATCGATATTTCTATGATGCAATAGATGATATGGGTGTCATATTTGGATTCTTCTAATTTTTCTATTTCATTTAGAAATTTTATTTGTCAAATTCTGATTTCTGGATTTAAAGGTACAGATTATTCCATACTAAATGGATAAGGAAAAAGAAAATTAATATTTATTTTATCATTATTTATTTCAATATTATTATATAATATTTGTTGTTTATTCAACTAATTTTTTGTAATTCAAACAATGAAGAAGTGTAACATCATGACCGAGTGGTTAATATGATTGATAGTATATTAATACCAGTAAGTTCTCTGTTCTCACTTGGTATTTAATTTGGAAGGAACTCAATAGTTTAGCGTGCTTGGGTTGGAGCAATGTGAGGATGGGTGACCGAATGGGAAGTTTGACTAGATTGATTACTTTGACTTGAAATTAAGTGTGTAGTTAGTGATTAAGTATGTGACTTAGTGGGTAATGAAGTGTGTGGCTAAGTGAGAAATTTCGAAATTTAAAAAAAGTTTAAATTTATTTTCCAATTTTTTTGAAAAAACGGAGGTCCGCCGCCCGCACGCACAGCTATGCCCACGTGGAGGCCTTTAGCACCGGTTTCATATTGTACCGGTACTAAAGGGGTACCCCTTTAGTCCCGACCTTTTAGAACCGGTTGCACAACCGGTGCTAAAGGCACTTTACAACCGGTGCTAAAGGGCCCTTTCTCTACTAGTGTTTTGATCCGGTAAACAAGGACACGATTGGGGATGGGAATATGGGATACTAGGTGAGTGTTGTTGAGCATCTCCAGTGGAACGTGTATATTTGGACGTGTATATCTCCATATACACGTTCATATACACCATGGTAAATTATACACCTCCCAGTTTTTCAGTGGAACGTGTAAAACTAGGACGTGTATATTGAGCCCACGAATCAACAAATCAACAAATTCACATGAATCAACAAATTGAGCCCGTCTCCCCCAAATTGAGTACAAATTGAGCAATCCAACACCAAATTGAGTACAAAATCGATCAATTCAACACCGAATTACCCCATCCCCATCCTCCCAACACCGAATTCAACACCAAATTCCCCAATGTACCGACCGAATCGCTCTGCCGCTGTTCACGGGGAGGAGGACCTGCGGCGAGCACGGAGAGGAGGAGGAGAGGACGGGGAGGAGGACCTGCGGCGAGCACGGCGGCACATCCTCCAACTCCTCTACTTGCGGGTGCCTGGATGCGATCCACGAGCAGAGGACGGGGAGGAGGAGCAGAGGACGGGGAGGGCGGGCGGGCGCAGAGCACGGGGAGGAGGACCTGCGGCGAGCACGGAGAGGAGGAGGAGAGGACGGGGAGGAGGCGGCCGACGGCTAGCGGGCGGCGCGACGCGTCGGAGCGGGGGCCGCGGGGGCCTGGACGGCGCAACCTTTTCTTTGCACGGCAGCGGGAGGAGGAATCGATCCGGGCGGCGCGGCCTCGCATGCGGCAAGCCGGCGCAAAGGCGGGGCGGCCGGAGACGGGGAGGCTGGGCGCGGCTAGCGGGCCGCGCGGCGCGTCGGAGCGGGGGCCTGGACACGGACGGGCGCGTCGGGTCGCAGCAGGAGGACAGAGGAGCTTTTCGCGAGCCACGAGCGTGGCTGGGGCGTGTTTACATCCACGAGTACCATCGTGGATGGACGTGGATAGCTCCCACGTCCGTATACACGTTCCATTGGGAGACTTTTTTCGACTCAGGGCGTGTATATTTACCATCCACCTCCATATACACCATCCACTGGAGATGCTCTTAAAAAAATGAATGAGTGACTAGGAGGAACTAGCCACTGCTTTGATATACTAGAAGGTGATATTCGAACTCAGGCTGCCTAGTTACTTGGTCGGCTGTACGTTTTGTGTCATGTTCCCAGTCAGGTGGCCCAGCGCTAACCTTTAGCCGAGGGCAAAAACATTCCGAGTTATTTATTGACTAGATCCTAAGACTTTTTTCGTATACTCCTTCATCAAATTTGAGACACTTATTTTGGGACGGAGGGAGTACTAAGTTTTTGTTCATTCATACTCCAAATGTTGCGCTTTATATCCATTTATTGGTTACTCATATTGTAACTCCAGTTTCTGTAACTTGAGATTTACCATAATGTAAATTATTCGTTACAACCATAAATCTTGAGCACTTTAAAGCTCAAAACAAAACTTAGACAGAAATGTTTAATTACATGACATACTAATTACATTTGCACAAGAGCATCCAATGAAACATAATAATATGTGGATTGCAGCGTGGAGAGGGTTACCGAAAATAGGTTAAAATAGAAGACCTTCTTCAGTAACTCAATCACACTTTCTTAACTTCGATGATTAATATCTTAGATTCTTAAGATTAAAAAAATATAGGAATAGAAAAACACAAAATTGAGAGCTAACATGTAATTGGATAGCTAGGAAGGTAGTTGTACACCAAGCCCACAAGTATCAGCAATATATGGATGTACGCCTAATAGAGACACCACGTTGAGACACATCATTTGAGTTAATTTTGATATTTGGATCCAGAATATACGATTAAAATTTAATGAAAAAATCAATAGCGTGTATCCTTTAAATTATCACAGTTCAACACGCAGTCAGCCCAGGCCGACAGCCAGGGCAAGGCTTTCGCCTGCCGATGTGTCGCACACCCCGCAACCGCCCTCAAGGACCGGCCAGACCACCATCTCGATCCCGCACACAGACCATCGGCCCCACGCGCCCGACGATCTGAGGCCACGAATGGAGCTAGGCGCCGGGGCCCAGGTCCACCTCCCGCAAAGCCTCCTCCTGGCTCGGCGTGATACGAAGACCACCATCCGGGGCCGCCGCCCCGGCATCCGGGCGTCGTGTCCTTCTTGAAGGCGTCGTCGTGGCGGTGCTCTCGCTGCTTCGTCCGGGTTCTCCAGGGGAAACCCTAGATCTCGCAAGGGATCGGGCGGGGGTTGCGCTCTTGCGTCGTTTGCCTCTTGGGGCCTCGTCTTGGATGTTCCACCGGCCCGAGGGGTATGTGGGGTGCTGGTGGTTGGCGGCGGCGATTTCTTCGTCTTCGGCTAGGTGGTGCGCGGCCTTGGGGCCTGCGTGGATGTCGGAGCGGCGGCTCCGGATTTTGTCATGCGTTGAGGTCGCCTCCGCCGTGTTTTGTGTCGGCTATGGTTGCTAGGGTGACATGGTCGTCGACTTGCTCTGGGGCGTGGCCTTGGGGCCGGTGTGGATGTCGGAGCAGCGGCTCCGGGTATCTCCTTGCGTTGAGGCTTTGCCTCCGCCGTTTTTTGTGTCGGCTATGGTTGCTAGGGTGACGTAGTCGTCGACTCGTTTTTGGGGCGTGGCTTTGGGGCCAGCGTGGTGCGTTGTGTTGTATGGTTTTTGGCCGGTTTTCCTTATAAATTGTTCAACTCTTTTCGACTTTATCAATCAAAGGCATTGCCGAGGTTCGAAAAAAAAAACACGCAGTCAAGTATTTAAAGGCACACGTAAAGCAACCCGATCGGTTAGCTTGAAAAAATAGTCCAACATGATTCTATTGTCACATTTTAATGGCATGTGCAAAGCAATCAGATCGGCCATTCTGAAAGGAAGAAGAATTTCACCTTAGCTTAATCGTGTTGAGGCGTGACTCTTCTCCTCCCCGTGCCTACAAGGAAACAGATTGAGAAGAGTTAACAAGAATGTGGTGACAAAAGTTGACTAGATTATATATTTGCATGATTAAGAAGAGTTAATCACAATATAAATATAATTTTTAGAGACATTGAGTATGATGTAGATATACTCATGAGCACAATACTACCATATATATTGACATAGTTACACGAGATCGTCCATTGACGACTTGAGTCGAGTAGCTTTGAGATTAAAAATGTTACCACTATTGGCTCCATGTCGACAAAAACATTGACTCGTAATTAAAAGTATAATCATCATCAATTATATATATATGATGCAAAGTACAAGGTTTGCTTAAAATAATAAAAATACATCCATAAGAACAATTGCTACCACAACACTGCCTGATGAGTTTTGATCCATTATAAAACAGCAATTACTAGACATAGCCAATAGGATTTTATTCTGTATGACACCATCTCAATTCTGTGACATATTCATGAAAAAACTAACATAACATACCTAAAATAAAATTAGGAGATTGATTAGTGCCTCTCACACCTCTAAGAGACTTTTCTTTGGTGTCGATGGTGAATGGAACTTGGCAGAAATTGAAACCGTTTCTTTTTTTAGGAATTTGCAAATTTGTAAAAGAAATTATGATTGATGAAAATGCTAACAACGTTGTGATGTTTCATGACACAATATATGCAATTGAGGCATATGGTATGATTACTGGGTTAAAGAGTGAGTTTGACTATGAGATAGCCAAATCTTGCACAACAAATAAATGACAGAAGTATTGGGTATTATGAGGATGCGGCAAGGAGAGATAATAACATGATGGCTTTAGTTTTGTGGTGCGAATAAAAACATTATTTGTAAGATGATCTAAAGTAAATTGGTGACTGGACAAAATGTTGGAACTATGTACCATCTAGGTATTTTTTTATTAAAAAACTTTAGTATGTTACTTGAAACTATGAGCTATATAAGTCCATGTCATCTTTGTTACATTACAAAAGAAATGTATGACCGAGAGAGCACGATGAAAAAATGCGGGATGGCAGGAAGAGAGTAAATATATATATTAAAATTGTATTACCTACAGTTGAAAGTAAAAGATCTTATAGAATAACCATAATTTTACGACATTGATAAGATGCTCTTATGTAGATTTCCGTGATCTTCAGTATCTACGAAATTACAAATTTATTAGTACATGAACATATTCAATAATGAAGATGATGCCCTTGCATTTGCGAGGGCCACCTTGCTAGTTTAGAAACAAAGAGAGTATAATACATAAAAGTATATTTTATTAAGGTCGGCTTAGTCTAAGACCTCCTACACCGTCCCATGGTGAAGGTATTATAGCTAGTTATGGAGTCCACACTAGCAAAATATGCGTGAGATTATAAGTGATACAAATATCATAACATGTAGAACTAGAAAATGAAAAAAAAAGTTGAGTTTGTATAAGTATATAAATAGAACTAGTTTGTACCCTGATCGTTGCCACATGAATGCAAGATAATCTTCATATATGCAACAAAAAAAGAAGGTCTGCATGGACTTTAGACAACCGAACTCCCGAACTCTGTGAAGGACCAACAGCAAAAATAAATTCAGAGTTCCATTGACGGCAAACGATAAAAATAAAATATAGCTTCAGAATGCAAAGTAAAAAAAAATCACTGAACTGCAATGCATAAGATGGATGCGATCCCATTTGAAACTAATACATCGACAATTTACTATTTAGAAAAATTACATAGGTTTGTAATTTCCTTCAAGCTAAGATTTATGTGACGTCAAGGAGTATTTTGTATGTAATTGATCACACGAACAAACAACACACTGTGTTGGATGCACACATACCATGTTCTAATCACGGCGAAAGTAAGGGACTGTTTTTTTTTCTCAAGGTAATACGTTTCTCATTGATAAAAGAACAAGATACAAAGCACGTACGCACCGATCTTACAGATCTGTAAAAATAGGATAAACCTATGTGACAAACCAACGTTTATCTCTCTTCTTCGGCACCACCATAGTAGCCACCAAAGAAAAACGAGACAAATCACCTCTTCACCCGAGTTCGACGCGGCTCCATCGCTGATCAGCAGATTTTCGGACCTCCAAAGTAGTTTGCCATAGGACAAACCATTGTCGTTGAAAGAATCAGACCGGGACAGCACGACCCCGGACACGCCATCGAACTTCAAAACCGGCACCCCTGCCCGACGACGTCGGAGTATGGAACCAGAACCGTCAACCTTCAACCACGAACCCAGCACAAGGTGCACCATCTTCCATCTGTCACCAGCACAGACAGCCGTCTGCACGTACTCCCGGACAAATCCTCTCTGCTCCACCATGACGCCGGAGAAAACGCCGCAGCAACGGGGACAAAGCAAGAGGAAAGACTCAACTGATGGAATCGTCGCCGCCGCCTCGCCGACACCATCCAAGAACCCAACGCCACCGACCTGAAAGATCGGCAAGCACACGGCGAAAGTAAGGGACTGTTTGGGAGCTTCGTTTCTTTGAAGTTTTCTGAGTATACTTTGTTTTTTAAAATACTAAAGTATTGAATACTTTTATGTGTTTTGATGTGTTTGGATGCAATGACTTGTGGTTTTTAAAACTGTGTACGCTCCAAAACTGCAATTCTTTTGCTTAACAGAAAACTTTAGTCAGGAGTCAGAACCTGTTTTTTCTTTTCTAAATTGAATATTCGTTATCTACAATACTCTAGTTTTAAAAATACTGAGCTGCCAAACCCAGACTAAGATTGTGAAACTTAGATCTTATCCAAAAAAGGAGAAGATTAGATCTCGGTGAACCATTGAGCTGTTGCTTTCGATCTCGATATGTCTATCTCCTTAACCATTTTCCTCAAAAAAAGTTAAACCAGAAGTCTCTGAAACACGCCACACCTCCCCGAACAGCAGGGCACTGCACCGACGAGATCAACGACCACCCCGCCCCGCCCCGCCCCGCCGCCCATCTCCTCCTCCGCCGCCTATCCTTCGCCGCCTGCAACGGCAAGACTGCGAGCCTCGCCTCAAGGCCGGGCTCCCCGCAGGCGGCCGCGCCGCAGCAGAACTCCCGGATCTCGAGGTAGTTGCCCGCTTTCGTTTCTCCCCTTCTCCTCTTGTTGTTTGCGCGCCAAACCCGTTCCATTCCCCGTCTTAGTATGCGAGCGTGAGCGTACGAGTAGCCGAATTGTGGTTAGGATTCTTCATTTTTGGTGTTTGGAGGAGTGTCAGATCTCCCGGTGATCTGGTCCGCGCTGGGTCTTGGTGGCGAGAATCTGTGTCCAGGTGGATAGTTTCCGTACCGAGATTTCGTTTTAATTTGGCCTCCAGAATTGCTTCGGATGTGTGGACATTGTGTGATTCACTGGGAACCACATGGTTGTTTGGTTGGCTGCGGGCTGGGGTTTAGTTAGTTCTTGCTTACAGTTGTGCATCCAAGCTTGCTTTCGTAGCACTATGATACGGAGTACAATGGTACGAGTAGGATCAAGCTCAGTCAGTACCCCGTTTAGCTCGATGATCCTGTTCAGTCATCGGCATTAACATGTTTCCTTCAGAAAAGGAACTAACATCCAAGATGTGATGGCCGTCTTTTCTCTATTTTTATATTTATTTTCGATAAAAGGACCCCAAACGGGCCCCAATTTCAATTACGAAATTGAAGTGTTCAACAACATTTTCCCATTGTCAGGAACCCACACCGGGGGCACCTCACTACACACTCCTTTTAAGACAGTACATAGGACAAACCCCTGTCTTCTGCCCAAAACTCCAAAGTGCTAACTAAAGAAGACTAAGATCCTGGGATAAAACCACAAAGAAGTCTGGAGACAGCAAAGGTCTATTTCAAAACAAAAACAAAAACAAGCTAGCAAGATCACCATCAAGAAGATGGCGCCAGGCATAAAGGATTCACGCAGCTATCCTCTTGCGAACTGGATTCCAGCCGTGCTCTTGTCCGAAGATTTCATGTGCCACCTTCGTCAGCCTGCTAGTCCCCCTGTAGTAGCAACCTTCCCAATCCTTTTCTCTGTAATTAGCCCAGGTGTTAATAAATTGACATGCAGTTAAAATAACTTTTGTAGGATCCCCAGGAAGTATCTTTTGAAAGCAAGACTTATTTCTTGTTTTCCAGATAGCCCAGATAGCAGCTATAGATCCTAACATTACAACATTTCTATCTCTTCCTTTGAAAGCATTAAACCAACCATTACAAAGATCTTCAAAGCAAGAAGGTATATTAGCCATATTCAGTGACACTCCAAAAACACTCCAGACGTATTTGGCTAAAGAGCAGCCAAAAAATTGATGTTTCGACGTTTCAAGCTCGTCACAGAATTCACATGTCTCTATCTTTTTCCACCCCTTTTCAAAAGGTTCGCTTTAGTTAGGATCCTATTCTTGATCACCAACCAACAGAACACTTGATTCTTAGGGGTAGTCTTAGTTTCCACATCTTTTTATAAGGGAAATCTACTTTTTTAGCTGTAAGGTAAGCGTACAGGGACTTCAAAACTTGCTCGAATTGGTTAGTAGCCAAGATACTCTATCTGGTTCTTCAGATAAATTTACTTGGCTACACAGATCCAGCAATTCAAACCAACTAGTTTTGGTTTCCTCTCTGAGGGTCCTTCTAAAATTAATACAACTGAAGCCACTAGAAAAAACTTATGAACAGTAACATCCTGGCTATAGCATTTGTAAAGACACGGGAAACGTTGACAGAGTTGTTTATGTCCAACCCAACTGTCTTCCCAAAATCAAGTTTTTCTCCCATCTCCTAATATACGTTTCCAGCACTTATTAAAAATATCTTAAACAGAAATAAGACCCGAAAAGAAATGTAAAAAACAGGATTAGGCTTACAGCCAGTAAAAGTAGTTTTCCTCAAATATTTCGCCTTGATTAAGTCTTGCCATAGACCCTCCTCGTTCTCGAGTTTCCAGATCCACTTACAAAGTAAATTTACATTCTTGAGGTGCAAATCTGTCACCCCAAGCCCCCCTTGATCTTTTGGTAAACAAACAGTTTGGCAATTAACCAAGTGATACTTTTTAACATTCCGTTTCTCTTGCCAAAGCATACGAGCTCTGAAGAACTCACACCTCTTAATCGAACCCTTAGGCATAATGAAGAAAGAACGCATAAAACTAGGAACATTACTAAGAGCAGCTTCAATCAGAATAAGTCTATATACTATCGATGCAAGATTACCCATCCAACTCGAATTCTTTTTCTCAATCCTGTCCTCAATATCTTTCCAATCACTGTTCAAGAGTTTTTTATAATGCATCGGAATCCCTAGGTATCTGAAGGGAAACTCCCCTTTTTACAGGTAAAAATATGCGTATAAAATCTTGCTTATCTATTGCATCACCAAAAAACGAGACTTCGCTCTTATGAAAATTAATTTTCAGGCCATTAAGCTGCTTAAAAATACAGAGAATAAATTTTAGATTTCTAGCACTTTCTAAGCTTTCTTCAATCATAAATATGGTGTCGTCAGCATATTGAATGACTGAAATTCCATCATTTATTAAATCTGAACTAGCCCAGTGATCAGACCGCCGTCCTGGGCTCTTTTAATCAGAACAGCAAGCACCTCAGCAACGATATTAAACAACAAGGGTGAGAAGGGGTCTCCTTGCCGGAGCCCCATCCTTGTTTGAAAATATGAACCTAACTTATCATTGGAGTGTAAAAGGCTGTGACAGTCTAAACTCTATGTCCTGCACATTACAGTTTCCATCCAAAGCATAGTAGAGGCTAAGTGTAGGATTCCAACTCTTTTTTTCATATTGGATAGTCGTAGACACAATATGCATGGCTTGATTCGTATAACTAAGAGATGTTGGTTTTTCCTTCCTCATTCAGCAGGTCTCTTTGAGTTTGGCACAGAGTGGTTTGTCTTTGTTAAATTTCTTATGAGATCAGTAAACTGCTATGGATATACGAAGCACAAGTGAAGAAGCCCACATTGTTTCACATTGGTGAATGATGATTAATTTTCCTGTTTCAGATCTTAGTATACCTAGAGATGGAAGGAAGAAAGACAGCTTTATGGTAATCCCTGGCGATTATTCGTGGGAGGTCAGCAAGTGGTGGCCTGATTGAAAGACTGATACAACACTTTGTCGTACAATTCTAGTTCGTAATGGCGAGAATGAAGTTCCCAAGGCGTTATGTCATAGTACTGCTCACATTCATGTGCACAAATGTTTGTTACATTGAACGTGTGGGTTTCTCGATTGCTTACACCGTTGCAGCTGACGCCATCGACG
Source organism: Poa annua (assembly GCA_026929855.1). NCBI lineage: Eukaryota > Viridiplantae > Streptophyta > Magnoliopsida > Poales > Poaceae > Poa > Poa annua. The sequence goes on along the minus strand of CM049438.1, from coordinate 62,119,627 downwards.
TGAATCAAGCAAACAAAGGCATGATACTCTCCATGTTCTATTACGGTTACGTTTTGTCACAAATTCCTGGTGGATGGGCAGCTCAGAGATTGGGAGGTAGACGTGTTCTGCTGCTGTCATTCATGCTGTGGTCTTTGATATGCGGTCTCATTCCACTGGACCCCAACAGAGTAGTCATTCTGGTCCTTTCTCGCCTTTTTGTTGGTGTAGCGCAAGGTTTCATATTTCCTGCCATTCACACTGTTCTGGCTCAATGGGTGCCACCGCAGGAGCGCTCTCGCTCAGTGTCTTTAACAACTTCAGGGATGTACCTCGGGGCAGCCGGTGGCATGCTGTTTTTCCCAAGTCTGGTGAAGCACATGGGACCCCAATCTGTTTTCTTTGTTGAAGCGGTACTTGGAGTAGCATGGTCTATAATATGGTTGAAGTTTTCCAGTGAGCCACCTCGCACTGACCTTCCAAAAGTGTCAATGCCAAAGGTAGCATCTCGAGAGAAGATTAAGGTGCAAGCAACAGGGGTTGTCGCACCTCGCACTGTAAAGATACCATGGCGAAGGATTATATTCAGTCTACCTGTTTGGGCAATTGTTGTGAACAACTTCACCTTCCATTATGCCTTGTATGTTATCATGAACTGGCTACCTACTTATTTCGAATTAGCCCTTAAGCTTAGCCTCCAGGACATGGGATCCTCAAAGATGCTTCCCTACTTCAACATGTTTATTTTCTCCAATATTGGTGGAGTGGTTGCTGATCACCTGATTACAAAAAGGATCTTATCAGTTACCAAGACAAGAAAGCTGCTGAACACCATTGGGTTTGTTGTCTCGGCTGTTGCACTTATGGCCCTTCCTTCATTCGGGACGCCCTCAGGGACTGTGATCTGTTCATCAGTAGCGCTTGGTTTTCTGGCTCTAGGAAGAGCAGGGTTTGCAGTGAATCATATGGATGTTGCTCCGAAATTTGCTGGTATAGTAATGGGGGTTTCAAATACAGCTGGGACATTGGCTGGGATAGTTGGTGTTGGCCTCACGGGAAACATTCTGGAGGCTGCAAAGGCTTCTAACATGGATCTAACAAGCTCTGAAACATGGAAACAAGTCTTCTTTGTTCCAGGATACCTTTGTATTTTTAGTTCAGTCATTTTCTTGATTTTCTCAACCGGTGAGAAGATTCTTGAATAGAGGATGATCATTTTTTGCTGTTCATTATTTCTCATTTATGGTGAGGCAGGATAGCAAAACGGGGATCACACTTGTATTTGCTCATTACCTGTAAAATTTCAGGGTTAGAGTGCATCCGACATATGTTCAGTTCTAATGTTATTCTAGGAAGAATAGCATGTGTTAATCAAATTGTTATGTTACACCAGCAGACCGGTTGCCTATTTACAACTATTACATTATGTAATTTCTTATCTTTATTTCCTAGGCATATCTTTACGGCCAGAAACCACTTTGATTCAGCCCACACTAAATCACTGCTTCCCCGGTCCCCGGCCAGCTTTCCATTTGGCCGTATCCTCCACCAATCTGCACCAGTTTCCTGTGATGTTCTTAGATATATAGTAGCTGGACATTTGCAACAGGGGAAGTACACGCACGTGGCGTGGTTGATATTCGAGGCAAGTTTAGGTTTTCCCATACCATCTAGGCAGATTCTTGTATCTTTATTTATATCAAATATACATCCACCTACAATTGATTAAAATCAGTCAGATCCCAAATTGTACTCGCCAACTACTCCCTTCTGGCTGTATCTTCCTCCAATTTCTTTATTGCACCAATTTCTTTATTGCACATAGTGCCAATGCTGATCGGATGGATACCAAATTGCATGGCAACATGTACAGATCTCGCCGTGAGAATGGAGCTTGGTGCTCCAGCGGCAAGCGCGGAATCTCCAACTCATTTGCGGACGTAGCCGCGGCGATCACGTGTTAGGATAGTCATAATTTTCTCTCTTTCTTCCAAGTTGTAGTGATATCCAAGTGCTGGCAGATGTAAGTTTGGCGGTTTGTTTGGTGGTGCTCTCGGTTAGTTGTGGTGCGTTTGGTGGTTTCGGGGAGACTGTTCAGTAGTTTGGGTGGTTCTGATGTGAAATGTTTCCTGGGCTTTGCACCCCAGCAGGAACCTCTATGCTTTCTATAGAAAAGCAGAGCCCATTTTTTTTAATTCTAAAAGAATATTTCTAAGTTTCAAATGATTATGAAAACATCCTAAATGTATACCATCATTATTTCTACCGGTATGTAAAAAATCAATACAAAATATTTTGTATTTTGAGCTGTGAAAGATGACAAATATCAGGATCTCTGTTGGTGAACAGTGCCAAATTCGAAAAAATTCAGATTTGTCAGAAGTTTTCATTTTTGTATAGGCCGGAATACGCACTATTTTAGGTTTAAATTTTGCAGAGCTGTGGCGTACGTCATTGTAATAATCTACGGTTATTTATTTCAGAATTTTAGAAACTTTAAAGTGTTGATAAAAAATCGAATAAAGGGCTCCATGGTGGCCTCTTCTCTCACAAAACAGAATGGAGCTTGGTCAAGGCAAATGCTATACCCTCCTCTTCCAGTCAATTTTCTAGAACGATCTTTCTATTGTGAGAAATTTGAACGTTCTTCTTTGTTACAGGATACATTTGCATTTTAGTTCAGTCATTCTTTTCATTTCCTCAACTGGTGAGAAGATTCTCGAATAGAGGATGATCATTTTTGTTTGTTCATTATTTCTCATTTACGATGAGGCAGGATGGCAAAACCGGAATTTCAGAGTAATATATTTCTTCATTACCTCTCAAATATCAGAGTTAAGATTGCATCCCAGTATCCCACATATGTTAAGTACTAGTAAGGTTATGCTAGGAAGAAAAGTATGTGTTAATCGGGAATGATCAAATGCTTATGTTACTACAGCATGGCCGGTTGGCATATTTTACAAGTTTATTTTTCTTCCGAAGTGGCATATTTACAAGCTACAACAATCACATTATGTAATTTCTCGTCTTTATTCCCTAGGCATATCTTCACTGCTGGAAACCGGTTTGGTTCAGCCCCCACAGTGTCTGTGTTATTGCTTCCCCCATTTTCTTGCGGTGATCGTAGATAACTGGACATTTGCAACTAGGCAAGCTGGAGCTGCACGCGTGTGTCGCGTGGTTGCTATTTGAATCAAGTTTATGTTCTGTCGTACCATCTCGGCAGACGGCAGGCCTTCCATCTCTATTTATATCGTGAGTACATCAACATGCAATGCAATTGGTTACAATCAGTGAGATCTTAAGATCAAGATCAAGATCAAGGGTGGTTGCTTCCTCCTCCAATTTCTTAACTGAACACACAGTGCTAAGAGTGATCAGATGGACACCAAATCGCATGGCATGAGGCATCATGTACGTACTTGCCATGAGAATGGAGCTTGGTCAAGGCTAATGCAGTAATGCTATACGCTCCTCTTCCAGACAACTTTCTTGAACGATCTTTTAGTGTCAGCTTGTAACATGCTCGTGCAATTTAACATGCATGATACAACTTGCAAACTAGGCAAGCTGGAGCTGCGCGCGTGTGTCGCGTGGTTGCCATTTGAGTAAGTTAATGTTTTGCCGTACCATCTCGGCAGGCCTTCCATCTCTATTTATATCATCAGTACATCAACATACAATTGCTTAATCAGTCAGATTCTAAGATCGAGGGATACCCTAACTATTCTTGTGGCTGTTTCCTCCTCCAATTTCTTAACTGAACACACAGTGCCAAGACCAAGAGTGATCAGGTGGATAATACCAAATTGCATGCCATCATGTACTTGCCATGAGAATGGAGCTTGGTCAAGGCTAATGCAGTAATGCTATACGCTCCTCTTCCAGTCAACTTTCTTAAACTATCTTTAATTAGTGTCAGCTTGTAACATGCATGGTGTGCAATTTAAGTATGTGAAGCCAGTCTTGATCGACCCGTAGGCCGTAACATGCATGATACAACTTGCATGGATAACCAAATCCGTTTTTTGCATTGTAGTGAACTACTGATAGCTGCCTATGGTTGCTCAGTTCGTTGGGTGCCTATATAAGTAGCATCGCCCGCATCGATCCATCATAAGGATCTTTGTAGGACACTCCTTACTACAAAGACAGCGCCACGAGCCGATCAATAGCAACAAAGAGCAACCCACCATGTCGCCGACATCCTCGCTGCTCCTCGTCCTCCTAGCGGTAGCGGCTTCGTCGGCGGTTGGCGTCGCCGGCGAGCAGAAGCTGAAGCACATACGCCTGTACGTGCACGAGACGTTGGCGGGGCCGAACGCCACGATTGGCGTCAACGTGCCGTCCGTGTTAGGCGCCAAGGCGACGTTCGGTTCGGTGACGGTGTTCGACGACGAGATCCGCACCGGCGAGAGCCGGGACTCGCCGCTGGTGGCGCGGTACCAGGGCATCCTCGTCGCCACGGGTGTGGCGGAGGGGCCGGCTTTGGAAGGTCGCCTGACGGTCGCCTCCATCGTGTTCGTCGCCGGGGAGTACGCCGGGAGCACGCTGTCCGTGGAGGGCCCGACCGTCGGCTTCAAGGGCACCCTCGAGCGCCCCATTGTGGGCGGCATTGGCGAGTTCAGGATGGCGCGCGGGTACTACCTGTTCAAGGTCCTCGGCCTCTCATCCGAGGACGGCCCTACCGTCGTCTCCCAGGTCGACTTCTACGTGACGTGCGATCCGATCACCTATATGTAACTTGTTTGCGGTACTATCACTTCTTCCGTGGCTTAGTTTACTTGTTTTAGTGTTGTGGTGTGGCTTAGTTCACTTCTTTACTCGGTTCTAGATGGGATCAGTGAAGATAAGTTAGTTTACTTGTTTTAGTGTTGTGGCTCACATCCATGAGATAAGTTGCTTTGCAAGAGGAGACTGTTACCGGAAGCGCCGACCCACCGGGGGTTTTCTTTCGCACAGCTTAAAGGCTGAATGTAACCATGTGTTTTGATCAATAAAGCTCCCGTCTTACCTCGATTTTTCTTGTATGCGTCTTTCTTAATGGCTCCGCAGTTAACTTTTCTGGTGAGTGAGTTGGTGATCCTATCACGCCCGTTTTTGCATTTGTTAACGACTTGGTTTCATTTTATTGCATTTTATATTATCTAAAATCTGCAAAGCGTGAAACATTATAATGATTGTAGTACCCTTCGATCTTAGTCGCAACTCAATTGTGAGATGTGACAAGTTGCAAGCTTGTGAAAGAGTGAAATGCTTCTATATTCACTAAATTTATCGGCGGTGTTTAACACGGTCCTGGATCAAACTTAGAAATCACACAAACTAGCCTAACACTAGTACATAGAAGGCTATCGGTGGCGCAGAAAAAAATGTCATTAGTGTCATGGGGCACCACACAACCACTTTTTTTTTTGAGAAACACAGTACAAACGCAGACGCTCACATGCACGCGCGCACACACTCACCCATATGAACGCACACATGCACACATTATCCCTATGAGCACCTCCGAAATACTGAGCCGGCGGATCGAGTCTTAAGATTGACGAAGTCACAACGGAAGCCTCGCTGTCGACAGGAACGTCGCCTCCCACTGAAAGAATATTCCGCCTAAATGCAAAACACAGACGTCAAACCTGGGGTTTGAACTCTGGTGGGCCGAAAGTACAACCACCCTGCTAACCATCCAACCACATGTTGGTTTGCCACACAATCATTAATATGGCGCCATTTATAACAGATATTTGTGGCGCCCCGACCCCACACCATGGTAACATATACTAGTGGCGTGTCTCCAACCCACATTTAGATGGTCTCCAGACGATATTCCTAGAGGTAAAAAACAACTAAATCTAGGAGATACACACCTATGAATGTTTTTTTTTTCAAATGACATAACGGTTTTTGCATTTTGCGGTTTCAAATAAGTCAAAGCGAATGAACGTGTCTATCTAGTAAAATACAAGCCATTATGTACTATGCTTTTGGTGAGAAGCATGTCTGGTTGAAAGTTTTCTAAAAGGATCATTAGTGGTTAGAAGTTTGGCAAAAGTCTCTATAAGACAAATTATAGTACAGGCTTAGTTGCACAAGATGGTAATTAATGAGATTCTCGAGTATGCTTCTCATATCTCCAGCCAACAATCGTCTCAAGAGGAGTAATGTACTAATGTAGAAGCAGCTATGTTTGCGCTCCACCGTGCATGGTCTTTGTCCTAGGCAAGCTCCATCAAAGGAAGTGTCAGATACTGTTAACTATAGATCAGAAACCTATGCAACTTCCAAGTTCAGATGAAAGTGCCACCAACACAAACATTTGGTGGTAAGTGATTGACAGTTCCACATTTCTTGCAGATCAACCTTAAACCTACTGAGTCGTGAAGAAAATTAAGACAAATGAAAGTCATCTAATTTTTAGAATGGATAGAGTACTTGCTCGTCCAAGAGTCAAGAACTACTTCTTCGTCAATCATTGTGTGCCTGTGCTGAAACTGTGAAACCCATTGTGCCATTGTGTGCCTCCTTAGTTCAGTTTGATATCTTTTATCGATATAATTTATGTTAACATCGCTGGTAAGTTGGCAAGGTGCTCCACTAGGCCGGCAAATCTCTGTATCGCAACTGCTGGAATAGGAATACGATACCATATCTTGTGCATCAGGAGCATCTTAAACTATATATATATATCAGATTAATTCGCCTAAGCATCACATGGTTAGTCAGTTCTACTTCTGAGAGCTCACATGACATGATGATCCGTATTTTGCATGGGACAGATAGAAGAAACGCTACACATTTTTGGCTGTTGTTAACAACAATTTTGTTTAGACGTTTTATCGATATAATTTATGTTAACTGAGTTTAATTTGTGAAGCTTTTTTTATGATAGCATATAATATGGCCAAAATATGTTAAGGCTAAAGTTGCATCAGCATATCGCGTTGATAAGTAGATTTCGTGTATATTAATTTGTTTCACCCTTGTTCATGTAAGGGATACTTTGGTAAGTAGATTTCGTGTATGTTAAACAACACGACTTATATATTTTTTTAAATGTTGTAAGAGTATCTTAAGTCACTCCGGAATCAGGCTAGTTGCTCAGTGCCACGGGCAAACGGCAAAGGCCAATAACACAGTCGACAAACTGCTTGTGAGTGCCCCACTCGGCGAGAAAAACTAAGATCATATTTGAGTACAAGCTTGCACAAGCGGTCACAACGGACAGACACAAGGAAATTAAGGATATGTAACGATCACTCGCCAAGATATTCTGTGGAAAACCCTCGATTTGGGTCTCCCAGATCAAACGATGTCGACGCTCTGATGTCCTTCTCCCTCATGGGGACATTGTTTTGGAACAAGTTTTGCGTGGAGGGGTTTTAGGCGTGGTGCGGTGTTGCTTCTATCGCATTGGTGTCGGCGAGTCTCAGCGACATGGCACAGCGGGTCTCGGCGATGGATGTGTGTTGATAGACACACGAAGGGTGGTGGAGCTGTCTGACATCGTGACGGCAGGCCTGACAAGGCTAATGCTTTGGTCCCTGTTTTGAAGATGAAGATGGTTTAGAGGAAGACGATAACAACTACTTCTGTAGCGTGTGTATCGGTGCGACGATGCCGTTGAGGGTCTGCTGGACTGGTCGTGCACCTTGCTCGCTAACATGCGGCTTGGTGTGGCCTTCAGTTTTTTTTTCATTCACGTCGTTGTGGTGTTAGGGCACACAGTCATGTTCTTGACCACCCCCGTCATTTATTTTGTAGGTTACTCTTGTGTCGTTGGTCTGGCTTCTACCGGATTGATCTTTGTATTACTCTTGTAAGTTTTTTTAAAATAATAATCTAATAAAAACAACTATGTGCATCTTTTAAATGCAAAGACTGGAGGAAAATCTTCCATTTGGAAAAAATATATATACATCGATCACTGGACAATCATTTTATCAACCAAGATATATCCCCGGCAGCTGTATATGTTGCTAGAGAAGATATATGTATACGTAGAGAGTTATAGTTGCACACAATTTATTCCTTTTTTTTGTGAATGAGCACACAATTTGTTCCCATAGTTAATCTCTATCAATCACTGAATTAACTATCAAATAAAGCAGCATGCATGTTCAACCGAAAGTGTTGAGGGGGTTGTAGTCCGTACTTGACCACTGTCCGGCGGATACACCGTGGGCGTGAATCGTGTGATCGGCATTCCGGCCACTTCTTGGACCGAGAAGTGATCCTGTGTTTTCCTGGAAGTTTTGCTGTATGATTTTTAAATCGCACCGACGAATGTGATTAGGAGTAAGGATTGGGGGTGTTAGTCCCACATGGTTCGTACTCCTTTTACGTTATTTTTTGATCCCATCTGAATCTAATCATAGTTGTTGGTGTAGTTTAAAATTCTTGAAAAAAACTACGGAATGCTCAGGAGCATTTCTCTCTTGGACCACGTCCACGACTTCAAATTTGGCGCCGGAATGAGGTAGCAGGACCAATGAAAGCAGCAACATAGTGATGAATTAAGTTCAATGAGATTAGAGGAAGTTGGACCTAAGCTTTGACAGTTATAAGATGAAGTGATGAAAGCTTACGATTAGGCTTTCCTGTAGTGAGGACAGCTCGTGGGTACATCAGCGGCAGCAGATTACTCCACTAGGCCGGTTAATCTCTGCATAGCAGCAGCTGGAATACGATATCCTATCTCAGTGCATCAGGAGTCTTAAATTAAATACTCCCTCCGTCCCAAAATAAGTGTCTCAACTTTAATAGAAAATGGATGTATGTATACATAAACATGTCTACATACATCCACTTTCTATCAAAATTGAGACACTTATTTTGAGACGGAGGGAGTATATCGGATTAATTAGGCTAATCATCACCTGGTTGGTCAGTTCTGACATCTGAGAGCTCACATGACATGATAAGATCCGGTTCTTGTATGGGATAGATAAAAGAAAACACAACACACAAATATCTGGGCCGATCTGGACTACGATTGATTAAGGAGGTTTTTATCTTGAATGTTTTTTTTTCAAATTTGTGTAAATATGTTCAATCTTGAATGAAATTTGGCCATTTTACTATTTTTTTCAATTTAAATGTTCGGCTGCGTTTTGATTATGAAGTGCCGGTGGGGGAGGCGACCGGTGAATGGCTGGACAGGAGTCCGGCACCACCCAAATGGTGTTTATTTTGGGTGGTGCCGGACTAAATTTAGGTGGTGCCGGTGTTGCATGGGTGGTGCTGGTTCTCATGAAGCTGTTGCGACGCATGCCCGGTGTGCTCGTGTGTTTCTTTTCTTGGATGCAAGCCCTCTTTTTAATGTAATGGATACTTGTATAATCAAACCATGATTGCTTGTAAATCCTGGAATGTCCGGGGCAAAATGATCTTGATCGTCAGTCTGTCTTTCACGAGTGGATTCAGGCGTCCTCTAGCAATATCTTGTGAGAAATGCTCCTGTGCTTTCCTGGAAGTTTTTTGCACGAATTTTAAAGCATATCGACGGCTGTGATTAAGTTCATATGAGGTTTAAAAGTGACATAAGAGGAGTACTAACTAGGTTAGATTAGCACCCCCAATCTCCACCCCTAATCACAGCCATTGATGTGCTTTAAAATTCGTGCAAAATAACTTGTGAGAAATGCTTCTGTGCTTTCCCGGAAGTTTTTTGCACGAATTTTAAAGCATATCGACGGCTGTGATTAAGTTTTGTGCCTTCAGAAACCAAATTGCAGTATTTTGACGGTGCAACCGCAAACTATGTCGGTGTGTTTCGTTTTCGAGGAAGAGTCAGCAACAGACGTGGCTGGAAGGAGCCTCAAACCAGTGACGTTGGTAGTTGGAACTAAGGGTCAACATATGTATCCGGTCACTTGAAATCATATCTGAAGCACTGGCCGACAGCATCACGCGCGTTGCAAACTATGCTCGCTTTCATATGTTAGACAGCTAGAGAGAGCATTTGTAAATATGGGTCATGGACCTTGTGACCGAATAATCTACATACAGATTGGCCTATAAATTGGCCCCCAATCCGCATGCATCACCCATTCACTTCCAGTTCCACACAAGCGCTTCCCCTAGCGTAGCTGCATATATACATACATATATATCTCAAGCCGTGTGTGCTCGTAGTTTTAGCCAATGGCAGCTAGCCCTTCCTATCTCCAAAAGGGCCTTGTTAGCGTCCAGGTCCAGCAAAGGGAGTTATGTCCTCCACCTGTACCTGTACCTGTACCAGATACTGGAAGGATCTGCAGATGCTAACCAGAAAATTATAGTGAACCCAAACCTTCCCAACTATTTCGGTCTGACCGCCGTTAACGACTGGGCCATATATGATGGGGTTCTCCCCAATGGCAAGCTTGTGGCACGTGCTCAAGGATTCCACATCGGCGCTGGGAAGATCGATGAAAACTGGTTCTACTCTTTCAACATGATGTTCGTCGACGACAGGTGAAGTTCTTAATAAGCTAGCGTTATTTAATTTGAGACTTGCTTTTGGTGTCTATAGTACATTGATTTGCTTTGGAAGCATGCATGTTTAACTTTGTTTGTATGAGGATTAGGCTCAAGGGGTCTGTGCTTAAAGTGGAGGAACTTAACGGACCTAATCCAGGAGCCGGTGGGCAATGGGCAATTGTTGGCGGGACCGGAGAGTTTGCCCATGCTCAACGGACTATCACCTACACAGACAACTCAGTGAGTGGGGGAGTTATGAAGGAGCTTCGTATCCGTGCCGTGTGCCCCAACTTCGCAGAACAGGTAAGATATATACCCATCAAAAGATTAACAGACTACTCCTATGTGTTTGTGTCATCGCTTGGCACTCTGGCCATTATCCTCGAAACAGGCTTCCGGCCCGCTTTATAAATAAAGCAACCGTTCACAGTTTACAACCAACACAACAAAGGTTTCAAAAGCAAGAGAATAAAGAGGTTTTGCTGGGGCCACAGCACAAATAAGCCCAATGTTCTCACTACTACTCCTGATACAAACTCTACGAAGTAGAGCTCAACGGCTGGTCGGCGAAGATAGAAGGCGTGCCGCCTTCAGAAGATCCTCAAGTATGCCGTCCAGCCGCTGCCTGTCCCGCTGTCTAGCCAACGGGTGCCACTCCTGTAGGAAAGCCAAGAATTTGAAAACTGAGTCAGCGGCCCGTCGTGGAAAGACATGCTCGATGACCATCTTATTACGAATCGTCTAAAGGGTCCAGGTCATTGCTGCGAACACCAACCAGAAGAGGGACCTCCTCCTCCCGGTATGGTTCTCCTACACTTTCAGGAACTCTGCCAAGTCATGGGCCTGCCACTCAGGACCCAATGCCTCAGCGAGGAAGCTCCACAGGAAACGAGCTGCGGGACACGAGAACATGATATGCGTCCCCGTCTCGGGGACTGCACAAAGGGGGCAGGTGCCATCACCTGGGCCCAAACGCTTCGCCACCTCGACACCCGAAGGGAGGCGGTCTCGAAGAAGTTGTCACGTAAAGATCTTGATCTTAAGCGGAAGTGGAGCCTTCCACAGGTGGGTCGTCCAAGTCAACACGGGTCCTCTAAATAGGGCCCGGTACGCGGAGCCGACAGAAAAGTGTCTCGCAGGCGTAAGACCCCACGCGGCACAATCCGGGCTGTCCGAAAGGGCTAGGGGAAGCGACTCTAGCAGGGACCTCCAGCTCGCCACTTCCCCAGGTCCGAAAGTGCGGCGAAACCCAATGTTCCACCGCCCCTGTTGGAAGGCCGTGGAGACCAACAACATGAGTTCTGTACAAATCGCAAAGAGATCCGGGAACTCAAACCGTAGCGGCCTTCCACCAAACCAGGAGTCAAGCCAGAACAGTGAAGGGGTTCCGGTGCAGAAAACAATAATTTTTCTAGCGTAAGAACGCCCTAACTAGCCAGGATCTATCTATCTAGTGCATGTGATAACGGTGGCGGAACGGGTCACATTACCTCCATGTAGACCGATAGCGGGGATTACGCTCCCGCACAAGCGTTGCCGATGAAGTGGTACGTAGCCGACCTCAAGGTCGCGGAGAACTTGGCGCGACGAAGTAGATGATGACACGGCGGTGTCGACGATGACCTGCGTCGACGGGCGTCGGGCGGAAGGTGGCGTGGCGCCGGCGGCTGAGGGGGGGTGGCGCCGGCGGCAGGGCAGCGGCAGGGCTGCTGGGTGGGCGAGACGACGTCGCCCAGGCTCCTCAAATGTGGTGCCTCCGAGCAATCGCAAGCATACGGAGCTTAACAACAACCCCCGGTCACTCAGATCCAGCTGAGATCGCAGGGGTAGAACTTTTCTGGAATCCCGCAGGGCAACAGCGCCCGGCGGTATAGCTTTGGTGAAGAGAGGAGGCAAAACGGGCGGAGAAACAGCTCGGCCGGCCTGCTACAAAATTAATTGTATTTTTCTGTTATTAATCCAATTAATATGCCTTGCTATATAAAGGGGGGAGGGGGTGTGCAAACACCTTGCCTCCCCCATGTGGGACTAAAGGGAGGAGGAGGGGGGTTCGGCCGGCCAACCCTTGGCCGGTTCGGACTGGGCCCCCCCCACTCCTTGTTTGGTACGGTCCCCCCCCCCCCCCCCCCCCCCCCCCATGGGCCTTTCTAGGCCCATTTAGGTGGGATGCCCCTTTTTTTTCCTTTTTAATTAAAATTAAATTAATATAAAATATAATTAATTCATAATTAATATATTTAAATACTATTTAATATCCCGTGACTCCGAAACATTTTCCGAACCACCCGAACATCTTTCGGACACTCCCGGAACCATTCCAGACCTTCCCGGAACTCCTTCCGGACCACCGGAACTCTTTCCGGATCATTTCTCTCTCTCCAATAAAATCCTATAATATCCCAGAACCTTCTCCAGGTGTCGTTAAGACCTTAAGCTTGTTACGCTACGGTTCGAGAACACTCCAGACATGGCCGAGACCCTTCGCTCGTCAATGACCGCCAGGGATACCTGGATGCATATGACGGTCCCTGTGCATTCTACGAATATCGTCGTTTGAACCATAAACATGATATTCATTCCCTTTGTCTCTGCGATACTACCTTGTCCGAGATGTGATCGTAGACATCCAATGTCCTGTTGCATCTCGTTACCGACATAGGTTATTAACTCGTCTGTGATATTACATCTCCATGACCTAGTCATAAGCTGCGCAGCTATATAGATGCAATCTCACCGAGTGGGCCCAGAGTATCTTTCCATTACAAGAATGAACAAATCCCGCTCTTGATCCTTACGTCTCAACATACTCTTTCGGGATACCCAAGATGGACACCGTTATTGTCATGCTATATAAGACACAACGTTTGATGCTCTCAAAGTACCCCTACGAAGTAGCAATAAGCACGGTCTCACGGTCTAAGGAATAAGCTATCATATTACTTATCTATTGCAAATGACAAACATCGTAATACGATCTTGTTGCAATACTTTGCGTATGTCCATCACCTTATTCTACTAATAAGATGACCCCATTGTCAACCGACGTCATTGTCCTTGATCGGGAATCTCGATCAACTGTTGCCCAATGGACTAGTTTATATAGAGGCTCACTAGGGACTCTGGTTGTCTATCTATCACACGTGTATTAATAATTCCGATTAATACAGTTATAGCACAATACAAAAACCTATTATAAACTTATGAGATAATGCGATAAATACTACTTATTTATTTGCCTCTAGGGCATATCTCCTTCAGTCTCCCACTTGCACTAGAGTACAAATAAACTAGTTGCATTTTACTTCATCAAAAACCCCTTATCAAATAAGCGTTATATGATAATGCTTGCTTGTGGAAGAGTGTTACTCTGACAATCTATACAATACATAATTGTGCGTTCTTTTGCGATGCATTGATATCAACCTGTTTGATATCATCATGTTATCTAATAACATATATACAAATACCGTAACTAAGTGAGACTTCTGTTTCCCAGCGCTTACTCTGATTCTGTTAACCAGATAATTGCCTTGCAAACACACTCAGTCATAGAGAACTCCTTGTAACATTTACAATCTCGCGATATCTATATACTTCCGCACCTATGCAGAAGACTTGACACTCCAATGTCAATCTAATAACTAATACACTTCTACTTCCAGTAAATTCTAAATTTACTTTCATAATTGTTCTTCTTCTAAGAACATGGGTCATATTTTATCGAGCATATAATATGGTTTCTGTATAATGTCTAATATCACATAATAGACCAACATGTCATACAACCACTATTACCGCGTATCATTACTCTTAATGATTAATTGGATTTACAAGGACCATCCTTTGGTTTTAATCTATTCTGACTCCTCAGATGTAATCCAAAACAACTCGACTAACTATTTAAAATTCCCGTTCTATTCCAAATAGACATAACTTTTAAATATTTTCACAACTTCATCTTTCTCATTAATTCTACTGGTACAATCCACAATGTGTCATTTACACAAGATGAATTCGGCTCCCACTCAAAAATATGTCCTTTACATATTCTACCCGAGTAAACTAACTTTGACTCCCACTTAAATTCATAATTTATTTCGACATTTTGGTCAAACCAAAATCATTGATCTCTCATCAATTCGAACTTAACACGAACTGCAGTATTCTATTAATACAAATTCCACAGACTTCAAGCATGCCTACATATGTAGTCAACAAATTTGATTTTGTCCAAGATACATTTTGACGAGGGGTGTCCTCATCAATACCCATAGTCGATAGCCTAGGGTTAGAGTTATGAGGTAGAGAACGCGTAGTGCTGGTGGACTCGACGGCTGACAAGCGGGATTTACCCAGGTTCAGGGCCCTCGACTGAGGTAACACCCCTACTTCCTGCTTGTCTGTTATTGCTCTCGTGAATATGCGATGGTTACAAGGGTCCAGCGAGAGTTCGTCTCGTTGGGGTTTGGAGGTTCTGATGTGCGTGTCCCTTTGTCGGTAACCCTCCCAGCCCTTATATAGGGGGCTGGGTCTCGGGTACGTAACCGACTAGGATTACAAATATGGAAACTACAACCGACTATGAATAACTTGGAAAGCAATCTTCGTCTTGGGCCTTCCTTGATGGGCTTTGCCAGCCTATTGACAATTGGGCTACAGTCATCACGTGCACCAGGTACCCACACGATAGGATACCCGTTTGGTATATCCTCATCACTAGCCCCCGAGTGCTTGGCTGATTTCGGAGAATTAGGCATGGACTCACTTGACAGTGCACGTCACATGTTTGTGTTCGATATCGTACGTTGTGTATTGTCTTTCGACTATGAATTTATGTTTTTGACAAAGGATTATCGACTTAGTAGGCCTGGATTTACTCGAGAAGTCGAGACCAGTTAACTGCACATTTGGGCAAAACCTTACCAGCCTTCAATCAAGTTCGAGTCCCCCGGCTCGAACCTGGAACACACTGGACAGACTCGACTCAGGCCGTTGAGGTCTTACTGAATCGTTCCGCAGTCTTAACTTTGCTACCCAGCGCGTCCGCCGGGATTTTCATCGCATCTGCTGATACGGAAAAGAATTAAGGACTTAACACTGCCGGAGTGGTCCTCAGCCCAGCTCGACTGATCGGCGGGTCTTACCTTTGCATTTTATGCATGCAGCATCCGAAGTGTCATCGACTGACGCAACTCGGGAATTTCTTTGAGTTTATGCCTTTTTGCTTTTTGAATCTATCGGGTGCGCGACAGCGCTCCCGATGGGAGTAGCCCCCGAGATTGTGCTTTATTACTCGTAATGAAGGATAATCTCAAATCAATGAGCGTAAAAGAAAATGTCAGTCGAAGACATTTTCACCCACTCCCGATGAGATGCGTTTGAAGACACTCGAAGTGTTTGCTTTTAACTTAGTCGATAGACCTTTGAAGGTTTGCGTGACCTTGGCATACGTCAGTCGAAGAAGATTTTATCCGCTCCCGATGGGAGTATATTTGGCTGTGCTTGGATCAGTCGACTATTTATCGACTATAACTTTTGTATGTGTAGTCGAGAGACTGTCGTATGACTGCATGTCATTGGTTCAGTCGACTATTTATCGACTATTACTTTTGCATTCACCAACTTGCCAACCGAGTGATGTCATACATGACCACCGTGGCGTGCGCGCAGACCTTTGACAGGACGTGTCATTGTGGGTCCGCTTGTTTGACCGTGGTGACCGCCGGTTCAGTTCTGATTTGACCGGACGTGGCGAAATTTCCGCGGACGTGATCATGACTTCCCTCGTTTTTCGTGCGTAGTGGGCGTTGTGGCCTGCGACGGTTTCTCTCCGATAGCGCCACGCAGCCTGGTGATTATGCACGAACGGCTGAGATTGTTTCTTCTACCGTGGTAAATACAGATCTCACCGCCGTGGATTAACTCCCCTTGCCATTTGCCTCCTCTGACTCCTGTTCCTTGCGCGCGCGCTTTCTTTGCCCTTGCTCCTCCTCCGCTCGCCATGGCGCCGAAGAAGAACACGAGCGCCGCCGTCCCCTCTTCCTCTGCCAATGCTAGCAAGAAGAGGAAGGGTGCTGCGGCCGCCACGACCTCCACGGGAAATCCCGCCGCCGCTTTGAAGAAGATTCCCGGTGACTGGGTTAAATCTTCCGTCACCGAGAAGAAGCTGGCGGCGTTCCGCCATACGGGCCTGCTCCCGCCGGCCGACAAGCTCGCCGCCCGCGCGCCCTCCAACAGGGAGGTACTTCCTGAGCCCCGCGCCGGCGAGCGTGTTTGTTTCGCTGAATTTCTGCCACGCGGCTTTGCCCTCCCGCTGCACGATTTTGTGCGCGGGCTTCTGTATGCATACGGGGTGCAGATCCATGATCTCACCCCCAATAGCATCTTGCACATTGCCTGTTTTATGGCTCTGTGCGAGTGTTTTTTGGGGGTGTCCCCTAGTTGGGCACTCTGGAAGTCAATCTTCCGAGTGCGCCATATGGTCCGCGACGGGCGTGTGTGCCCGCTTGGCGGGGTGGGCATCCAGGTCCGTAGCGACTGCCACTACTTCAACCTCAAGGCAGTCGACTCTGCCCAAGGATGGAGGAACAAGTGGTTCTACGTCCCCATCGAGCAGGACGTGCGCCCGGCCTTCTCGATTGGGAGGACTCCGCTGAAGACGAAGGCGTGGGAGCATTCTCTCTCGACTGAGGAGAAGGAAGAAGCTGCTCCCCTTATGGAAAAGATCAGCAAGCTGCTGGGCACCGTTACCGGTGTCCAGTTGATGAGCACCTTCATCAAGCGTCGAGTGTGGCCCCTGCAGCAACGCTCCCACCCTATGTGGCGATATGAAGGCCCACTCGACGCCACTCGAATGAGCAATGTGGAGCTGTCGCCCAATGAGCTGGACGCGCATGTGAAATACATCACCAGCATCAAGGCCGACGAAGTCATCGACTTCAACTCCTCCGTCGCTCCTTTTGGATTGGAGAACGCCCTCCCTGAGGTAAATATTATTGACTATGCTGTTTTTTGCCGTCCTTTGGTTTCTGGTGTACGTACCCTTTGAATGTCGTTTTTTGTGTTTGCGATCAGGGCCATTCGACTGCCGCCTCTCTTCCTCCCCTCCCCGAGTCTGGTCCTGCCGATGAGGCAGCTCTGCTGGATGAGGGGAAGAGGACCGTCACTCCGCCTCCCTCGGCTAACACCTCCGCCACAGAGGAAACAGAAACCGAGGAGGTGGACCAGGTTCGTAAGGGTGGCGACCCTGCGACTGATCCTGCCGCCAAACGTCGCCGTGTGCTTCGACAGGAGGTCTCGAGTTCTCACACGGAAAGCGCGGAGCAACGGGACCTGGAGGATTCTGGCCGCTCCTCGCCTGCGAAGGGTGCATCCCCTCTGGCTCGGCGCTCACCATCGCACTCGACTGGCCGCCTGAGTTTCGAAGGCCCCTGCCTCGACGCTGAGCCGGATTCGGATGAGGGCGAGCATAGGTACGTAGTTATGAAGTATTTTTGCTATGTTCGCCTTTCGCTTGCTTTCATATTTTGCCTTAAGCTCGTTGGCACTATTGCAGCAGCGCCAGTGACGATCGGGTGCAATCGCCTCCTTTTGTGGAGGAGTCGACCGTGGCCTCCCCTCGCGCTGACTTGGATGTCGCTAAGACCACCCTGGTGGTTGAGGCGACTACCACCGCTTTGACGCCACCCACTACTGCTTCGACTGCACACCCTTCCACATCCGCTGCTTCCTCTTGGACTGACCATGTGAGTGCTTTCACGTTTTATGTATTGTGCTGAATCCTTAATCTTTCTGACATCTGTTGCCAATCTTTTCGAAGCCTGCCGTCCGTGATCTTGTCGCGGCTGGTAAAGCCTTTGTGCAGTCGGAGGAGGAACGGGTCGTTCTTCGCTCCCACCTCGACGGTTTAAGCCGTAGGCTTTTTCTGACTTTTTCCTGAGATGTTTCGCTTTTTCCCCTTGGCGTTTTGCGACTGAGCTTGGAATTACCTGTCTCAGGTGAGAAAGACACCATCGCGAAGCGGTCGTCTGAGCTGGAGCAGCGACTGAACGATCTGGAACGACAACTGGTCGACCAGCAGTCGCGTGCGAAGAAGGATCTGGACGATGCGCTGAGCTCGGCTGCCTCCCGCGAGCAGGAGTATGCGGCTCAGGTGTCCGAACTCGCGCGTGTGATGGAAGGTTAGCGGGCTTTGTTTTTGCCTTTCACGCTTTTATTTGCTGGTCCTTGTGTTGATTTTTGCCTCTTTTTTCTTTTGAAATTTTGAAGGGTCTGCGGCTTCATCCGCCTCCAAGGGCAAGGCGAGTGAAGACCTGTCACTCGACCGTGCCATTGAGAAGCTGAGCGCTGCCATCCAACACGCCAAGAGCTCTCTGGATACGTCCACTCGCACCCTTGGCGCTGTCTTTAAAGAGGTGCTTCCGTCGAGCGAAGTTCCTGCCACCGCGCAAGGTTTTGCAGACGTGCTAGGCCCCGGCTCGTCGACTGTGGCGGAGTTTGCGCGCGACTTGACGGTACGCGGCTCGGAATCTACCATCAAGCTTCTTCTTGGTAACGGCGTTGTTGCCGATTATGAGGCTGCACTGTCTGATTTCCCGAAAAGGTCAGATGGGCAGCCTTTGTCCTTGAAGGGTGTGACCGAGGCCGCCACGCGACTATCGCGCACCTGTATCGACACCATGGAGCGCAGATCTGTTGCTGTTGCTTCTATGCCGAAGTCGCGTAGGGCTAGGTCCGAGTCAGTGTCTCACATTTAGACTTTTGATTTTGACTTTATGTAATGAAGATTTGACAACTAGCATGGGCACTTCACTGCCTGCTTTGTTTATGATATGGCCCCTAAAAATGCATCTTTCGCTATGTATTTGGCTTCTGTTGTCTTGTCTTGATTCGTAGCCTCGTCTGAAATATATGATTATGCGTTTGCCAGCCAGACGATACCAATTCGACTGAATCTTCCCAGCCGTGCGCGGATACTCGAGCAGCCGCCGAAGCGAGGAATAACGCCAAGGTTTTGGCTTATGCGAAGAAGCGAGTGGTTACTCTAGAACAGGAACTAAAAGCCACTCAAACAGAGTTGAAACTTCTTAAGGCAAAACCTGCTCTTGCCACCCAGCGTGAAGAATATGTGCTTGGTGAAGTCGAACACTCGAACAGGCAGCTCGAAGGTATGTACCCGACGATTGCCCTTGTGATCTTCTTATGTCTTCCTTATAGCTTGCTGATAGTTGCTCGTCTGCAGTTTTTGTTCATAATATCAAATAAGAGGTGGAACGGGTTAACGAGCGTCTGGATAACGCGACTGATAACCCGGTCTCCGGCCACCAGCATTTTTGGGCTGACAGGCATCGCGCCCGCGAACTTGCTACCCTTAAGGATCGAGTGTTTCGCGGCGCGGTCCTACTCGAGCGTTGCCGGGCGGCGTTTATGCGCATCAACCACTTCTTGTTTCCTGAGGGACCGCAGCCGCAAGGAATTCATGCGTTGGTTGATCTCTTCCAATCTGCAACTCCTATCCGAGAGGCTTTGACTCGAAGAGTTGTCCTTGGAGCCAACGCCGTCATGGGATATATTCGCAGCCAGCATCCTACCTTTCGTATCTCTTCGCCTGCATCTGGCTCGCGTCTGGAGCAGAAGTTTTTGGACAGGACTGCGGCTTCGGCGGAGGTGCTTGTGGGTTGTTTGCACGACCAGCTCATCGACTCTAGCTTGCCTGTAAAGGATGAGCCTATGTAGTTTGTGTAACTAACCAGCCCCCGAGTCCCTCGAGTGGGGTGTGAATAGAAAGATGTTTATGTAAGCCTGTATGTATCCAGCCCCCGAGCCTTCGGGTGGGGTGTGAAAAGTAAGGCGTTTATGTGAGTTTGTATATGTACAGCGCCCGAGCCTTCGAGTGTAGCTGAGTTTTGCTGTTTATGATTAAGACCCAGCCCCCGAGCCTTCGAGTGTGGCTGAGTTTTGCTGTTTATGACTAAGACCCAGCCCCCGAGCCTTCGAGTGTGACTGAGTTTTGCTGTTTATGACTAAGACCCAGCCCCCGAGCCTTCGAGTGTGGCTGAGTTTTGCTGTTTATGACTAAGACCCAGCCCCCGAGTCCTCGAGTGTGGCTGAGTCGGGAGTGATTTGGCTTATGATAGTAAATTGTGCGAAGAAGAAAATCTTTCTTTATTCCAGATATTGGCCAGCAAGCCGCCTCATTAAAAACCTTCCAGTCCCCTTAGGGACCCTGGTAAGGAAAAGAGCGCGTCTGAAACCTGCTGGCCTTTCCGACATTTATGCTCTGTTACATTGATCGACTATGACATCTACGCATAGAAGCGACGCAAGTGCGCCACATTCCATGGGTTATTTGATAATTCCCCCGTCTGGGCGTGCTTGAGTCGATAGGCACCACCGTCGATGACTTCCGTGATGACGAAAGGCCCTTCCCATGGTGATGCGAGCTTGTGCACCTTCTTCTGCTTCATCCGGAGTACTAAGTCGCCCACCATGAATGTTCTGGGACGGAGTCGTCGACTGTGGTAGTTACGGAGATCCTGCTGATAAACAGCTGTGCGGGCAAGGGCCGTATTTCGCGATTCTTCGAGTAGATCCACCGAGTCTTCGAGTGACTCGTTTGCGTCGTCTTCGTCGTACAGCTCGACTCTTGGTGCGCTGAATTTCACCTCTGGTGGCAGTACTGCTTCTGCGCCGTAGACCATAAAAAACGGAGTAAACTGAGTCGAGGCGTTTGGGGTTGTGCGCAAACTCCATAGTACCGCCGGGAGCTCCTCGACCCAAGCGCCTGCGGCCCTTTTGAGTGGTACCAGTAGTCTTTTCTTAATGCCCGTGCAGACGAGACCATTGGCTTTTTCAACCTGTCCGTTGGACTGTGGGTGCGCGACTGATGCGTAATTGAGCACAATGTTCCACTCTTTACAGAAGGAACGAAACTCCTCGGCTGTGAAGTTTGTGCCGTTGTCCGTGATGATGCTGTTTGGGACGCCAAATCGATAGACGATAGATTTTATGAAATTGACTGCTGTAGCGGCAGTCGAGCTTGTGATTGGGACCGCTTCTATCCATTTTGTGAATTTGTCCACCGCCACCAGTAGGTGAGTATGTCCTCCGGGTGATGACTTTTTGAGTGGTCCGACCATATCAAGCCCCCATTGGGCGAAGGGCCAAGCCAGTGGTATGGTTTTGAGTGCTGATGCGGGTGCATGAGGCTTGGTGGCGAATTTCTGGCACCCGATGCACCTTTTGACGATGTCGTCTGCGTCCTTAAGTGTTGTAGGCCAGTAAAACCCTGCTCGGAAGGCTTTGGCTACGAGTGATCGACTGCCGGCATGATGACCACAGGTTCCTGCATGAATATCGCGAAGTATGGTTTTTCCATCCTCAATTTCCACACACCTTTGGAACATACCTGAGATGCTTCGTTTGTAGAGTTCACCGTTGATGATGGTGTATGCTTTGGAGCGTCGAGTGACTCGTCGAGCCTCTGCTGCATCGTCTGGTAGTTCGTCGCGGAGCATGTATGCTAGGAAAGGTTGAATCCATGCTGGAATTACCTGATCGCCCTGGCATAGTAGTACTTCGACTGGCGGATCTTCTGAGCTGGGAGTTTTGTCTTTGGATGTAGCGGTCGAGGTCGATGGGGGCCGCTGTTTTTTGATGGACCTGTGCTGGATTCGCTCCAGGAAGACGCCTGGCGGGACTTGCGCTTTAGTCGAGCCGATGTTGGCTAGTATGTCTGCTTCCTCATTGCTTTCTCGTCCAACATGTCGTAGTTCGCATCCGTCAAAGTCACCTTCTAATGTGTTGTAGAGGTCGCGATATGCGATCATGTTGTCGGCTATGGCGTCGCAAGCTTTCATTGTCTGCTGCACGACTAGATTTGAGTCGCCGTATATCATAAGTCGAGTACACCCTAGCGCCTTAGCCATTCGCATGCCGTGGATCAGACCTTCGTACTCGGCCTCGTTGTTGGACGATCGCTTGAAGTCCATCTGCAACACGTACTTGAGTTTGTCGCCTTTAGGTGATATGAGTATGACGCCTGCGCCTGCACCCTCGTTCTTTTTAGACCCATCGAAATACATTGTCCATGAGTTGGACACATCAGGGATTCCTGGCAGCTGAGATTCTATCCACTCCGTTGTGAAGTCGGGTAGGACCTGCGCCTTGATGGCCTTCGGGTGATCGTATGTGATCCCGAGTGGCCCGAGCTCGATGAGCCATTTTGCTACACGCCCCGTCGCATCGGGATTGGTGAGTATATCCCCGATTGCTGATTTGCTGATCACTGTTATCGGGTGCTCCGTGAAGTAGTGGCGCAGCTTTCTGGATGTTATGAAGACAGCGTATGCCAGCTTTTGGAAGTGCGGGTATCTTTGCTTTGACAGGGACAGGACTTCGCTGACGTAGTAGACTGGCCTCTGTATGCTCTGGGTTTTCCCTTCCTCCATGCGTTCGACTACCAAGACCGTACTTACCACTCTGTTTGTGGCTGCCACGTACAGGTACAAAGGTTCTTTCTCTTTGGGTGCCGCCAGGATGGGGGGATTTGTGAGTATTCGCTTGAGATCTTTGAAGGCTGCTTCAGCTTCATCTGTCCACTCGAACTTGTCTGCCTTCTTCATCAGTCGATAAAGTGGTAATGCCTTTTCACCCAGCTTACTGATGAAGCGACTGAGCGCTGCTACTCGACCCGTCAATTGCTGTACCTCGTAGAGCTTTTTAGGCCTTTGCATGGTCAGTATGGCCTGTATCTTTTCTGGGTTTGCTTCTATTCCTCGGGCCGATACCAAGTATCCCAAGAGCTCTCCGGCTGGGACACCAAAGGTACACTTGTCTGGGTTGAGTTTGATGTTGTACCGGTTGAGATTGTCGAATGTTTCTCGCAAGTCTGCGAGTAGTGTGCTTTCCTCTTTCGACTTGATGACGATGTCATCCACGTAAACCTCGACGTTGTTTCCAATTTGTGTCTTCAAACAGTTCTGCATCATACGCTGGTAGGTAGCACCCGCGTTCTTGAGCCCGAAGGGCATTGTGGTGTAGCAATATACTCCGAGTGGAGTTGTGAAGGCTGTCTTCTCCTCGTCTTCGACTTTCATCCTTATCTGGTGGTACCCTGAGTATGCATCCAGGAAGGATAGACGTTCGCATCCCGCAGTGGAGTCGACGATTTGATCGATACGCGGCAGTGGAAAGTGATCTTTTGGGCAACACTTGTTGAGCCCGGTGAAGTCGACACACATCCTGGTTGCTCCTGTCTTCTTTTTCTCGACTAGTACGGGGTTGGCTACCCACTCTGATTTTTTGATTTCTCGGATGAAGTTTGCTTTGAGTAACTTTTCTACATGTTTCTCTATAGCCTCTCTTTTGGGACCGGAGACACGACGTATTGCTTGCTTGACTGGCCTAGTTCCTGGATTAAGTTGGAGGGAGTGCTCGGCGAATTCCCTGGGAATACCTGGCATGTCGGCTGCACACCATGCAAATATATCCCAGTTCTCACGGAGGAATTCGACGAGCGCGCTTTCCTATGCAGGAGATAGGCTTGTGGATACCCTGACTGTCTTGGCTGGATCAGTCGGGTGAACCTGGTGCTTCTTTATGCCATCTGCGGTGCTAAATGCCTTGTCGACTGCCTGTTTCTTTTGCTCGGGCATGTATGTTGGGTCGCTGGTGAGCGAGAGCTCTTCGAGGGTTTGCTCCATACCGAACGTCTCGGAGATTTTGCTGAAGTCGCGGTCGCAAGCATCTGACCTTTGAAAATTTCCGTTGACTGTGATGACTCCTTTCGGGCCTGGCATCTTCAACTTGAGGTGTGCGTAGTGTGGTACTGCCATGAACCGAGCAAATGCGGGGCGCCCTAATATGGCATGGTATTGTGACTTCCACCAGTCGACGACTTCGAATTCAATCGACTCGGTTCTGAAGTGGTTTGTGTCGCCGAAGGTGACGTCGAGTTGTATCGTGCCTTCTGGGAGAACGGGTTTTCCTGGAACAATACCATGAAAAGTGTTTGTAGACTGGGGTAAATTTTCGACTGACCTATTCATCCGGCGAAGTGTGTCTGCGAAGATGATGTTGATGCCGCTGCCTCCATCCATGAAGACCTTGGTCATGGCGTATCCACCGATCTGAGCGTCGAGTACCAGGGCTGCGTGGCCTGGTCGGTAGACAGATGGTGGGTGATCTTCTCGATTGAAAGTTATTGCGGTTTCAGATCCCCGCAAGAAGTCTGGTATGGCTGGAGGCGCCATAACCGCCATGTTAACATGTCGAGTGTGGATCTTTTGCTGCCTGTTGGAGGGACGCCCTTTTTGGATCATGAACATCTGTCCTTGGGGTTTTGGGTACTGCTCCTCCGTTGCTTGAGGTATGTGATGTATGGCTCCCGCGACTTGGCTTCCTGGGTTGTATGGTGGTGGAGGTGGTAATGCCGCGACTGGCTGTGTTGGCGGTGGCGCGATGTACGCCGGTGGTGCGGCTGAGGGTGTAGCTCTTCTGATTCTCGCCGCGTAATCAGCCACCATTTGTTCGAACTCTCGGCAATTCCCCATGGTGTGGTTGGAGATTAGCCTTCCGTCATCTCCCTTGAATAAGTGCAGCCTGCAGTTGTCATCCATCTTCTCTTGAAATGTTTTTTCTGGTTTTGCATCTGTTCGTTTGCGCCACTCTTGCCTTCGGTATCCACCGCTACGCTGATCGCGGTCTCGACTGCTTCGTCGGTCGTCTGTTCGACTGTCTCGGCGGTCGTTTCCTCGACTGTCTCGACGGTCGTCTCCTCGACTGTCGCGGCGACTATCGTTTCGACTGTCGCGACGATCTTCTTGTCGTCTGTCGTCCTGGACGTGATTGTCCTGTGAGAAACCTGCTGCGACGAATTTTACCTTGTCGTTGTCGCTGTAACCACTTTTGCGTCTTCGTCTTCTATCATCTCTGTCGTGGCGGTCTCGACTACTGCGTCGATCCTCACGGTCATGTGGGGAAAGTGGACGCTTCGTCCTTATGGAATCTTCGCCATCCGCCCACTCAGTCGCTATCTTCATGAGCTCTGCCATGGATTTTGGCTTTTGGCGGCCGAGTGCTTCTCTGAAGTCTTCTCTGAGGACCCCCATGGTGAAGGCGTCCATGGCTCTGTCTTCGGAGATTGTGCCGACTGAATTGCGGATGGCAGTCCATCGCCTGATGTATGCTCGAATTGGCTCGTCCGACCTCTGCTTGCAAGCCCGTAATTCCTCGAATGTTTTGGGTCGCTCGCACAGAGGATCGAAATATTTGATGAAGTCTTCCCGAAAGTGATCCCAGGAATCGTATGATGCTTCGGGTAATGCTTTGAGCCAGTCGCGAGCTGTGCCTTCAAGCATCAACTGTATGTACTGCAGTGTCGTTGTAGTTGTCCCCCTTTGGCATACGACTGCGAGCTTGTAGTCCTCGAGCCAGCCTGACGGCTCTTGTTTGCAGTTGAACTTTGGCGTTGTTGGTAACCCGAACTTTTTGGGCAACTTGGCTTCGCGGATTCGCCGTGTGAAGCATCGTGCTCCGCAAGGTCCTGTATCGCGACCACCACTCGAATCGTTGCTGGCGGATCTCCTAGACCTGCTCCGTGAACGGCTACGTCTCGAGTGCCTTCGTGTGCCACTCCTGCGAGGGCTTCGACTGCGACGATCTCGCGAACGGCTTCTGCTGCGCTCTCTGTGCTTCTCCGTCTGGAGTCCTTTTGCCGCGAGTGCGAGCGCCTTTAATTGCTGGAGATGCAGTTCTTCGGCCGGATCGCCTGCTGGAGGTGCTGTCACCTTGAGGTATGCTCCAAGTGATATCAAGGCACCTTCAGCTGTTTTGGGTACTAGTACGCCTTCGGAGTCCTGGGTCATGAACGAATGTTCTAAGTTGCGAGTGACTCCGGATCTCTCGCCCTCTGGGATATTGGCGAATCTCGATCTATGTCTGTGCTCCGTCGCACTTGTGGAGCTAAGGGAAAACTGTCTTCTCCGCATACTCGAGATGCTAGCTTGCTTTCTGCGTTCTTCGAGTGTTGCTCTGTACTCCTTTAAGCGCATCGCTTCTTGCCAATTAAAATAATTGTATGTCATCCACTCCTCTGGAGTCGCGTCTGCTGGCATCATTGTGCAGTCCTTTATGATTTTGTCAACTTTTGCTGCCATCTCTGCTGTGATAGTTAGTGTTGTCACGCCATCTGGTAATGTGACTGTGCAAGGAAATTCTGTAGGTCTGCAACTAGCTGCTGCCGCTGAGGTTTCGGCGCTGAATGCAACATAGACCTGCCGAGGTATGACCGGGGGATATGTGTATGTGCTATCGGCGCCGGTTATGGGTTCGGCGTCGTCGTCCAAACTCATGTCGGAGTTGTTGCTGATCTGGGCGTCGGTGTTGACGTATGCTTCGGGTATTTTTTCAGGATCGTCTTCGTTGCTGGAGAGGAACTCGTGATCCGCTTGGATCTCTGGCCCGGTGAAGTCGGCGAGGTAGATGATGTCGCCCGTGTCTTCAGTTTGCCTGTAGTCGGGTGCAGTGTCGAGTGCCGCGATGTGTTCGACTGTGGTGACTTGATAGTCAGACTGTACCTCATCATCTAGGAGCTCTTGTGCCAAGAGTTTATTGAACTCTTGGGTCGTCATGGAGTCGACTAGAGATCTTGACGGCGAGATCGAGTTGACCTTTGACGACGTAGCTTCCATGCCCGCGGTAGCTGTGACCGTAGTAAATGGTTTCTCGACTGCGCCTATCTGATGGGTAGACTGTGCCTCATCTTCCGGGAACTCTTGCGCCATGATCCTATTGAACTCTTCAGTCCCCATGGATGAGGTCGGCGATGGGATCGAGTCGATCTGTGATGAGGTATCTTCCTTGCCTGCTGGCGATGCGATCGCAGTCGATGAATCTTCGAGTGCCTCCATCGCGATCGAATCGGTCAAGTCCTGCACACCAAACTTATCGACGAAAAAATTGTGCTCTCCAACGGTTAGATCGAAACCTGAATCGAGATTAGCGAAAACTTCCTGTGCTTCCGATGAGTATGGTTTGATTCTTTTTGGCGATGCAGATTGCGAAGCTGGCGACTGATCGCCTGGTGCTTCAACGCCAGTCGAGATTGTCAGCGCGTGGCTGTTTGCAGATGTAGTCGGCGAGTTGCCGTTTGAAGACGAAGCCAGCGAATCCGTAGATCCAACACTACCTTTTCCCACAGACGGCGCCAATTGACGAGGGGTGTCCTCATCAATACCCATAGTCGATAGCCTAGGGTTAGAGTTATGAGGTAGAGAACGCGTAGTGCTGGTGGACTCGACGGCTGACAAGCGGGATTTACCCAGGTTCAGGGCCCTCGACTGAGGTAACACCCCTACTTCCTGCTTGTTTGTTATTGCTCTCGTGAATATGCGATGGTTACAAGGGTCCAGCGAGAGTTCGTCTCGTTGGGGTTTGGAGGTTCTGATGTGCGTGTCCCTTTGTCGGTAACCCTCCCACCCTTATATAGGGGGCTGGGTCTCGGGTACGTAACCGACTAGGATTACAAATATGGAAACTACAACCGACTATGAATAACTTGGAAAGCAATCTTCGTCTTGGGCCTTCCTTGATGGGCTTTGCCAGCCTATTGACAATTGGGCTATAGTCATCACGTGCACCAGGTACCCACACGATAGGATACCCGTTTGGTATATCCTCGTCACATTTCTTGACAAAATATGCTTTCACGTTTTTCTTATAGTTACATTTCTCATATAACACTTTATATGACGATTAAGAAATCTTATTCCTCAAAAAGAATTATAGTAACATTTACTGTTTTAATCCCTTTTAAATGTAACTTGGATTTTCAGGCTCAACAGCCTTTGTTCGTATTCTGATATTTTCTCAACTTTCTTTGTATTCATAAGTGCATCTTGATCTGTCAACAAGATCCGAAATATTCAATATTAAACTGTGACCTGACAGCAAATATTAATATATAATAACACCTTATTTGGAAGCTTCTTTCATGAAAATACTATGATCTTATCGAAGAGGATTGCAAGCAGAAAACAATTTTCAAGTCTCCTTCACTCTTATCATTAAATTTTCATTTGTAGATATATACCTTTTGGAACAAATTCCAATATTCTACTTTTATGAATATAGGTCTGATACCTTATTTCAAGCTTCTAATTCCATTCCATAAACCATAATTCGAAAATCACATTTTCTCGGAATTATACAGACAACAATACAAGTTTTGTTTCTGTTGAATTCTGGAATATACACTCAACTAATGTGAGTGATTTACAAAGAACTATTCGTGTATATTTTGAATTATCGTATAATCATCTATACAATGACACTATTGTCAATCACACGAAACACTGTTGAAAAACATCTATCTTCTAAAGTGGACATCGATTATAATGTTTCGAACGTATTAAGAGATTCTAAGACAGATTCTGAAAGACCACACTTTATCTAAAATAGAGTATGATTATAATATTTCACATATCACTATATCTGATATTATAATTTTGTGAAACGAATTTCCACAAGTCTTTTGTGTTGAAACCATAATTCAAAAATATTGTCCTGTGATCAAATCTTGCGAATACAATATTCACCAATCTTTCTTCTGAAAAACCCCATTTTATCTTTTATCAAATTAATTTCAGACTCATGATTTATTATGCAAATACACTTATTTACTAATAATCATAGAAGAATTCGGATCAAGTAAATTTCACCATATAATTAATTTAATAATCAACCGATATGACTCTTAATTAATTTCCTTTCGTATTGACACTTCAATACTAATTTTAAATCAATTCGGCACATGCAACTTATAAATAGATCAAAGTATCTATTACTTCTTACATTGCCTTTATGATTAAATTCGATGGTGTTTGTTCTAGTAACAAAATCTTTTATCCTTGGACACATAATTTTATCATTCCCGCTTTTATGAATGTAAATCACATTATCATACAAGTAATGTAATTGAGATGTGAAAACTTTATTCATAATATAAAACAACTGGCTTGTTTCATAACATAAAACAACTGAACTTGTCTTATTACATATATGAATAACTTTGTCTTGTAACAATCAAGACACTAAACACACTTTCTCACTATTACAAAAAGGTCTTATCAAAAACTATTAATGATAACTATGATAACTTGAGGACGTGAACACCACTGGTCATCAACTTCCTTGATTGCCATCTTCAGTGCCAGGTCACATCATTATTCGCCACAGATAAGTAATAATCAGGACCTGTTTCATAAACAGAACAAGTATCAGATACTTTATCACATATCAAGAGGTGAATACACTCACAATTCTGTATATCAAATATATACCTGTAGCGTCGAAGATTTCTCCTTCGATGGAATCAACTTCCAATGATTTGAACTTGGACACGAACTTGTAGAAGTTCATATTGTCTGCCTTCAAAACATATTCGCGCACATGCTTCTCATAGCTTGGAGGCAGAGATATCAGCACAGTCTGAATGGCACATGAATCCGCCATCCAGTAATCGTAGACATTTGTCAGCTTGAAGTAGATGTCATACAATCTCTTCAAATGAGTCTTCAGACAGGTATGCTCCTCCACATGAATGGTCTGGAACTTTCTAAGCTGCCTGAATTGCTCACGCCTCAATTCATCTTTGAAGTGCGTTTTGATCACATCAATCATGACATATGGCTCCTTGTGTCGAAACAACTCTTTCAACTCAGGTGCTAGGCATACGGTCATGGTGATCTCCACTTCTATGAATATGTCTCGACGCCTACGGAATTCATCTTCCTCCTCCTCGCTAGCAGAATCATCTGGTATTTCTCCTAATGCTTCATCGAGGACATATAGGATGTTGTTGTGTTGGAGAATGTTTCTAAAACCATTGTACCATCTGATGAAGTTGGACCCGTCGGCTTCTAAGGTAGAATCCGGACTCTTAAGGAAGTGACCGAAGTATAGTTCCGTCTACAGATATGATCGCAGAAGAGGTAAGGTAAAGTTTATAACATATGTGAGTTTTAGTTTTTAATCATATTATCAAACACACTCCACTAAAATTATTATCCCTAAAATAATAATAGCGATTACACGACCCCCATCCACTATACCACCCCCGATCGTCACGGCCGGCGGTACAGCTTCAAAGGTGGACATAAAATGTCGATCACAACAACTCTGTGACTCATGCTCGATCTTTCGATCTTCCCGTGTTCCGAGGCCATATCTGCATATGCTAGGCTCGCCAATCAAACCTCGAAGACCCTGCGCGTGCAACATGGCTTACACCCACTGTATGCGAACGACGATATGTCTGACACCCGATCGTCACGGCCTGCCTCATAACGTAGAACTTTCTTGGTGGTGCGCAACGAGGGAGAACACACTTTTGGTATTTGTTAGGGATCATCCTATTTAAGATGCTACCGTTGTATATCTAACATATAAGCAATCAACAGGATGCACACACAACAACACAATATCAACATAAAGTAATGAAGTGCGATGTGACATGGTCGATGCGCCTGGACCTCCATGGCGCCATGTGCCTGGCCCCCGGGCGCCCTGGCATGGCTCCGAGTCTACGGTGCCCTCCATTGCCTCCGACAGTACGAGTAATATCAAACTTACCGTAACCATGTCACATAAAATAACGCCTCTGCAAAACAAAGTTAGACGCCTCTACCTTTATTTAGTTTTGCAAGTTTTACGTGGCATATAGGCTTATTCGTAAGAGAACCGTTTCCCTACCTACGAACTTTGTACCACAACGTCGATCGTATAATTGCATGTTTAAGCATCCCTTTCGGGCCCTCCATTGAAAATGCTTTGCCGACTAAAGAGAGAGAAACAGACACCCGCCAGCCACAGATACGGTGCAAGCCGTATGTCAGTAGTGGAACCAGTCTCGCGTAAGCGTACGCGTAAAGTCGGTCCGGGCCGCTTCATCAACTCAATACCGAAGGCATCGCAAGTGCACGCTAAAGGGTAGCAAATATAAGAAAGACGTCCTCATTCAACATGAGTTCTAACCGTACCAGCATGAGTTCTAACCGTACCAGCAGTACTACGCATAGATCGGCTCTGATACCACTGAAGGGGTTCCGGTGCAGAAAACAATAATTTTTCTAGCGTAAGAACGCCCTAACTAGCCAGGATCTATCTATCTAGTACATGTGATAACGGTGGCGGAACGGGTCACATTACCTCCATGTAGACCGATAGCGGGGATTACGCTCCCGCACAAGCGTTGCCGATGAAGTGGTACGTAGCCGACCTCAAGGTCGCGGAGAACTTGGCGCGACGAAGTAGATGATGACGCGGCGGTGTCGACGATGACCTGCGTCGACGGGCGTCGGGCGGAAGGTGGCGTGGCGCCGGCGGCTGAGGGGGGGTGGCGCCGGCGGCAGGGCAGCGGCAGGGCTGCTGGGTGGGCGAGACGACGTCGCCCAGGCTCCTCAAATGTGGTGCCTCCGAGCAATCGCAAGCATACGGAGCTTAACAACAACCCCCGGTCACTCAGATCCAGCTGAGATCGCAGGGGTAGAACTTTTCTGGAATCCCGCAGGGCAACGGCGCCCGGCGGTATAGCTTTGGTGAAGAGAGGAGGCAAAACGGGCGGAGAAACAGCTCGGCCGGCCTGCTACAAAATTAATTGTATTTTTCTGTTATTAATCCAATTAATATGCCTTGCTATATAAAGGGGGGAGGGGGTGTGCAAACTGAAGGGAATATGCCCTAGAGGCACTTAATAAAGATGGTTTATTAGTCATATCCCAATTGTTCATTATATGTTTTATACCATGCTATAACTGTATTAAGCGGAAACATTAATACACGTGTGGTAGATAAACAACCAGGTCCCTAGTAGCCTCTACTTGACTAGTTCATTGGGCAATTGATGATCGAGGTTTCCCGATCGTGTGACATTTATGTCAGTTGACAATGAAGTCATGTCGTTGGTAGAACGATGTGATGGACATACCCAATATTTGTAGGACGTAGTCATTACACCTTCGACCGTGAGATCTACTCTTATTGCTATTCCTGGAAGACACTTTGATTGCATCAAACGTCATATTTATATAGTGTGGCAATAAAGGTGTCCCTCTCGGGTGTCGGAAAGGAGTATGTTGAGACGGGGGATCAAGAGCGGGATTTGCCAGTCCGCATAGCAGGATAGATACTCTAGGGCCCACTCGGTGAAATTATGTCAAATGAGTTTGCAAACATGTGACTAGGTCACCAGCTGACATAATATCATAGACGAGTAGAAGATAGTGTTGTCGGTAACGAGATCAAGCTAGGTATGGAGATATCTATGAATGAGTCTCGGACACGCTAAGTATCTCTATGGCAAAAGGTTTAAGACTCGGACGTCCAGGTTCGATAGGTAAAGTATTCGTTATCTCGCAGGGATTAATTCTGGGTATCCTCGGTCCACGAATTAGTCATTGATCGGAGAGGAGTCTCGATCATGTCTGGTGAGATAATCGAACCGCTAGGGTATCACACTTAAGGGGAGTCGACATTTTACCGGAAGAGAAAAATAGGAAAAGAGAGACCGGGAACGTCCCGGGAGAGGTCCGATGGAGATCGGGCAGCGACGAAATAGTTTTCGGAGCTAGAATAAATTATATATAATATGTTTGATATTAATTAGTGTAATTAATATTTAAATATGATTTTATATATTTATTTTCGAATTTTTAAAGGCTGATTTCCCTAAATGGGCCTTCTGGTGGAAAGAAGGCCCATGAGGGGGGGAAAGTCCCCCCAGGGCTTCGGATTGGGGGAGGGCCGGCCTAGGTGGGCCAAATGGGGCCCACCTAGGGCCGGCGGCTGTCCTTGGCCGAACCAGGCATGTGGGATAGTCCCACATTGCCTGGCTGGCAAGGTTGGCTCCCCCCGGGAGCCTTTATATAGAGGGGCACCCCTGGCCTTTTAATTCATCCAATTAATTCTCGATTTCTCCTCGATCTCGTGATTCCCTTTGTCGGAGTTGCGCCGAGGAGGATGAGAGTTCTCTCTCCACCATAGCCCGCCGCCGTGCTGCTGGTCTTCCGGTCCCAGTCTTCCGCTGCTCGTCCCTGGATCGGGCCCGGAGTTCGTCGGCTTCACCGTATGTGTGTAACGCCCTGCGAGGTGCCACACTATTGGTGCTGGAGGTCTGCTTCCTCCATACGGCCTCAAGGTCGTCGTCAGTTTCACCGACATCGCCGCGTCATCGTCTTCTTCGTCGCGCCAAGTTCTCCGCGACCTTGAGGTCGGCTACGGCGTCTACGTCGTCAACGCTTGTGCGGGAGCGTAATCCCCGCTTTTCGGTCTACAAGAGGTGTGTATACCGACCCCCCTTGCGTACTACTATATCTGCATAGTATAGATCTTGGCTAGTTTTTGGTTATCGCGGTTAGGAAAATTTTTGTTTTCTGCCTGCGATCCCCTTCACAAACACCTTGCCTCCCCCATGTGGGACTAAAGGGAGGAGGAGGGGGGTTCGGCCGGCCAACCCTTGGCCGGTTCGGACTGGGCCCCCACACTCCTTGTTTGGTACGGTTCCCCCCCCCCCCCCCCCCCATGGGCCTTTCTAGGCCCATTTAGGTGGGATGCCCTTTTTTTTTCCTTTTTAATTAAAATTAAATTAATATAAAATATAATTAATTCATAATTAATATATTTAAATACTATTTAATATCCCGTGACTCCGAAACATTTTCTGAACCACCCGAACATCTTTCGGACACTCCCGGAACCATTCCAGACCTTCCCGGAACTCCTTCCGGACCACCGGAACTCTTTCCGGATCATTTCTCTCTCTCCAATAAAATCCTATAATATCCCAGAACCTTCTCCAGGTGTCGTTAAGACCTTAAGCTTGTTACGCTACGGTTCGAGAACACTCTAGACATGGCCAAGACCCTTCGCTCGTCAATGACCGCCAGGGATACCTGGATGCATATGACGGTCCCTGTGCATTCTACGAATATCGTCGTTTGAACCATAAACATGATATTCATTCCCTTTGTCTCTGCGATACTACCTTGTCCGAGATGTGATCGTAGACATCCAATGTCCTGTTGCATCTCGTTACCGACATAGGTTATTAACTCGTCTGTGATATTACATCTCCATGACCTAGTCATAAGCTGCGCAGCTATATAGATGCAATCTCACCGAGTGGGCCCAGAGTATCTTTCCATTACAAGAATGAACAAATCCCGCTCTTGATCCTTACGTCTCAACATACTCTTTCGGGATACCCAAGATGGACACCGTTATTGTCATGCTATATAAGACACAACGTTTGATGCTCTCAAAGTACCCCTACGAAGTAGCAATAAGCACGGTCTCACGGTCTAAGGAATAAGCTATCATATTACTTATCTATTGCAAATGACAAACATCGTAATACGATCTTGTTGCAATACTTTGCGTATGTCCATCACCTTATTCTACTAATAAGATGACCCCATTGTCAACCGACGTCATTGTCCTTGATCGGGAATCTCGATCAACTGTTGCCCAATGGACTAGTTTATATAGAGGCTCACTAGGGACTCTGGTTGTCTATGTATCACACGTGTATTAATAATTCCGATTAATACAGTTATAGCACAATACAAAAACCTATTATAAACTTATGAGATAATGCGATAAATACTACTTATTTATTTGCCTCTAGGGCATATCTCCTTCAAACAGGGTATCTCGTCCGTTACCTACAGATGAGACAGCCCCGAGTCTGATGTTCTCCTTAATGGACTGGATAGACCGCCAGAACTGAGACCCCTCTTTGCGGTCACAAGCCAAGAGTGGGCAGCCCCGAAGATACTTGGCTCTTACCAAGTCAAGCCAAAGGCCCCCTTCTCCCCGTAGAATCCGCCATACCCATCTAAGCATCAGGGCCTTGTTCATGTGGCGAGACGCTAGGATACCTATGCCCCCAAGGTCCTTGGTGGCGCAAATATCAGCCCACTTCACCATGTGATATTTCTGCTTCCCGGTCCTCGCCTGCCAGAAGAATCTGGCCAGCTCTTTGTCAAAACTAGCATGGGTCCCCTCTGGCAGGATATACATCCCCATCATATACATGGGGAGGCTAGACATGCATGAGTCACTCTGGCCATTATCAAGATATGCATATGCTGATCATTCCAATGGAAACAAGTATGCCATGATCAAGAATGGTTCCATCAAATTATGCGCAGATCCTTGTCACCCCTGCCGTCAAGGTTAGTCAGGTGGGTGGATATGGAGGCGATGCTGTTGACATCGCAACCATGCCTCAACGCCTAGAGAGTGTGACAATTCGTGGCGGCGATGTGATCGATTCCATTT
This sequence comes from Poa annua, assembly GCA_026929855.1. Lineage (NCBI taxonomy): Eukaryota > Viridiplantae > Streptophyta > Magnoliopsida > Poales > Poaceae > Poa > Poa annua. The sequence goes on along the minus strand of CM049438.1, from coordinate 62,083,843 downwards.
CATTTTCCTACACTGACGAAACGGGATATAAGAAAACTTTCGGCCCGTGGGGTGATGATGGTGGGGTTCCTGTCACGGTGAGTACATTTTCGAGCACAAAATATTTCAGTTTAAATCAGGTAAGAGAGTATTACTTCTGCATATAATGAGGTGGTAACTGACTGACGGTTCCGCATTTCTTGCAGATTAAGCTTAAACCTAATGAGATCGTGAAGAAAATAATGGGAACAACGGGTGATTTTGGAGACCATTTTGTTATAACCTACTCAAGATTGTCACCAATCTTGACTCATATGGACCTTACGGAAATGAAGACGGTGGTACTCCGTTCGTCCTTCCTGAGACGGGCAACGATACCGTGGTGGGCTTTCTCGAAACAGGCTTTCTCCCCGCTTTATAAATAAAGCAACCGTCCACAGTTACAACCAACACACCACAGGGTTCCAAATGCAGGAGAATAAAAAGGTTTTGCTGGGGCCACGTCACAAATAAAGCCCAATGTTCTCACTACTACTCCTGATACAAACTCTACGAAGTAGAGCTCAACGGCTGGTCGGCGAAGATAAAAGGCGTGCCGCCTTCAGAAGATCCTCAAGTATGCAGTCCAGCCGCTGCCTGTCCCGCTGTCTAGCCAACGGGTGCCACTCCTGCAGGAAAGCCAAGAATTTGAAAACTGAGTTAGCGGCCCGCCGTGGAAGGACATGTTCAATGACCATCTTATTACGAATCGTCCAAAGGGTCCAGGTCATTGCTGCGAACACCAACCAGAAGAGGGATCTCCTCCTCCCGGTTTGGTTCGCCTGCACTTCCAGGAACTCTGCCAAGTCATGGCCGTGGTGGGCTTTCATGGGCGCGCAGGCGCATATCTCAACGCAACTGGAGTTTACACTATTGCATCTGGTGCATAAAACTAGTATTCTACTAGTGTTTCTTACAAATAAGTATGGATCTGTCCGAAGCCTTGTGCTTTCTTGCGTGCAATAAGAAGCTAGGACAAAGCTTCCCATGTACTAGTTTTTTTTCCTTTCATCAATTGTTTTTCTTTTGCTATCACCAACCATGTCTTCTTAAGGAAATGTTACTTTGATCATTTTGTTTGGCTTGCGATACGCATTATTTCTTTTGTGAGTGAGTGGTGACTTTATCAACCACCTCTGGAAAAAATTAAACTAAATTTGGTCAAGTCTAGCTCCAAACACAAGTCACGAAGACTCTTCGAGCGGTGACCTTTTCATGGTAATCATTGGCAATTGGCTACGATGCTATCATGTGGTGTTGGACAACTTCCGGCATCTACTCCACCGCCTCAGCATACCGGTGTCAGTTTGTGGTGGCTTGCCCGCCCTTCCGGGCGACAAAGATCTGGATGGCAAATGCGGAGCCAAAATACCGCTATTTTGCTTGGCTTGCGCTACATGGTAAGATTCTCACAACGGACAACTTGGCCTTGCGAGGATGGCCCCATTACCCCATTTGCAAATTGTGCCGGATCCACCCTGAGACGGTGCAATATTTGCCACTTGACCGCACCTTCTCCACGAGGATTAGGAAGAAGATCTTTGAGTGGAATGGAAATTTTGGTTTGACCCCACCTCCTTGATACGTCTCAAACGTATCTATAATTTCTTATGTTCCATGCTTATATTATACCAATTGCCTACATGTTTTATACACATTTTGTATTGTTTTATGCATTTTCTGGAACTAACCTATTAACAAGATGCCACAGTGCCAGTTCCCTGTTTTCTGCTGTTTTTGGTTTCAGAAATCCACTTAAGGAAATATTCTCGGAATTGGACAATTTTTATACCGAAGACCTTAGAATTCCAGACACGTTCCAGAAGTCCGAGGGGGAAAAGGAGACAGGCACCGAGGTGCCCACCTCAAGGGGTGGTGCGGCAGCCTTCCTGGCCGCGCCAGGACCTGAGGTGGGGCCCTCGAGGCTCCACCGCCTTCGCCCTTTCGCCCATATAATGTCCCCGAGATGCAAACCCTAAAAGAATAAGCCTTTTCCCGAGAAGAGTTCCGCTGCGCCGCCGCCATCGAAGACAAGATTCGGGGGACAGAAGTCTCTGTTCCGGCACCCTGCCGGGACAAGGAATTGCCCCCGGAGTCATCTCCATCAACTCCACCACCATCTCCATCGCCGTTGCTGACTCCTACGATGAGGAGTGAGTAGTTCTCCCCCGGGGCTGCGAGCTCTACCGGTAGCTATGTGGTTTATCTCTCTCTCCCATGGTGTGATCTTTATGTGATCATGAGCTTTGTAATCTAGTTGAATATGTGATGCTACTCTTTATCTTTTATGCACTCTAGAGGTTACTTTAATATGAACTCCGGGGTTATTCACGGTTGTGAAGGTGACAGTGTGCGCACCGTGTGTGATTCCTTTATGACGTTGTGGTGTTAGTTTACTCTGACTTTGAGGGTGCTCTTGTAGCCCTACGCAATGAATGGTGTTTATCATCCAACAAGAGAGTGTTTGATAGTAGTATTTATCATTCAGCTTTGATGTCATTGTTGAGAATGTCCACTAGTGAAAGTATGATCCCTAGGCCTTGTTTCTAAGCATTGAAACACCGTTTACAACAAGTTCTGCTACATGTTTGCTTGCTGCCATTTTTATTACAGATTGCAATTACTACTTATAATCATCCATATTACTTGTATTTCACTATCTCTTCGCCGAACTAGTGCACCGATACATCTGACCAGCGTATTGGGTGTGTTGGGGACACAAGAGACTTCTTGTATCTTAATTGCAGGGTTGCTTGAGAGGGATATCTTTGACCTCTACCTCCCTGAGTTCGATATACCTTGGGTGATTCACTTAAGGGAAACTTGCTGCTGTTCTACAAACCTCTGCTCTTGGAGGCCCAACACTGTCTACGAGAATAGAAGCGTGCGTAGACATCAAGCTATTTTCTGGCGCCGTTGCCGGGGAGGTAAGGTAAAAGGTACTCACATCCTCTGGCTACTAAGCTATTTTCTAGCACCGTTGCTGTTGTGTGAGTGCTCGAAGTTATTTCCTTTAGATCCTGTAGTTAAATCTTTTTGTTTCTTGTTTTTATTTTCACTAGTTAGGCTTAATGGAAAACAACAAAAAAATTAGAGATCTTTATGGAATTTATCTTGAATTAGGACATGATGCTTTTGAAGAGAAAATTAAAAAACCTATGGAAGTTTGTTTGCATAATAGTGGTAGCAATGTTATTAGTATGAATTCTTTGAACACCATTATTGCTAATGCTATGGAAAAGTCTAAGCTTGGGGAAGCCGTTGTTGATGAATATGTTATTCTTAGTTCCCCAAGTTTTGAGGAGAAAATTTTCTTTGATGATACTTTGCCTCCAATATATGATAATTATAATCATTGTGATATTTCCAGTCCACCTACTATTGAGGATATGGTTTATGTTGATTATGATATGCCTCCTATATATGACGTTTACAATGATGAATATGATATTTTCAGTCCATCTATTATTGAGGATAAAATTAATTATGATAATTCTATGCCTCCAATTTATGATGATTACAATGATGGATGTGATAGTTTTACTCTCACTGTTACTAATAAAATTGATTATGCTTATGTGGAGAGTAATGATATTATTATGTTTATGGATCATGAGAAGAATGCTTTATGTGATAGCTATATTGTCGAGTTTATTCATGATGCTACTGAAAATTACTTTGAGAGAGGAAAGTATGGTTATAGAGATCTTAATGTTACTAAATTTCTTCTCTTTATGATGAATGTTTTGAGCTTCCTCTTGATTTTCTTTTATTTGCTGGGTACTTTAAAACCTACTGGTCCTTATGAGAAAAGGATACATGACTTCAGACATCACAATAATATTAGGTCTCCTCTCTTTATGTTGAAATTTTTGAAGTTGCACTTGTTTTGCGTTCCTATGCTAGTCACTTTGTGCTTTATTAATTTATTTTCTTACAAGATTCCTTTGCATAGGAAGTGTGTTAGATTTAAATATGTTTTATATATGCTTCTTGATGCTCTCTTTTATGTTTCAACTCTCATCTTTATGTGAGCATCATAAAAATCACTATGTCTATCTTAATGGCTATAAAGAAAGAGCTTATGGGAGACAACCCACTGTTTATTTATGTTATTTTTCTTTTATTTGAGTCAAGGAGCATGCTTACCTCTGTAAAACCTCCTTTGTATCTTTATTTTATTGCATAGTTGTGTCAAGTTAAGACTCTAATAGAAAGTTGATGCTAGATTTGGATTTCTGCGCAGGAACAGTTTTCTGATGTCCACCGTTTAATTCATAACTCTCTGCAGCAAAATTTAAAAATCTGATATTTGCTGAGCGTGATCCTCAGATATGTACGCAACTTTCATTAGTTTTGATTTTTCTGATTTGAGCAAGTTAAGTGTCTCGAAAAAATTCGTCTTTACGGACTGTTCTGTTTTTGACAGATTCTGCCATTTATTTTGCATTGGTTCTTTTGCTGTTTTTGAATGGATCTTTTTGTTCCATAAAATTCCAGTGGCTGTAGCTAATGTCCAGTACCATGATAATGATTGTCTCCATACAGAATATGAGAATTTTTGATTATGCACTAACCCTCTAATGGAGTTTACTTTGAGTTTGGTGTGGAGGAAGTTTTCAAGGATCAAGAGAGTGGATAATATGATGTGATCAAGAAGATGAAAGAGCCTAAGCTTGGGGATGCCCCCGTGGGTCACCCAAGCATACTTCAAGAAGACTCAAGCGTCAAAGCTTGGGGATGCCCAAGGCATCCCCTTCTTCATCAACAACTTATCAGGTTATCTCTAGTGAAACTATATTTTAATTCCGCCACATCTTATGGGCTTTACTTGGAGCGTCTGTTTGTTTTTATTTTTGTTTTTGTTATTTTCATTCTCTGAATAAAATGGATCTTAGCATTCCTTTGTGGGAGAGAGACACGCTCCGCTTTTTCTTATGAATACTCGTATTCTTTAGTTATATTTGTTGAGTATTCTTTTATGTTACTTCAATGCTTTCAGCTCTTGTTTTTCATGCATCTCTTGTTTAGAGTTGTTAGTTCTATTATGTTATACTCTCTTGTCTCATTGATAAATACTTAGAGAGTTTATGTTTAAATAAGTTGATTGATGTTTGGTTGGAAACAGAAAATGCTAAATGTGGTAGATGGTATAATGAAAAGATATACATGCTCTTATGGATTGTTATCTTGTATGTTGTGGTGCTTGTCAATTGTTTTGAGCTCTCAAGTAGATCATGTTTAAGCTTTTACATCATGTAGTTGAAACCTATTAGTGAAGAACTACCGTAAAGCTTGTTGAAATTTGGTTTGCATGTTTGGTATCTCTAAGGTTTAGATATTTTCTAGTAAAGGTGTTTGAACAAAAAGGAAGACAATGTAGAGTTTTATAATACTTTCAATATGTTTTTATATACGTCTTATTGTCATAGTTTATACTTATGTTTGCTTCAAATAACCTTGCTAGCCAAAGCCTTGTACTGAGAGAGAATGCTTCTCGTGCATCCAAAACCTTGAGCCAAAACCCATGCCATTTGTGTCCACCATACCTACCTACTACATGGTATTTCCTGACATTCCAAGCAAATACTTCTTGTGCTATCTTTATTCAAAATTATTATCCCTTATTTGTGTCACTGTTTATTAGCTCAGGAGGAAGTATGTGGGTTACTCTATGTTTAACTTGTTAGATAGACTTTCAAATGAGCTGGCAAATGGGGTGCCCAGTCCCAAGTTTAATTGTTCAATTCTCTTCACATGGTTTTCAATGAGTTATCAAAAAGAAAGTTCCAAAGTGTTATGTTATTCAAAAAAATAGGCACTCCTCCAAGGTTTGAGATATATTGGAAGGCACCCGAGGATTCTGTTAGCCATGGATTGTGTAAGCAATGGTGGGGAGGAGTGCCAAACCAATTTATAAAAAGTGTGCATATGTAAACAAAAGAGAAGAGGGATGATCTACCCTTGGGTAGAAATAACGTCCTTCAATCGGAGCCGCTCTTGAAAGTCTAGATAACATGGTAAATATAGTTTTCATTCACTATCATTCGATGACAACGACAAACACCACTCAAAAACTTATTTTTATGCTCTCTATATGATTTCAAAAACCTATAAAACCAAGAAGCTCTAGCACATGCTTGTATCCCTGCTTCCCTCTGCGAAGGGCCTATCTTTTACTTTATGTTGAGTCAGTTTACCTACTTCTTTCTGTCCCCGAAGCAAACACTTGTGTCAACTTTGTGCAACAACTCTTATATGCTTACTTATTGCACTTGTTATATTTCTTTGTGTTGACAACTATCTATATGATATACATGTTCAAAGTTGAAATCCAATGCTGAAACCTATATCTTACTTTGTGTTGCTTCAATACTCTTTTACTTAGAGAATATTGCTTTATGAGTTAACTCTTATGTAAATCTTTTTGATGCTTGTTTGAAAGTACTATCCATGAAAAGTTTTTACTTATATGATGTAGTTGTTTACTCCTTGTCTATTTGTTAGCAAACTATAGATCATTGCTTTGAGTCACTTCATTCATGACATGCGCCTTACAATATTATATGATCAAGATTGTGTGAAAGCATGTCACTTCAGAAATTATTCTTGTTATCGTTTTACCTACTCGAGGACGAGTAGAACTAAGCTTGGGGATGCTTGATACGTCTCAAACGTATCTATAATTTCTTATGTTCCATGCTTATATTATACCAATTGCCTACATGTTTTATACACATTTTGTATTGTTTTATGCATTTTCTGGAACTAACCTATTAACAAGATGCCACAGTGCCAATTCCCTGTTTTCTGTTATTTTTGGTTTCAGAAATCCACTTAAGGAAATATTCTCGGAATTGGACAATTTTTATACCGAAGACCTTAGAATTCCAGACACGTTCCAGAAGTCCGAGGGGGAAAAGGAGACGGGCACCGAGGCGCCCATCTCAAGGGGTGGCGCGGCAGCCTTCCTGGCCGCGCCAGGACCTGAGGTGGGGCCCTCGGGGCTCCACCGCCTTCACCCTTTCGCCCATATAATGTCCCCGAGATGCAAACCCTAAAAGAATAAGCCTTTTCCCGAGAAGAGTTCCGCTGCGCCACCGCCATCGAAGACAAGATTCGGGGGACAGAAGTCTCTGTTCCGGCACCCTGCCGGGACAGGGAATTGCCCCCGGAGTCATCTACATCAACTCCACCACCATCTCCATCGCTGTTGCTGACTCCTACGATGAGGAGTGAGTAGTTCTCCCCCGGGGCTGCGGGCTCTACCGGTAGCTATGTGGTTTATCTCTCTCTCCCATGGTGTGATCTTTATGTGATCATGAGCTTTGTAATCTAGTTGAATATGTGATGCTACTCTTTATTTTTTATGCACTCTAGAGGTTACTTTAATATGAACTCCGGGGTTATTCACGGTTGTGAAGGTGACAGTGTGCGCACCGTGTGTGATTCCTTTATGACGTTGTGGTATTAGTTTACTCTGACTTTGAGGGTGCTCTTGTAGCCCTACGCAATGAATGGTGTTTATCATCCAACAAGAGAGTATTTGAGAGTAGTATTTATTATTTAGCTTTGATGTCATTGTTGAGAATGTCCACTAGTGAAAGTATGATCCCTAGGCCTTGTTTCTAAGCATTGAAACACCATTTACAACAAGTTCTGCTACATGTTTGCTTGCTGCCATTTTTATTACAGATTGCAATTACTACTTATAATCATCCATATTACTTGTATTTCACTATCTCTTCGCCGAACTAGTGCACCTATACATCTGACCAGTGTATTGGGTGTGTTGGGGACACAAGAGACTTCTTGTATCTTAATTGCAGGGTTGCTTGAGAGGGATATCTTTGACCTCTACTTCCCTGAGTTCGATATAACTTGGGTGATTCACTTAAGGGAAACTTGCTGCTATTCTACAAACCTCTGCTCTTGGAGGCCCAACACTGTCTACGAGAATAGAAGCGTACGTAGACATCACTCCTCTAGGCCACTCTTTGGATGGATGGTGGGACGGCATGATCGCCGGAGTCCCCAAAGAGCGAAGGCGGGAGGCGAGTGGAGCCCTATTTACTCGATGTGGGGTTCATGGAAGGAGCGAAAAAGGCGATTCTTTCGCAACACCGCCTTGCAGCCGGACACGGTGGCACATCTTGTGTGGGAGGAAATCCAGCAGCGTGCCTAGGTGCACTCACATGAACCTGGAGGCTAGGCTTTTGTTCTTTTAGTTTTCTTTTCTTTTCTTACAAACCGTCTCTTGCCGATAAATTTCTGTATATAAATCTTTGTTCTATCTAATCGGACGGCATGATCGACTGCTCTAAACCTAAAAAAACAGTACACATGCTTTCTTGTTCATCAGATCATCATGGCCGATTGTAAGATCCTCGATTGAAATCGACAAACGTAACATCATCAAATCAAGTTTTGATAATATAATGGATGATCAATGCCAAGTTTTCGACGTGATCAAGAAGAAACTTCAAGAGGAATGGTTGACCCTAATGATATAACAATAATCTAAAATACCCACGAGACCAAAATTCGTAACTATTTCAACGAGCCTTAATTGCTGCAAAGCTCCTCAAATAAAATTACAGCCAAGCTCCTCGCAAAGAACTCATACTCCGAAGCAAAACCACATAACAAAACACTTTGTTTGAAGACTTAAACTACATGAGCACACAAAGGGAGTCATAAAGAGGTCGGTAGAGTAGAGTAGCACACACGCAAAGGCCTTCTTATCACTCTTTTATTGTTGTGCGGAATTTTTCTTTTATCTACGCCAACACGCTACTGTGTAAATGTAATGTAAATTAACAACTTTTTATTTAAAAATATAAACTCGAACTATCATTTTCAGTTGTACTATTTTAATTTCGTCACATTTTTCTTTTCTTTTCGAGTCCCAAGAAAGAAGGGAAGAGAAGTAAGCAAGCAAGCCGTACTGAGGGAGCTTTCCCCTGTACCATCTCTCTTCTCCCTCGCAGCTCTCAGATCCAAAACCCAAGAGCGTCAGGCCCCGGAATCCAAACCCTAGCGCCCGACTCGCTCCGCCGCCGGGATGATGGGCCTCAGGGCGGACGGCGGCGGTGGCGGCGCCTCCTCCTCGTCGTCCTCCACCGCAGGTGATTCCTGCCGCTGGCTAGTATAGTGTTGGTGCATATTCCGGTGGGGCTGCTGCTGCTGAGTTTGATCTGCTTGGACTCACTGGTTTTAGAGCTGAAATTTGGATGCCCCTGTATCTGTCCGTGACGCGCGTCTTCTCTCGCGTGCTTGTGCTGAATTTCTCGTTCTCCGCGTGGTATGGTACCAATGGGAAAATTGTGTCTCTTTCCTTGTGCAGAGAACTCGCGCTTCGACGCGGCGAAGTATACCTTCTTCGGCAAGGCGCCCCTGGAGGGGGTGGAGCTCGGTGGTATGGTGGATGATGGAGGCGTGGACGGCGGCTACGGCGATGGGTTCGGTGGACATGGCGATGGGGCTTACCAGCTGTCTCCTGTGGGGGAAGAGGTGCGGCTCTCGCTCAGCGACTTTGTACCCCCGCAGACTTCCTTCTTTATATGAACTGTGCGTACCGCATGATATAATTCTGGTTTTGTGGTGCTTGCTACTCTTGGAGAGCTATGAGTTGCGTGCATTGCATGATTCATACGGTCTGGATTTTGTCGGTGCGTTCTACTGTTGGGATGAGTGGATACTGTCTTCTGTAGCAGGATGATTGCTACTGGTTTTGACCTACCTGCAGTAGGATAATGCAATACATCAAGCATATGGAACGTATCTCCTAACTTTCGGCGTTGTGGGATCAGTTTTTCGTTCAAGAGATCTGTCCCTCTAGTTTTAGATAAGATAATCATATACTAAATTGCATCCCTAAAGAATGTGTTATGATTCTCCCAACTTGTGTAATTGACTAATTGTGTAGTTAGAATTCTGTGTGTTTTTGGCTGGCTAAGAAAATCTGGAAATTTGATGTTTCTTATTCTTTAAAACTTGACCGAACACGATCGTTTAAAGAAAACGGTATTACCTCATTAATATTAACCATGGACATTCTTTTCTTGGAATAACTCAGTACTCACTGAAGTGAATAATGTGAATTAGGCTATTGTCAGCAGGAAAAGACATGATGTAGCATGTCTCTTTGGATTCATTAAAGTTCCTTGGTTACGTAGTTTGATGCTATGACAGTTTCCTCTCCTTGGTTATTAGTTTCAGCTTCCATTGCTCTCTAGCCCAAATGTGCTTCACCAGAAAATTAGGAGTTGGTAGTAATCAAAATAAAATGTTAGGACTGTATGTTCATGTTCTTTGGAAAATTCAAAATTACAGACCTGCATCTTTGAGGAATGTTGAAGCCTTCTTTCTTCTGTGCTAGTAGCGCTACACCTCACCACATACACAAACACCCTCATTTCTTGCCATTGCGACTGAGATTTGAGTACCCACATTTTTTAGCAGGCCTGATCTCCAGGTGCAGTTTAAAGAGAATATTATTTATTTATTTAGTATGGAACTATAGGTGACACCTTGCAATATTTGAAGGTGCAAGTGCAACCTTATGCTGCTTAAGTGCATTTATTTTTAATTAGTGGATGTAATTGTGTAGGACGATAAGCTATGGCTAATTAGCTACGTATTATACTTCAATGAAGGATTTGTAGCTTTTATACTTGTCTGGGAAACAGCATGTATATTTTCTCTGTTTGCATTTTGATCGGCCGATATAGCATAATTAGCCATCAAACCTTCTGACTCTACATTCTAAAACATCTAAATTTCCACCACTTTCGTATTGAATGTTAGTACTAATTTATTTCATAAGCTGTTCCAAGATTTTTTTATTCTGTAAGTCTTTTCTGCCTACTTAGTAACCCTGGTCATATTTCTTTCAGTGCTGCTTTCTTGTTGACCCCTGTAGTCATGTTTCTTATTTCATGACGATTTTTTTTCTTGCTCCTATCTTTGTGCAGATTGATTGTATGAGTAACTTGTCTGAAATTGATGATCTTGCAAGCACGTTTGCAAAGGTTAGCAATCTATATCACTAACTTGACTACTTCATTTAGTATCTTACTGTCTTATATTTCATTACTATTACTATTACTATTACTATTACTATGGTTTAACATGTCCAATTATCTACCAGTATTAAAGAATTAGTGTATCCAAGGTGGCAAATGATCTTTTGAGTAGCATGCTTTTGAAGGCTTATCACTTCATGCTCAGCTGCACTTCTTTTCTTGAACCTTTTCATGATTCTTTGTAACATGCAATACAGTCAATTAGTATCTATTGTGTCAAATTATGCGGTTTACTGAAAATGACTTTCTAACCGATTATTGGAGTACTCTATTAAAATATAAGGGGACACTTTCTTTTTCAGTTTCTGCCGTTCACATATTAGTGAATAAATCACACCATATTTTCAGATTTAATTGATCACATAAGTTCAAAATAAGGCTTGAAGCTTGCAGCTGCAATTGTACATGTCTTAACACTGAAGTTCAGATTTACTAGTATAGTCCCTGGGGTCATGGACCACCTGATGTTTTTTCCTTATTATTTATCATGGAATGCATACTGAAAAAATGTCTTGTCTTCAGTTGAACCGAAGTCTCAGTGGAAAAAGAAACCCCGGTGTTATTGGTGATAGACGATCAATCTCCAGGGAAAGTAAGTAACATTTCTGCCCCTAGTTAGTACTGAAGCTTAACATTAGAAAAGTTTATCCATATTATATGCAGTAGAGAGAAAATAAGCCGAACTGGGCCGGCCCAGCCAGGCCGAACACAGCGCTCACGCCCCCAGCACGCACATGAAGAGACACATCGCTTCCCTAACTAGCACTGGCCACTTTGCGCCGCACAAGGTCCAAGCGCCGCCGCTCTGGTCTGCCTCGCGAGTGTGGACGCTGGAGCCCTAACCCTATCTATTTGGCCTGTTTGCCTTCTTTTCTCCCCAACCCTAAGCCACTCAGCAGCTAATGGGCCGCTCAGGCCTAATCCTGAGCGATATCTGACCGATGCGCTCGCTTTTCCGCTTTAGCGTACGCTCAGAACCGCTCTTTTGAACCTTGGGTAAACTTACCACTATGCCAAGAACCATAATTTAGACATGTTTAATAGCATAGAACGCCAAAATGATAACCAGACCCTAAATTTTGTCCATATATGTCTAGATTTTCAATTCATTTTCTTATGTGTTCCTGAGCTAACTATTGTGTTTCTTTAGGTTCTTTAACCACTGACTGGGTTCAGGAAACAGAGTTCACGAATTGGGTGGATCAAGATACACTAGACAACATTGAATTTCAGAACAGCAAGCAGTATTTGCCTCAGTTTGGAGAGTCAAAACCATTGAGCCGAACATCATCCTATCCCCTGGAACAACTACAACACCGCTCCAGTGAACCTATTCTTGGACATAGATCTCCTTCATTTACATCCTATCCTCCACCAGGTGGTGGTGGATTATCTTATCCTGCGCAGGGTCTTACACGGCACTCGAGCATTCCATCACCTGGTGCTGGATACCAAATGGGTTCTCCAAGTTCATCGCTTTCTGGTTCTCCATGTAATATGACTAGTCTACCTCATGGACTGCGATATGGGCGAAGCATGTCTTACGCTGCAGGTGATCTGTTGGCGAACAACTTCCTGCAAAATGAATGGCCAAATCATGCTGGCCCACATGCTTTTGAGCATCTTAATCTACATCCCAGTTTATTTCAGCAACAGTTATCTTTTCCTAGTAGTTCGATTTCTTCCTTACTATTTTCTCAGCAGCAGCAGCAGCAGCAGAGATTGCCATTAGTCCAGCCATCCCATCACAATTACCTAAACATGCCGCCTCACTTCTATCACCATCATTCTTCAGAGATGATAGGGAAGTTTGATCATGTTCCTAGTGTGCCTTCACCAAGAGACAAGAGATCTAGGTCAGGAAGAGGAAAACACAGTATACGCTTTTCTCAACAAGATTCTGATACAGCTGGCCAGAATGTTGACAATGGGGCAATAAAGTTTAGATCAAAGTATATGTCATCTGAAGAGATAGATTCTATTTTAAGAATGCAGCACTCCGGAAGTCACAGCAGTGATTCTTATGTTGATGACTACTACCACCAAGCTTGTATAGCCAAAAGATCTGCCAATTCTCAGCAGAAGGTCAATTTCTCCCCCGTGTCTATAAAAGACTTCCCCTCAAAGTCCCGGTCTAGTGGTGATCAACATTCATATCTAAAGGTTGATTCTGTTGGAAGAGTTTCGTTCTGTTCCATACGTAGGCCTCGTCCTCTTCTTGAAGTTGATACTGCTGCATCTGGTGATAGTTTGTATGATCACAAGTCATCTACAAGGCCTCTGGAGAAAGAGCCAATGCTGGCAGCCAGAATTACTGTTGAAGATGGTCTGTGCCTTCTTCTGGATGTGAATGACATTGACCGCTTGTTACAGTCTACCCAGGCACAGGACAACAGCTTCCAACTGAGGCGGAGGCGACAGGTCCTCCTTGAAGGCTTAGCCACATCACTTGAGCTTGTCGACCCTTTTGGCCCCAACAAACCTGGTAATTCATCTGGATTGGCCCCTGATGACCTTATTTTCCGTCGCATTGTTGCTCTCCCTAAAGGGCGCAAACTTATGACACGTTATCTTCGCCTTCTGGTCCCTGGAAGTGAGCTGACCCGCATAGTTTGCATGGCTATCTTTCGACATCTCAGGAGCCTGTTTGGGGGTTTGCCAGCAGATTCTGGTGCTGCAGAAACAACAGTTTGTCTTGCGAAGACCGTGTCTTCTTGCGTGCATCACATGGAACTAAGTGCCCTCAGCGCCTGCCTTGCTGCCGTCGTCTGCTCGTCACAGCATCCACCTCTACGCCCTCTTGGTAGTTCTGCTGGTGATGGGGCTTCTCTGATAATCAAATCAGTACTGGACAGAGGAACCGAGCTACTGGCTGATCCTCATTCTGCAGCCAACTACAGCAGATCAACTCGTTCTCTTTGGCAGGCGTCGTTCGACGCGTTCTTTGGACTCCTAACGAAATACTGTGACAGCAAGTATGGAAGTATTCTGCAGATGTTTACCATGCAGGGCTCGAGTTCAATGGCTGGACCTGAAGCCTCGAAGGCCGTTAGCAGGGAGATGCCTGCCGAGCTGCTACGCGCAAGCCTTCCACACACTAGCGAACAACAACGCCAGACACTTCTTGATTTTGCTCGGAAATCTATGCCCATGATCGGCTCTAAACATTCTGGCATGGGCAGTGGGCATTTTACTTCCGAATCTGTTCCTGGTTAAACAATATGTGTAGCTTGTCTTCAGATGGTATCTACAATATTTGAAGGCGTAGATTTCCGTGCAAAATGTGAGCTTGGAGAACCGTGACCGTGTCTAGGATCGAGATTAATTTGTAGAACTGACAATCTCCGTCACGTGGGGTAATTTCAGACAATACCCACCTGATGGCTATATATATCTATGATGGTAGATTATTCGTGTATGTACCCTGTTGTAACTGTGCAGTGATGAACCAGATGCCTCTTTGGAGGAACGTAGTTCAAGTGTTTAACCCTTATTATTTTGTCCCGGTGAAAAAGAAGGCAGTGGATAGAAATGGCTGTGCAAGTACAACTTCTACAACCATCTCGTTATTGTAGTCTTTGTTTCTTGGTGTAGCAGCAAGCAGGGGATCCTGTTCTCGTGTGAGTGGTAGCAGCGCTAAAACCTAGTTTGCTTTATGTATCATCTAGATATATGAGATGGGTATTACCCCTATGATGTATCTGCTTGATAAGTTTCATGTAGTTGGTGTTCCCTCATTGTGTATGTATCGTTTTATTTACTCATGCGTTATACTCCGTTTTATCAGGGAATGCATTATACTCTGCTTCGTGTTACCAGATCGTATTCCATTCCCTTCCTGGAAATTTGTATCCTGTTCGCTACTGTTGAACATAGATAAAGCAAAGATCATGTTGTGCAAGAAGAGCACGACAGACTGAAATTTCTCACCGGGGACCTTCTTCTTCCTTTCCCGGTGGCCATCGTCGCGACGCCGCGGCCTCGCTCTCCCCGCCCTGCCGTCCTCCGCCGGAGAAGATCGAAACAGCATCCCTGAACAACACTACCCGGCTGTCAGTTCAGAAAATCGGCGGTGCTTTGGTGCGATCGCCGTCTTCCCTCGAAACACCGATTCTACCCTTCCCACTTGAAGGCGCAAACCTGCATCGCGGGGGCGTAAATCCGTAACTATCATCCGAAATCTCTGCCCGCTTCGGAACCATCGCCTCCGCCCGAGCTACAGAACAGCGACGATGGCCGCCTAGGGTTTAACCGCCTCGATCGATCCGCCCGCGCGCAACAATGCAGAGCTCGATCGCGCGGCCTCCGCCGACCCTGGCACGGGCGCGGGGCTCCGCGAGCGTCGGATTCCTCGCTCGCCCCAGGCCCGCGTCTGCGGTGCGATGCCACGGGGAGTCCTCCTCCTCGTCGGCGGCGGGGTGGGCCCCGCCGACGCCGTTCACGGGAAAGGACCCGGAGCTGAAGAAGCCGGCGTGGCTCCGGCAGCGGGCGGCGCACGGGGAGAAGTACGCCAGGCTCAGGGAGTCCCTCGGCGAGCTCAAGCTCAACACCGTCTGCGTCGAGGCCCAGTGCCCCAACATCGGAGAGGTACTAGCTAGTATCAAGCTTCCTTACGGAAACGCTCTACTATGAGATTCATATACGCAATTCATCGTGATGCTGTTAAAACTCTGAACAATTTGGCTTTGGTCTTGTGCCTGCAGTGCTGGAATGGGGGCGGCGGGGCTGGTGGTGAAGGGGACGGCATCGCCACGGCGACCATCATGCTCCTCGGCGATACGTGTACCCGCGGCTGTCGGTTCTGTGCCGTGAAAACTAGCAACAAGCCTCCGCCGCCGGACGCCCTCGAACCTCTTAAGACAGCCATGGCGGTCGCAAGTTGGGGGTACTAACTATCACCGACCAATTGTCAGCGTGCTACGCCATAGATGATACGGATTTATCTTACAAATGGTGTTCTTTGCAGAGTGGACTATGTTGTGCTGACAAGCGTCGACAGGGATGACATCCCTGATGGTGGAAGTGGGCATTTCGCAGAAACAGTCAGAGCTCTCAAGGTTTGTCCCTGACGCCTTAATATGGTAATTAAGTTGGTGAATCAATCATGTGATGGTCTGGGGGCTTGCTGTTCAGGAATTGAAGCCTGGGATATTGGTGGAGTGTTTAACTTCAGATTTTCGGGGTGACATGGAGGCGGTTGCCTCTTTGGCAAACTCTGGTCTAGATGTGTATGCGCACAACATCGAAACCGTGAGGAGTCTACAGAAGATAGTCAGAGATCCCCGAGCAGGGTAATGTGTTTCCTTGATTAGCAGAATTCACTAATTTCATCTTATTGACATATGGCGTTGTAACTTCTATATTATTTACAGATATGACCAGAGCTTATCAGTTCTGAAACATGCAAAAGCTAGCAAAGAGGGCATGGTAACAAAGTCCTCTATCATGCTTGGTCTGGGTGAGACTGACAAGGAGGTGAAGCAAACCATGATTGACTTGAGGGCTGTTGGTGTTGATATTCTGACCTTGGGGCAATATTTACAGGTTTGATGTTTAAGCCTGTTTTTAAGGAATGTTTAACCACATTACAGAGTACCGTTTATACCTTCCTGGCCTTCTATGGTAAGTGATGTAACATCCAAATCTCCTTGATTATACAGCCAACAGAAAGACATTTGAGAATCAGAGAATACGTTACTCCTGAGAAGTTCGATTCCTGGAAGGAGTATGGAGAATCTTTAGGATTTGTGTATGTTGCTAGTGGACCTCTGGTAAGCTTTACATATAGCTGGTTATTCTTTTTCATTACATATGATACAAGGATACCTCATTGTGTATATATAAAAAGTCGTAACTTTATCAATGCTCACTATTCAGTAGTCTAGAAGGGCAAATTGTTCTCCTCTTGCGCCATGAATAAAACATGTCTCCTGGTTATCCAGCTTGTAGGATCACACAAGCAAAATAGCTAGCACTCCCAGTCCTGTTAATTGTTGGTGCTAGAATTGTATCCAATTTTGCAGTTGCTGCAATCAGCAAATTACAGGAATTCATTTCTGTGTTTGTTGGACTTTTTTCAGGTTCGGTCCTCATATCGTGCAGGGGAGATATTCGTCCAAAATTTTGTTAGACAGAAAAAGGCGGAGCTTGTATCTGCTGCATCTTAATCTGACACTACAGCCGATTCTATCCGGTGTCAAAGTTTTGCGCGGGTGGAGTTAGTTTCGAGGCTCGCAGAACGGAGAGCAACGTTCACCCTTCAGAGTTACTCCGTTAGCACTTATCAGTTTTATCTATTCCTTTCACTTAGTTAGATCATGCCATAGCTTTTGTTACTACTCTGGTGATAGGTGTGTACCTGTATGGGAGTCAGCTAGATATCTACACTTCATTTTTTATTGTATGTAATGCTTCTTGTATGGTGTGTGATTTATACTGCAATAATAAAGTGGTGTCTCATTTTTTTCTTCCAAAAACCGTGATGTGCTTTGGTTGTTGCTGCCGCGCCATTGCACACCTAAACCTGATCTTTCTGGTGTGTGTGCCAGCCCTATACCAAATGACAACCCAACGATCACATTTTCTCCTCATCACCAAATATCCACTTGTAATCTAAACATAAACATGGACGGCCATGTAAGGCGTTCGGTACAGCGAGCTGCGATGTGAGGAGAAAACCTGTTGTAACTGTGACAATGAACCATGGAGCCGGGAAGTTCAGAGGGAACAAGAAGCCATAATTCATAATATTAGTAAAGCAGTCTCTAAGTTCTAAGCCCATGAAATGAGAAGTGCTGCAAAGCAAAGATATGTTCAAAATTAAAAACCACAAGACCATGACACACAAACCCACTCTGAAAAAACTTTGGTTCCAGACCACCCTGAAGTGCAAAACTTTACCTAAAAGAGCAATTATGTTGGAGATTAAGAAAATAACAGCTAGACATTCAAAGGACGAAACAACGGTTGATTGCGATATAGCATCTCATCGAAATTTGGATGTATGAAGCGAAATTTGGAAATTCTTGTATCTTGATGCTGGAATGGGTCATGAGCACCACTGTATAAAATTTGCTTTCATGAACTGAAAAAAATTTCTTGGTAGCATTAGTCTAGATTACCTTTCACAAGTAAAACCAGCTCCAGTGATTCTGCTTATCAATCTAGATTCTAGAGCATCTCATAACAAATTGATAATTCGGGATAAACAATTGAAAAAATAAAAATAAAACATAACTAGATTCCGTGAGTGAGTTTATACTTTGAAATGCCTACAATCTTGCAGAAATATAAAACGTGGAATGTCAGACGCTAAACCACACGTCATAATATCAGAAGAAATTAAGAAAATAAAACATGGGGACAAGGGTCCTAGCATTGCAGGTTTTTTCTTCAAAGTTAGCGTACCAGCAGAGAGCATGGAACTGTTAAAGGACTTCAAGGTCTTATAATACAGAAGTTGAGAGTGAACATTGACAAATCAGACAGGAATAACCAGCTGAGACTATCTGAAACTAACAGAGAGGCGCCTTTTGAGAAAAGTTACCGCTGGTATGCTTATAACATAGTGAGAGAGTTGGTCTAATAGGCACATGCAGTTAAACTGACCGTCACCCACGCCAGATTAAGGCATCAAACAATTTTTTGTCCATTGTAAGAACTAAGATTAAATTACCGCAAGCAACATCCTGAGAGCACATGCTTATAGATTCATATAAATCCAAGCGCGAAAATGGAAAAGAGAACAACCTTGGAACTTATGTTGATACCAGCAGCGAACAAAACAATGGTATGTGATCTGACAGGTTGTTGAGTAAGATTAGAAAATGAGACAAGATTAGAATCCAAGTCTGCATTGACCTTGACGCTGTAAGTAGCTTTATACTTACAGTGCCTTCACCAATTCACTCTACTGGATTCGCTACCCTGGCTTAGGTTGGACTTTCGTTTCATCACTGATCACTCAGCAGCATCATATTGGGCTGTGACCTGAATGCCTTGAACACCTCGCTCTTAGAAATCCTCCGCCGGCGGTGGCAGCGGTACGGCGGAGGAGGAGGACGATCCGCCGGCCGCCGGCCGAGAGGAGCATTTGGTTTCCGTTTTGTTTCGTTTTGTTTTATGTTGAGCTTCTTTTAGAACTTGCTTTTCTTTTTCGCTCCGAACTCCGATTCCATTTCCGTTTCGGACCCCGCGTCCTCTTTAAAGCCCAGGCCCAGGCCCAGCCCAGACAGACCCACCTTACCCGTCGACTCCACAAATTTCCTCACGAACCAAGCGCCGAGGGGGAGGAGAAGCAGCGGGCAGCCGGCGACGTGCGAGCGCGAGGCGGAGAAGATGTCGTACCTGCTGCCGCACCTGCACTCCGGCTGGGCGGTCGACCAGGCCATCCTCGCCGAGGAGGAGCGCCTCGTCATGATCCGCTTCGGCCACGACTGGGACGAGACCTGCATGCAGGTACGGACCGCCTTCGAAACCCTAGCTTTTTTTTACTACTAATCCTCGATTCTCGTGGTTCTGTTGCGAATTCCTGCTCGTGGGCGACGGCTCGCGCAATCGTCTTCTGTCGGATTGCTTTGGTTGGAGTCGGTGGGTGGGCGGGGGGGTGTGAACACTGGATTTGTATCAGAAATTGGGAAGGGATTTGTTGGAATTGGGGAAAGATCTGCTGTAGAGGTTGTGCAGATAGGTTAGGTGAGGTTTAGGGACCATGATGCAGGAGCTATCGTGCTCATTTGTGCAAGAACCATGACAATTTTGCTAATTACCTTCTGTGACCAGTTCGTCCCCAATTCCCCGTGTTAACTACTACTATTACAAACAGATAAATTAGCTTCATCCATACAGACAAAAATGAGTAAAAAAATATGGATTAGCTTCATCCCCAATTAATTAGCTTCATCCATGTGAGTAGTAATCTGTGGTATGGATTAGTTGTGATATGAGCTATTATTACAAACAGCTGGATTGGTGTTTAAGGATCTCGGTGCAGCTCTGCTACTTGGCTGATTAATAATATGGGAACAAATGTTCTTAGTGCTTGGCAATTGTGCTACTCTCTATGTACTATCCAACTATCCTACAGGCGCCTTTCCGTTGTCATAGGTTCTCAGCCTGAGAGGATAGTTGGGTAGTTTGGGCTTTGGAGTAGTAGTTGAAGCGCAGGAATTCCCGATGCCTGCTTTTCTGTTTCCTGAAAAGAAAGCGTTTAATTCATACTTAGAGCAGCATACTATGCTATGCTGCATGTGTCATATTTGAAGTAGTCCAGAACTGGTTGCTTGTTAAGTTGAAGTAGAACTAGCCATCCCACGCTGACATCATGTACCCCATCACATAATTCTGAGGGGAATTCCTGCAGAATTCATTAGCAACTTCTTTTATTGGGCTGTGCGGAAACATCCATCTCTGAAGACCTTTTATGTTATTGCTTGCAGTTTGACATTTTTATTTTGGTAGGCTTTATTAAACCAATGTAGTAAGTCTGGATATTTGGAGTTATGTTGCATGTGGTTGCTATTGCTGCTCATGGATGATTTCTTGCGCTGTGCTCTTGAGGGTAATTATTTGAACTTTGGAGTGCTTCTGCTATCTGTGCCCCCTTATGTTAGCTAGTAATATCTGTTAATGCTCATGATAATGTCATACATAAAGCTGAATTGTCGTTTAAGGACAACATCGCAAGGCTGCTACTGAGCTCATCAGTGGTCCCTATGTGCGATGCACACATCCTACATATGATTTTGCATTCAGACTTTCCATTGTCATAGGCTCATAGCCTCATAAGATAGTTTATTATCAGTTTGAAGCTGGCTAGAAGTGGGAGGAATTTTAGATGTCTCCTTTTCTTGGAGTTAAGATTCTAATTTGTAGTGAGTTAGAACTGCAACTCAGGTCATTTTGCTGCCTTTCAGATATACTATGCAGTAGTTCATAGCTGGTTGCTTGATTAAGTTGAAGTAGAATTAGCCACTATATCCTGAGGAAGTTAAGTGATGGGTGCCTTTCTTTTTTTGATTCATGAAAAAAAAATTATTACTTTGTTTAAAGAATTAAGTGTCTTGCTGTTCCTACTAGGCCATGGTTCTGCATCAGTCTTTCATGGGTTGACTTTGTGCTGTTAAATGTTAACTTCATTGTGAGTTTCTGACTATCTTCTCATTTATGTTTAGATGGATGAGGTGCTGTCAGGGGTGGCGGAGACCATAAAGAACTTTGCAGTGATCTACCTCGTTGACATCACGGAGGTTCCCGACTTCAACACCATGTACGAGCTGTACGACCCATCAACGGTGATGTTCTTCTTCCGCAACAAGCACATAATGATTGATCTCGGCACAGGAAACAACAACAAGATTAACTGGGCAATGAAAGACAAGCAGGAGTTTGTTGATATTGTGGAGACTGTTTACAGAGGAGCTCGGAAAGGGCGTGGTCTGGTGATTGCTCCCAAGGACTACTCCACTAAATATCGTTACTGAGGTGTTCTGCGCCTGGCTATCCATGTGCATTTTCTGGCCTACTACAGGCCCTCGATGATATGTATGTCTTAAAAACGGTTGTATAACTATATGCCTGTATCTTGAATATTGATATGTCATAAACCTGTAATCTGTGGAAACAGGAGTACAAGACTTGCTGTCGATTGGTATGACCGATGAAACTGATGTGGACTGCTTAAGTAAGGGCTTGAATTATCGTATTAGTAGAATGTGACTGCTCTACCTGTGTTGCGCTGAAGCAGTTTGATATGCATACCCTTGTTCCCGTTACGGTTTTGAACAGTAGGTGATGTACACTCATTCATTGAGAATATAACTAATCTTGTGCGCCATGCTTGTTGATACAGGAAGTTCCACTTAAATTCCTCATGATTCAGTTTAGTCTTGCATGGCGATGTGGCGTTAAACTGCACAAGAAGTTTAGTCTTGCATGGCGATGTGGCGTTAAACTGCACAAGAAGTCCTC
Organism: Poa annua; assembly: GCA_026929855.1. Lineage (NCBI taxonomy): Eukaryota > Viridiplantae > Streptophyta > Magnoliopsida > Poales > Poaceae > Poa > Poa annua. The sequence goes on along the minus strand of CM049438.1, from coordinate 62,061,770 downwards.
GGTTGGTTTAGCTTGAGGAGTTAAAAGTATTATTATGTCAGTAAAAACAATCAAGAGATTTTGGCTCCAGTTGTCGTTATCAGCACATATAATCTAGAGAGAAATCATCCATGACCTTGTATGATGGTCCTGAGATACTTCTCCACGTGAACTAAGAAAGTTGAACTATACAGGCACACTTGACCTGTGTGCCTCTGACTTGGTGTTTCAGTTCATGTGGTGCGTGGTACTGCCTTGCTCTTGCATGCATAATGTGAGAAAGACGCGTGCATTTTGTTCTTATACTGTACTAATTTAAAAGAGAGAAAATATGTCAAGATGTGCTCTCCTCTGTTCTCCGACTGATGCCCAGCCTCAACCCATCGCCTCGGCAGAGGTCGATCCTACCTGCAGGACTGGCGACGCCAAGGCTTTCCTGGAGTGTCTGACTCTAGAATAGAATGTCCAGCTAGCTAGTGCGTGCAATATACTTACCTGTTACCTGATCTGTGTGGCTCCAGCCAAAATGCACATTTCCTTTGTCTTTATCCATCCTTTGTCGCTAACTAGCTACAGCCCTTGCCGTGTACCCATGGCTTGCAAACCTCGTACTCCTGTGGCTTGGTCTCCTGGCCTTCCTTTTCATACAAGGTTGCTGCGATCGCCCTGCTTGGGGCTAATTCGGGCTAGCAAAACTGAACCTGGATTCTATTTTCAAAGAAGTTTCCATGTCTCAATCCAATTTTGCAGTTAACCCTGATCCTTGTGGAGATCTTACGCCTATGCTTGATAGGGAAACCAGTTGGATCTGCATATAGTCGGAAAGCGGGATCAGGGTTTTACCGTTCACGGTCATTTTTTGGTTTTTCGGCAATTGCTTTCACAGGACAGTTACAATTACAAAGTGACTGGGGTACTGTTTATGTTTAGTCAAGATAACACAACTGGTAGCGAATAGGTTGGAAATTGCTTAGCTACCCTGAGCTCCTGTGAATCTGTGATCGAACCTCACTCGCACCAGAAAATTAACCAGTAATGATGAACCGCTCTTTGACAACTTAGGCCGTCACATTGTACACCGGAAATCGTCAGGTGAAATCGAGCAAATATGAACATGGTTTTCTTTTCTTGTCGCTACTGCTGCTCTCCTCACGCATGTCTGCTTTGTCTCCTTCTCTAATTGTAGCTAGCTTAGCTCCTCGTGCAAAAAGTATCTGTTGCCATCTCTTAGGCTCCAGCTAAAGCGCCAAATTCGTTATTCCTTCTTCATCCTTTGTCGCTACGTACATACAGCCCTTGTCGTGTACCGTGCGATCCTGAATCCTCTGCGAGACATAATGGCTTGCCAACCTAATGGCTTGGTCTGTTGGGTTTCCAACAATCTAAGGTTGGCTGCGATCGCCTTCGTGGGCTCGCTTGATCCGCATGAAACCCGTGGGATATCTCAGCAGGCATGCAGGCATGCAGGCAAACGTCTCAGTATATATATGTTGCCGGGTACCCAACTCTTGGCATCCACACATCACAGTTCAGTAAGCTCTCATAAGCGATGGCTACCTTCAGCGCCACCGCCGCCGCCGTCGCTGCCGCCGCCAGCAGGCCGCCATCATGCCAGGCTCAGATGAGCGTGGGAAGGCCGGCCGACACGTTGAGGTGCAGCTACTCCAAGCAAGGCTTGCAGGCGTGTTCAGCTATGAATCTGTCTCCGGCGGCCCTCGAGGGCCTGGGTCTCCGGCGGGTGTCGAGGCCATGGGGATCGCAGCTGGTCGAGGAGCGGATGGACGTTCAGGACACGAGGCTCGTGCGGTTGTCGAGGGCTCTGAACCCGGAGTGGGTCCTGGCGTGTGTGGTGGGCTACATCTTCTTCAACCCTCAGCGTCTACGACGCAGCTACGATGACCGCAAGTCCGGCGGCCTCACGCTCTGAATAGTGAATGACACCTTCTCCTTCTGCGAATCTCACTGCTAGTACGAAGCACGTTCGGTTGTGTTCATCTGTCTCAGCCCGCTGTTAGAACTTAGAAGCCTGGGCATGTAGAGAGTAGACTAGACAAGACCTGCATTGAGCACAACTAATTAATTCTACTGCCTCATTGGTTATGTTCATCTGTCTCATGCCTGAAAGGAAAGGCTATATATGCAATGGTGGAGAGGCTCTGGATTTACTGTCTCCTTGGTACAAATTATGTGGATCTAGCTGATAGTTTTGTTGAAAAATCTATTTGTGACAATGTCAAAGCTTTCCATGCCCTCACTCAGACAGGCTCTCTGGTTAAATACATTGAACAGTTTGAACACATTCTAAACATAGTTAGAAGGGACAATCCTAATACCCCACTACCGGAATTTCCTTCTATGCCGTGTATAAAACCATCACAGCGAAGGTTTTGCGGAACATGACAAAGGCTTTGTCGTGCCAAATCGCACGGCAAAGCCTACACGGCGACGTTCCCGTGGCAAAGGGAGGTTAAAGTGGGTTGACTGGCTGATGCGACACGCCCGTAGGTGCGGATAAAGAAGCTGGTGGCACCGTGTAGTACCGACGTCGTTAATGCCTGCCGAATGAGGAAGCCGCATCGCCGAAGCGTGGGGGAAACAACATCATCCACCTAGGTAAGTGTCCGCCTAGGGAACCGGTGATGTGGGTGGTTCCGCCGGAATACCGGAATGACCCGACGTACGCTCGCGGCCACCTCCCTGTAGTGGCTCGCGGGCTCCCACGCCGCTAAGGGGCCGATCGTCCCCTCGCCTACCGCCGGTCAGGCCATGCTCCACCGGCGCCGCGCGTGGTGAAGGAGGAGGTGTACAAGGCCGCATTGGCCGAGTCCCTCCTCACCGTGCACACGGATGAGCTGGGCCGCTGGCAGGGGCTAGGCTCGATCCTCCGTCGAGGAGACAGAGGCGGAGCGGCGACAACAGGAACTGCTGCTAGAGCAGTACCACCGGCAGCAGGAGGAGGAGGCGCGCCGGCGGCAACAGTAGGATGAGGCCTACCGGCGGGCCTAGATGGAAAAGGTCATCGTGATGCCGGCCTGGTTCAGGTCACTGCACGGCCAGTCCTGGTCATGGACCGGCGATCTCGACCACCTGCTCCCGGAGCCGTACCAGGGGCCAAACACCCCTCCGCGCTGATCGGCGGCGGCGCCACCATCACATCTCTACAAGGCCCCCAATTACGTCATCCTCGACCCATCGGATGACGGGAAGTAGTCTTCGGCGGCCAGCAACAGGCCGTGGCGTGACCCTAGGATTGGTGTAGTTTCTATTTACTTTTACTAAATGTAAAATAACTGTTTGTGGCCCACCCTTATATATGCAAAAAAGGACCCATGTATGGTCTGTTAGTAAAATGACGTAAAAAAGAAATGCGTCGCGCTGTTGGGTGCATTGGTTGGCACGACGGACGTGGCATGTCCGTTTAACGATACAAACGGACCAAACACAGGTAGATTCGATGTCTGTTTATATCGGCCCGTTGGAGTCATCCTTACACTCCTATCAGTGTCATGTCAGACTTCCCGAAGAAACATTCAGACTTCCCGAAGAAACATTCGACGCGAGAAGAAGAACCACGTCTGGGTCTCCTCCACCTGATTTTCTCGAGGTTAACACCGACTATTTTATCTGAAGTTAATATTTCAGCACACCTATTCACAAAATAAATGTTTCGGCGCTCCGTTTAGTTGTTCGGTTGTCCGTTTAGGAAAAATCAAGCCTTAGTGGTAAGGCCCATTTTGTCCGGCTGTCCGTTGTTTATTCATTTTGTGTCCGGCCCAACGCATTCCCCGCTAAAATTTAGGTCAGGTTTGGGTCGTGGACAGTCAAAAAACACGCACGCTGTGTACGCACCCGTGTCCTCCTTGTCCTCTGTATCCGAGCATGGCCTACTTGTCAACCACCCACACAGATAAAATAGTTGTCCGTTTGGGTCTTGTCCATTGGGTACACTGAGACGGACATGCATGTCCGCTATGTCCGAAACGTCCGGATCACGACCTAAACGAACAAAATCGGTATCCATTTGGGTCATGCCGTTGGAGTCATCCTAACTAAAATGGGATGGAACAAATATCCACTAGAATACTATTCACCATCTTCAGAGTTTCGGGAAATCTGAAGAGAGTGTTTTATGGATCTTGGACAGAAGACCTTCGCCGCTGCTGCGAACAACAGAAGTAATTTCATTCCAATATCACAGTGGGTTGGTGGACTGTTGGAGTCTCATAGCTGAAAGCGAATGATCCTGAGGTCGAGAGGAGAATCGAGCACAATCTGAAAATAGTCCCCTGTTTTTTTTGCCTTGCATAGCTGCATGTCTCTCTATTGTCCCGTTGTCTGGTTCTAGACTTCTGGTACTCCTCCGTCTAATAAAGGATGTCTCAACTTGATAAAAAATTGGATGTATCTAGACACGACTTAGTGTATAGATACATCCAAATTTGATAAAAAGTGTGACATCTTTTGTTGGACAGAGGGAGTATATATAATCTAGCAAGCTAGTGCAAGATCTCAATTCGTTTGTTTTTCTTTATCGATCGTTTGTCGCTAGGTATGTTTCGTGTCGTCTACCGTGCCATCATCCTGAATCCTCTCAGACCTGGTGGCTTGCAATCTTCCAATGCTCGTGGCTCGGTCTGCTGGCTTTCCTAGCTAAACGGTAGGTGTTGCTTCCCAGTTTCATCCTCCGGGATTCAACTTGGCTGTGATCGCCTGCCACTCCACACAGGCATCATCCTAGGGTATATATACCGTACACAAACTCTTCGTACGTACCCCGCTTCAGCTGGCTCTCATCACTCTCTGCTTCTCTTCCCCAGCTAGCGTACACGTTCAGAAATGGCAACCATCAGCACCACCACCGTTGTCGTCGTCGCCGCCAGACCGCCGCGGGCTCAGACGAGACGAACACGCCTTCAAGCCTTCCTTGGAGTAGCCGCCAGGGCCACACGCTGAGGTGCGGCTACCCCAAGGAAGGCCTGAAGGCCTGTTCGGCCATCAATCTGTCTCCAGCGGTCCTCAGGAACACCTTTGGTCTGCAACATCAGTCCATGCTGCCATGCGCTCATATGTCAGTGTCTTAGGATTTTTATGTATTCGCCATTGGTAAATGTACTTCCTAAATCCTACTGAGGCTGTTTGGTTATAGATTTCTTATACAGCTTTGAAAACATGCATAGTGTTCTTCAAGCCTACTACTCAGTACAAGTTCCCAAGAGATTTAGTTCCAAGTGGCAGTGCAGATAACTCAGAACCTGAATATTCAGGCAACAATTTTCCTTTCTAAAACTGAAATGGAGGACGACGGCATGTGTAGGATCATAATCTGGTTGTAGGTCCAGATGCGTTTCTTGGATCGAACCAAGTTTGTATGTCATACATAGTACCGATCGAATTACCGATGCGATCCATGAGGTTCCACTTGAACTAAGGAAGTTGGATAGAGTAACTACGCTTCAGCTCCTTCACGTTTCAGTTGATTGGTGTCGTGCTCCCTCTGGGCTCTTGCTGTAAGAACGGCTTTGGTTTAAGCTGTACACGCGAATATCCTTTTGAAATCAAACTTGTAAAGTTTAAGTTTGCCCAGGTTCCGGGATGTAATATTCTAGCACGCCGTTCAGCTGTTGACGGTTTCCTGTTTGACTGAACGTACCGGTACAAACGAACACCCAGTAGGCCACTCGTGTTGCAGCTACTATTCATCGTCTTCAGAGATTTGGGAAACACCTGAACAGCCACAGAGGCACATCCATGAATTCATTCTGTTGTATTCTTGTTTTCTGGATCTTGGATAGGGGACCTTCGCCAAATTAGATGGCTTCTAATTGGACAAAAGTGAATGTATCTAGATATGATATAAGTCTAGATACATCCACTTTTTGATAAAAAGAAGTCATCTAATATGGAACGGAGGGAGTAATTTCGTTTCAATATCACAAAATGGTGGTTCCGCGGTTGGTTAGTGCGTACTTCTGAGGTCTATACTTCGAATCTCTCATGCCACGAAAATGAACTGTGTCATGATGAAAACGCTCTGTGACAACTTGGGTCGTCGCATCCCCACCTGATTCATCAGATGAATCGAGCAAAATCTGAACATAGTCCCCCTTTTTTTTTATTGTTGGCCCGTCGCTGTTGTGCTCTCTACTCCACCCAATTTTGCTCATCGATCCTGCCATTGCCAGACCGCCGTTAGATCAGCTGAGAAGACCATGCCTTCCTTGACTAACCGCACCTCAGCGTGTCCGCCCTGGCGGCTATTCCAAAGGAAGGCTTGAAGGTGTGGTCGGCTATGAATGGGGAATGGGGCTCTGGACCTCCGGTGGTTTTCGAGGAGGGCACGAGGCTCAGGCTGTTGTCTTGTCAATGGCTCTGCCCACTACATCGACGATGACCACCACTACTCCGGCCGGCGGCCTCTCACGCTCTAAAAACCACCACCACTGCCACCTTGTTCTTCTGCTGCATTCTTGCCTGTCTGATCCGTGTAGCTGCTACCGTTCATGTCACGCATGGATGAACTTGAGTTATATCCGTTACCACTCCGTTAAAACTTAACTGAAGCACATCCATGAGTTCTGCTGTGCTTGTTGTATGGATCTGGGGTAGCAGGCCTGCGCACCGAACAAATAATGATATTTTGTAGAGATATCACAACGGGGTGGTGGCGCAGTTGGCTAGCGCGTAGGTCTCATAGCTGATGCGAGTGATCCTGAGGTCGAGCCTCTCTCACCCCAAACTTATCAAGTGGGCATTGTAATGATGAAACGCTCCGTGACAACTTGGGTCGTCACACATACACCTGAATCATCAGGTGAAATTGAGCAACTCTGAACTTTGCCACTTCTTTTTTTCTGCTGGTTTGAATTATGTATGCAACTTTGTCACTCCTTTTTTTTTGCTTCTGGTTTGAATCATGTATGCATTTCTGAACTTGCCGCTCGAGTTCTTCGGTGTGTTCCAGTCCGAGCCCCTCGAAGACGAGGACGACGGCACACGGAAATGGCGACGCCAAGGTTTTCCTGGAGTGTGTGACATCACAGGTGAAAGATGATGTTTCCTATGTGCGGCTCCAGCAAAAAATGCACATTTCATTTGTCTTTATGCATCCTTTGTCGCTACCTAGCTACAGCCCTTGTCATGTACCCATGGCTTGCAAACCTTGTATTCCTGTGGCTGGTCTGCTGGTTTTCCTTTTATCAATCCAAGGTTCGCCCTGCTTGGGCTAGCTTTAGCTTACTGCTGCTGCCTGCAACAGAAAGGAAAGCTTCATATGACACTTCTTTTTTCTGCTGGTTTGAATTATGTATGCAACTTTGTCACTCCTTTTTTTTTGCTTCTGGTTTGAATCATGTATGCATTTCTGAACTTGCCGCTCGAGTTCTTCGGTGTGTTCCAGTCCGAGCCCCTCGAAGACGAGGACGACGGCACACGGAAATGGCGACGCCAAGGTTTTCCTGGAGTGTGTGACATCACAGGTGAAAGATGATGTTTCCTATGTGCGGCTCCAGCAAAAAATGCACATTTCATTTGTCTTTATGCATCCTTTGTCGCTACCTAGCTACAGCCCTTGTCATGTACCCATGGCTTGCAAACCTTGTATTCCTGTGGCTGGTCTGCTGGTTTTCCTTTTATCAATCCAAGGTTCGCCCTGCTTGGGCTAGCTTTAGCTTACTGCTGCTGCCTGCAACAGAAAGGAAAGCTTCATATGACACTTTGCTACAGGTCCATGAAACTTGTATTACTCATGCTAAAAGAAGCCAGAACAATAGCAGCCATTTCATGGCTAATTATGGACTTATGGTAGAATTCATTCATGTACGGCAGTGTGGCATTCCTCTGATCCAGAAGGTCTAGCTATCCTTTGCCATAGAGATTGTAATCCCTGATTTTTGAGTAATACAAGTTCCATTCGCAAAAAACAAAAAAAAAAGACACCATCGCAAGAAGAAAATGGATTCTTGAATAAGTTAACTGTCTAACTTAACCTGCTTTGTAGCAAATCTGAACATGGTATTTTTTGTTTTGTTTTGGCGCTACTGCTGCTCTCCTCAGGAATGTTCAGCTTCAGGCCATCACCTCTCCAGTCTCCACCGCCGCGAGGTTCCTGGACGACTCACGCATGTCTGCTTTAATTTGTCTCCTTCACTAATTGTAGTATATGTATCTACCAAGCTACTGCAAAAGATCAGTTGTCAGTTTGAGCAAACACGCCCAATTCGTTTCTCTTTCTTCATCGATCCTTAATTTGTCGCTACCTACAGCACTTGTCGTGTACCCGTGGCTTGCAACCCTCTCATACTCATGGCTTGGTCTGTTCTGTTGGATTTCCATTGAGAAACACGGCATGTTGCTTCCTCCAGGATCAGTGGCGGAGCCAGGATTTCCACGTTGGGTATTCGAACTCAAAAAAAAGCACACCAATATAATATGTAGGTTCACAATACTGTTCATAGTAGTGACATCGTCGCCAATAAAGAAATTACATTACGAGAACAATGAAAAAATTATTTAACTCTGCGGTCTCCCTTTTGAAAGCAATCAATAATGTCTTCATCCTTTACTTGCAAGAAGAATCGACGCTCAAGAAAAGTAACCAAGCAATCATTCAAGAATTGTTGTCCCATTTTATTTCTCAACTTATTCTTCACATAATTCATTGAAGAAAAGACTCTCTCGACGCTAGCAGTTGCCACCGGAAGAATTAGCACCAACTTGAGAAGCTTGTAAACCATGGCATGAGAGACGTTCTTTTTTGTCTCAACAAGCATAACAGAAAGGTCGGCAATATTCTTTACCTTTCTAAATCTGTTGTCCCTACGCATATCAGCCACAAACATATCCAACTGATAAGGAAGCTTTGATAACTCTAGCTTTGAAAAATCCTTAGGATAAAAGTGAGCAAGCTGGACCAACTTCTCTTGATCATATGCAGCAAATGAAGCAACGGGATTGAATGATGATATGCACACAAGTAATTCAGTGTTTACCTCATCAAACCTATTTTCGAGCTCTTGATATTGCCTATCAATAAGACCCAAAAATATATCAACACGGAATCGGTGGATATTATTAACATTCTTGAAAAACTTTTTGGATCTATGAATCGGCTTATAGCGTGCATCCATGTCAAGAACTTTGACCTTTTGCTTCAAACAAAAAGCCTTGATCTTTTCAAGAAAATGTTTCCATCCACTAACTTCTCGCAGATTCAACAATTCTTGCTTAGTGAGATCAAGCATATCAATCGGATCTAATTGGATTTAACTGCTTGCTTTCAGAAAGCTCATCCTATCATCAATCGCATTGTGACAGGTAATTCAGGTTTCTATATTTTGTCTCCTCCATTACTTAGTTTTCATGGATCTTTTGGGTAACTTATCTCCTGAGAAATTACCAGGCAAATCTGAGAATAAATCTTCTGACAATACTGCAACCAGGTTTCTCTTGCAGCTTAAAATGGCGTGGAAAATGTTTATGTTTTTTTACAGATCGGGTGTTCATGCACACTTCTTATTGTTGGATATCTTCCTCCTAAGAATTATCAAGACATTCACTTTCCATGAAATTACACGAGGACTGTATTAATTGGCACCTGGCTATAGGGTTGGAATGGTGGTTCTGTGAAATTGTGCTTGTTAGAATCAAAACTGGTGGAGAAACAGTTTGCGGTATATATTCAGTTACTCGATTGGAAATTGGTATCTCCCTTTAGTCTGTACATTTCTTTGTGCAATATCTTGCCTGATAATATTCTCCTGCTCAAGAGCTATTTACTTCGTCATAGACATGTAAGCTAGAAGACTCAACTTCCATTCATTTAAATGACACTAATTATTGCCCTTTGCAACGACTGTGATACTTTTTTTTTAATTACTATACTCTATTTTGTACTCTATGAAGATATTACCCTTGAATGGTGTACTGTACACTTCTTATCTGCATAAACAGTGTGATGACATCTTCATTTGAAGTTTTGTTACATGTACAATTTTTTTTCAAAGAATGTAAACTTTTGAGCAGACAATTCTGTAGTTAGACTCCATTTTCATTTATAGTCGCCTATTTCTTTCAGTCATTGAGATATATTTAGCATCGTCAATCATAAAGTTTAGCTAACATCAGAATTTACGGATTTCTGCTTTCTCGAATATCAAGTGATCCTGACGCTTTCTTTTCTAACTGACGAAACAAGATTTTCTATTTATATTTATGTAGGCGATATAAACATAGTATGAGCCAGTAGTAAAGCACTTGGATCACATGGGAGGGAAAAGAAATTAGTTCCACTCCATCGAGAACATACATTCAATTCAATATTATTCTCCAGTCCATGATCTTTAGGAAAAGTGTCACCGGCAAGGTTGATTTGTTGCTAAAATCCCTCGCATGCCGCTCCTTATAAAGTTCTAAATTTCCTATGCAATTGTTATATGATTTATCTCAAACTTGTGTGAGCGAGTTATTTTGTTGTAGTATTGATGCACCCCGAGAGGCCTAAGAAGTCTAAATTGGCAGTAAAGAATAGAGAAATTCAAAGAGTAAAAGTTTTGGCCATTTTTTAAGGGTTTTTGCAAGTACAGGGATGATATAGTGGCAATCACAATAACTTATCATTCGATTCAGTATGTTGCTAATTTTTTCTAACTAAATGGTTAGGTCACAAAGTATTTTGCCATGTCATCAATATGGGGTTTTCGCAATTATTCAGCAACAACACATTACAATATAATCAGTATGGAAAGTGAAACTACAATTTATAGAAATACATTCCGCAGCAACTCGCGCGGGGTATCCTCTAGTGACTCTAATACTGTCAACATAGTTTGAGCTCCAATAGCCTCCGCAGTATGATACTCTTTTCCAATCCTTTTGAGAACTTTCTGGATTGAAGGGTACAAAGAAAGCACATGTGTCCCAGTTTTGGAGTGGGACCCTCAACGGATTTCACATGTGTCACAGTTTTGGAGCGGCCGGCTGACGCCTGACGAGCGGATTGCCGACGTCCGGCGAGATACTGGAGACTGGCGGCGGGCCGGCGGCTGAGGCGGCACAACACGCCGGCGAGCGGGCGGCGGCCAGCTGAGGTCGAATCGCCCGATCGATCGACGACAGAACGAGAGAAGAGGAGCAGTTTGCTGTTTGCCTGTTCGTTTCCGTCGCTGGATTTCCATTGAGAAACACGGCATGTTGCTTCCTCCAGGATCCAAGTTAGTTGTGATCGCCGCCTTGGACGGACTCTCGTTTGCTCATGCAAAACCTCTCGCGAATTTCACGTGCGAGAACCAGCTGTGATATTGCCATGGACTCATGGTGGCGCAAGTGCATGCATGCCCATTGGCCATGGCAACTTGCAGTTTTGCACCCATGATCATGGACTATATATAATTAAGATGCCTGCACACTCAAACTCTTCACACCAGAGCTCAGTTGCTTCCGTCGCTAGTAGAAGGCACGTGCTTTGCACGTGTGCAATGTTAATACATCATATTTGGGATCGAAATCAACAAACATTGGTTGTTAATCTCGTATAAGTTATACATATTTTTATCTTGTTGACATATGTAATGTTGCATCTTCTGTAATTTATAATCCTGAATCATCGATATTTACAGGGAAATGGTCGGATGCACATATGGAGAATGACCTGTGCTCACACCTATTCCTGGGATGCCTTTTTTTTAGAGAGACATAGAGAGAGGTGCTTCACTTATATCATAGTAGTTAGTCATGGCACATACAATCAACTCATTAAGAATTACGGGGACATGAACCCGACCAGGTTTCATTAAACACATATATAAAATCTGGCCCAAAGAACCTAGCTCATCAGCAGCTCTATTGTTATTTGTCCCAATCTTCTTGACTTCAAAACCATTTATCAATGAAATCTTCACATAGTCGATGTCCTCGTATAAGCTCAAAAGCATGGTAACTCATGCACTGAACTTCTACGACAATTGCGTATCGTTATCATTTTCCAAAACAGTACACGTGCCTGAGGCAGGTCGTCGTGTTGCTGGGATGTTTTTGTTGTATGCCATAACTGAAATAGATGTACGTGTGAATCATGATGTCTCTGTATCAGGAAAAATGGAAATGTCTCATTGTATGCTTCAACTGGAAATGAATGTTAGCTTCTAATTTATAAGTATTCTGGAATAGTACGAATACAAATATTTCTTTTGGTCAGTCTTTCACATTGACCAACCACAATTTAATTTTGCCCTGAGAACTTGTCGCATCAATGCAGCACAAAAGGAGAATAATATTGCTAAAAGTGCTTCAATAAATCTACCGATGACAAAAGAGCTTTAACCATACACAACCTTCTTAATTATTGCCCTAATCCTGACATAAGACCTATACTTTCTGATCAAGATTGGACGCACAGTTTTGTTTCTAGAATAAGGCATCATGGCCCAGATTTTTATACAAATTTAAAGGCAAACATTATGATCTTCTAGGGCTACCAGCTACAACCAGATAAAAAACTAAAACATCCATCATAAGCAAAAGATTACAAGTTCTGCATCCAAGTTGCAAGAGAAAGGCCATGCACACCCATGGTCAGGCCCACATTCAGACAAAAACAACATCCAAGTTGGACACATAGGTGCTTGGTTTGGTTAGTCATGCAAAACAAAGTGCAGCCATAATATGTACATGGATTAAACCAACACATCTGTGTAGACAATATTTTTTGTGCTTTTTCCTGATGGGTCAATATCCTTATTTGGCTTTGCAAGTACTCTAGTTGTTTGTCTTGATATTCCTCTAGACAACGCAACATAGAGTTGGCCGTGTGAGAACACCGGCTCAGGGAGATATACGCCAACATTTGGGATTGTTTGACCTTGAGCTTTGTTGATTGTCATGGCAAAACTTAGTCTAATTGGAAACTGCTTTCTTTTAAACCTGAAGGGAAGCACATCATCCTCCGAAGGATAGAGAGGAATTCGTGGAAGGAACACTCGTTTCCCAGCATATTGGCCACCAATAATTTCTGCATCAATAGCATTCTCTTGAAATGACTTGATAATAAGCCTTGTACCATTGCATAAACCATTTGAAGGATCAAGATTGCGAAGCAAAATAACAGGACAATTGATCTTCAATCTGAGAATATGTGGAGGTAGGCCATTAGGTGTGAGTGAATTTAGAAACTCCGATGGATAGTGATTATGGGGATCATCTACCGCTGAGTCAAAACTGTAGTAGACCTTTTCTTCTCCGGGAAATCGGTCAATAAGCATTGAATTTAGCTCATCCACATATTCATTCTTAGTGGAAAGAATGGCACGCGCACTAATATAAGATGGCGAATTTCCATGTCTGTCCAGTAAAGGAAAGATATCATCAATCAACTTGCTGACAGAAGCTTTTAATTCTGTGTAACCTATAACGATTTCTTCAGGTAGGCGCACGTAATCCTGGCCAATTGGTTCCTCTGTACCATCACCAATTCTAAGGAGAAAATCAGAAAACCATGGATCAGACAGTGCCCTCATATTGCGCCAAAGTTTGATATGTTTTATCCCTTGCCAAAGATAAGATTTCTTTAGTGTAGCCTCTGTAATTTGTGCCCTCGTGCCATGCTTAACCACCGGAAGAACTTGTCTAAAATCACCTCCAAACACTACTACTTTTCCTCCAAAAGGTGATCCACAACCAGTGATGTCTTGCAGAGATCTATCAAGTGCCTCCACGGCTTGACGCTTAGTCATAGCAACTTCGTCCCAAATTATTAAAGATGCTCTCCGAAGTAGTTTTGCAGTTCCACTCTGTTTACTGAAGTTGCACATGCTATCATCCTGAATATTAATTGGAATTTTGAATCTTGAATGTGCTGTCCTACCACCAGGCATAATAGACGCAGCAATACCCGAAGTTGCTGTCGCAATGGCTATTAGTCCCATTGACCGAACTTTTGCAAGTAAAGCCTTATAAAGATATGTTTTCCCTGTACCACCCGGGCCATCTATGAAAAAAACCATACTCTTTTGGTGCATGACATGTGTCATTATCTCATCAAAAGCAAGTCTTTGCTCATTGTTAAGTGTGTTACATAAATCCAAATGTTCTTGATCAACATAAATGGACATCTCATCGGATAGTTCTCTCCAACTTTGGCTGTCCAAATCATTAGTATCCAATACGTGTGGCAGATCAAAGCTCCTTATGTCCTTTCCCATTGAATATAACAGACTTCTTAGATCTTTCAGCACCATCTGCTCAGTTACTTCAGCATTTACATTTTGTGCTCTAAAATCCTCACTCATGGCTTCAAAGTGCTTGTCCCACAGTTCACGAACATTTGTTACCTCGCAGAAAACTAAAATTGTTGCAAAAAGCCTTCTAAGTGCAAAGGGCATTCCAAAAGTCGCAGCCTCGCTCAAACAGTCAGAAATACTACCATCAGCTTCGATGAGAGCCCTTTTCTCTGCAGCCTCTCTAAAAGTGGAGAAAATAACACCTTGAACAGTTCGTAGATCCTCAAAGGATGTAGCCCCCCTCACATGGTTTAGTAGTATCCTCAAGTAAAAGCGCTCGCCTTCAGCGGGGTGCGCAGACACAAGTCTCCCAATTTGAATTCTCTTTTGCTTACGACGTCTCCAACTCTTGCAACCGCTATCCCACACAAAAAATTCTGGAAACTCTTTATAGAAGAAATTCCTTGCATAAATATCAATGGAATTAATTCTAAAATACTCACTAAGCATTGTTTTCGAAGATGATTCTCTTTGTACCACGCTATCCAAATTGTCAGAATCTTTATAACAGACAAGATGCATATTAGGCAAATGGACTTGTAACTGTAAAACTGGAGGAGACATCTCACTTAGATTGAAAGAGTAAATCCTCCACATTGCCTCCGGAGGTGATATGAACCTTGCATCTCTATATTCACGAATCTCATCAATAACAATGTTGTCTTCAGCTGACTCAACCACAAAGGAGGCACGATCATGACCCTTGTAGATGTATTTAAATAAATATTTCACAGCTTTAATGCTAGAGCAAACTTCTATGTTGATATGGCAATTGTATCGCATAAGTAGATATGGGTTGTAAGGAACAACCCATCTATTATCCAAAACTGCACCCCTAATGTGCACTCGGCGACCATCATCCCTCCGTCTATAAATTGGATATGAGTCCTCCCCTTGGAGCGTAGTCTCAGAGAACTTCCGTGGATAATGGTATCTACAATTTCCATTTTCCATGCATACATTTTTACTATTGAGAACTCCACATGGTCCATGCATCATGTGCTTAATAACTAAAGTATGTAGTACAGGGTATTTGTCTTTGTCGGGGATTTCAGCCGATATAATCTTATCATATTGATCTGGATTAGTTATCTTGCAATTTGACTTGAGAATAATTAAGAAATGTGCATGTGGTAGGCCTCTCTTCTGAAATTCTATGACATGAACATGGGCAACAACTTCACCAAATAATTTCCTTTTGAATAAAAGGTCTTTAAGATCCTCTAACTTTGCCTTGAAGACACGTGCTACCAAATCTGGGCGATCTTGTGGTGATTGCCCTGATGCCAATTCTCTGGTTATCTCTTCCCATTGTGGGTTGCAAGTCATCGTAATAAATAAGTCCGGCTTGCCGAACCGTTGGACCAGGGCCATTGCATCTAGATATCTTCTACGCATGTCTCTTGGTCCTCCAATAAATTTTGCAGGGAGCACAATGCGTTTTCCTATCATGCATGCACGTGTTTCGCCGGCTACGATGCTATCAACCAAACCTTGATATAAATCTGCACGTATCAAAACCTGAGTTGACGGCCGGAGATAGAAAGCTAACCTTATCGATTCAATCTTGATGTACATATCAACAATATATTGTTGAGTTAATCGCTTTCCATATAATAAGATGTTAAACTCGTCGTCCCGGACCTGTAACTTATAACAATAATATTCTCTTGGCGAAACACAAGAACCAGAGCTACTTTCCACCCCTGTATTCAAAGTAATTTACGGGTAAATAAATGAATCCGAAGTTAATTTCATAAGAAAATTTAATAAAAATGCATGATATAAAACCTACCTTCTTCATTGAGACCATTTGCTTTATCATTTATATTTATGTTCTTCCCAGCTTTGGGTAAATGCAAGTTCCATCCAACTTCGCCATTCGGGAAAAAAAGTGGATATGACAATGGATCATAGCAGCCATGGTATGCTTTTATGTATTGGGGTTTGTCCGACTTACCATACACCATGATACTCCTGTCAAAATGACTTTGGGAATTATTTCCCTCGACCCAAATTGCTGCTACTTGTGATGCTGTCGGAGCATTATATACTCGTTGATCTAAGGCGATGTCGGTGTTGAGCTCAATCTTATATTCATCAAGGTTTGGAATAGAACCAAGGTTTCTGAATACTTGGACATAAGGATTCCTCGAAAGTATACTCAACAATTTCCGGATGAGATTTTGGTCAAGGTTAGGTGAGTGACGAAACCTTTGCTGCAAATCTGCATCTGTGTCATAGAAGTATAATTGTAAATGCTTGGGGCCATCATCTTTTGGGACCAACTGATCGATACGGTGATAAATTTGACCCTGTGCACGAAAGGTGTAAACTCCAGACCTTCCATTGCAGAACCTTTGGTCCAAAACCACACCAAGAGAGGTAAAAGAGAAATGAGAATTGAAGTATCGTATGTGATCCTGAAAGTATTTTGCACTTGGTTCTTGACCCGTGTACAGGTGACGCAGTTCATCAGAAACCAATGGGGTTACTACCTTTACTTTGCCATTCATGCAACAGAACGTTGGTGTCTCATACTGGAACCTTTTGGCATTGCAGTGTCTGCAGTTAGGCACTTGCTCTAGAAAATGAAAATCACGGGGCAAATTACGATATATATGATCATATGGGTCCATATGTATACTGTTTCCAATAGGCTTTGGTTCTTGATATGATTCAAAATTAAGACCTGCATGTTTCGAGTACATTAGCAGAGTAGTAAAAATAATAATCATTGAACATTAAATCATTCGATACTTACTTGGTTCAATATACATAATACTTTCATCATCCACATCCTCATACTCAATTTTATCTTCCGTTTGCGGCAGATAATCTGTTGAAATTTTTATATCAGCTATATATAGATGAATTATTTGTTATAGCCAAGAAATTAAATATTTAACTTTTATGACTAAATTACCATGAGTGGCAGGGAAAAAATCGGTTGGCACATAGATGATGTCTTCATACAAGTTGGTGTCATCACTCCGTGAAACTTGTGTACTACTACGATTTGACTTTTCTGACCCATTCCTCTTATTATGGCCACAATTATCTTGCACGCATATTACTTTCTGCCCATGTGGCAGTACTGAGTATGCATTAGCGCAACGGCGTCGCTTACGCTGCCCCACAGTTTTCATCTCATAATCTGCACCTTTATTTTCCGATGAAATTGATGATAAATATATGCCAGATGAACTGATGGTGAACCGAGTTCCAACTTTTGGACGACATGTGACAGAACCACCACTACCTGCCAAAAAATATATTAGAAAAGTATTCAGCAACCCTGTAATAAAAACAAAAAACTCTAATATTAAATATCAGTTGATAATTTCACAACCTTGTTTGCCTTTTGATGATGGACATTGTCGGGTACGTGCTGAACTGTGCTTCTCATGATCTGAAAACAATACATCTTCTCGCAAAGAGGATGATGGTAAAGAGTGAAAACTTGAATTGTCCACATCTTCATTTCCTAGATTCATACTCCTCCCGTCACAAAATTATACAATATATGTATATAATAACATATAAATGAACATTTTGCCATAACTTCTAATGTTAGAAATGTACATTTTATTGATTTAGAGAGGTCCACCTGGCATATGTATTGTGTTGCTAGTTCTTGAATTTCTCTGCCGTGGTGTTGTTTTTGCATTGCTACAGCTTGCACCACAAGCACGCCTCATTCTCTTATACTCACGATTGCGTTGCAAATAGGCTTCCCTTTGTTCTGGAGTCATTTTCAGATATCTGTCTCAATCGCGATAACGCTTACGTTGAAAAGAACTCATTTGTATAACACCTTTGGTTTTAGTTAAAGGATTATTATGCTCTGCAGCAATAGCTATCATTACACAAAACAAAATAGACAAAAATACATAAATGGTTATATCACAGGGCAAGGATAATAATTAGAGATTGTGATAGACTACATTAATTCCATTTTAATGAAGCTATCGAGTGGACTTTTTTTTAATAAATATATCTGAAAGGGATCATTGCCTTACATCCTGTTTTTGGTGTCTCTACAACCAGATAAAGTATAAGCATTAAATCGCTTTTATGTTGCACTAATAGAGAAAATAGCATGATAAAAACAATGGCATGGAGTGATTTTGCGTTCACGTAGCAGTGTCTTTTACTTTTATGGTCTACCAACAGGTAGCAATTCAGACAAAAACACAAACACCTTGCGTGCAAGAAAAAACAGAGTAGTCCAAAAAGTTACAACCAGATCAATCATCAATTCTTGTGTGCTAATATAGTGACATTTGATCACCATTAACAAAGAGAAACACGTGTGCGACATTCTCATTCAGAAAAATCTTCACAAATCACAAACTAACAAGAAACGGGAAAAGATGCCCATCTCAACCAAGAGAAGGAACAACTTACTTGTGGCCTGTGGACCTATCTCAACTGCTCATGGAAGGATGCCCAGCTACCATGGGACTGGACCCAGAACTTGATGCGAGGCAAGGAGCTGATGGTGGCGGATCTGCAATGTGGATGTGAGAGGCGATCTGGAGGTGGTGTGGAGCGGATGCTGCAACCTGCAAGGTGGTGTGACGGGCTAGAAAGATTATTTACAGCAAATAGTGATGTCAGATCTGCTCCAACGTGAAGTGAAATGGGGGAGGGAAGTTGGCCAGAAATCAAACTGCTTCATGTTTTCCTAGAGGCGGCAGCGACCGAGAACTGTGGAGTATTCCAGAAGAGTCGACAGCATGTTGGCGGGATTGCGGGATGGCGAATCCGGGTGAGAGCAGCCGTTCGATTGAATGGAACCAACGGTTACAAATGAAATTAGTTTGCTAGTGGCGGGTAGACCAAGAGATAGGAAGGTAGATTCAAATATTCAAAAAAATGTGTACTATAGTAGTAGAGATAATTAAGATGCCTGCACACTCAAACTCTTCACACCAGAG
Organism: Poa annua; assembly: GCA_026929855.1. Classification (NCBI taxonomy): domain Eukaryota; kingdom Viridiplantae; phylum Streptophyta; class Magnoliopsida; order Poales; family Poaceae; genus Poa; species Poa annua. The sequence continues at coordinate 62,042,578 of CM049438.1, read as the reverse complement.
CTCAGTTGCTTCCGTCGCTTGCTGCGTCTCCCCCACAAGCAATGGCACGTTCAACACCACCACCACCGTCGTCAGCTCCGCCGCCAGGCCGCTGCCTCTGCGGCGGAGAGGCGGCGGCCTCAGCTGAGAGTGGCCAGGGCCGACACGCTGAGGTGCGGCTACTCCAAGGAGGGCTTGAAGGCGTGTTCGGCCATGAACCTGTCTCCAGCGGCCCTCAAGGGCCTGGGTCTCCGGCGGGTGTCGAGGCCATGGGGATCCAAACTCGTCGAGGAGCGGATGGACGCGGAGGACACCAGGCTCCGGCGGGTGTCGGTGGCTCTGAGCCCGGAGCGGGTGCTGGCGTGTGTGGTGGGCTACATCTTCTTCAGCCCTCGACGTCTACGACGCTGTTACGGCACCTCCAACGGGCTGGCGCAAACGGACCAGCCCAGTCCCCTTTTGTCCGAACGGACAATGGAGGGGCTCCAGCGGACAGGCGCATACGGGCTGGTGTCCGCCCGGACACCAGTTTCCGACCTAAACTCGGACCAAGTTTGGGGCGGCTTTGGGGCAGGACGGACAGCGACTCTGTCCTCGTCTTTGTCCTCCCTGTCCGCGTCGGGCCCAAGGGCCAGCCACACAGACCCTCCCTCCCACCTCCCACCTCCTTTGGCCCCGCGACCTCGCCGCCGCCGCCCTGGACCCGCCCTTCGGCGACCGAGCTATCCTTGGCCGCGTCGCCGTCTAGCCTCCCCCTGGCCGGATCTCTTCGCCGGTCACCTTCTCCATCTTCTTCCTCCCCGGCCGCCCTCGAGCCGTGGGAAGCCGCGGCCATCATCGCCCTCGTCTCCGACCCCAGAATGACTTGGTGGACCATGTGTGGGCTCACTTCGGAAACCATCCAGCTCCAAATCCACCTCAAGAATAATTTGATTGAGTGACCTATTTATTTCAGTGCTTGAACTTTGTGTTGTAATAAATTTGATATTATTTGCTATCAAACTATGTTTGTGTGAATAATTTGTGAATTGCAAAAAAAGGGCTAACTCGGGTTGGGGGGGACATTTTGCGCCAGGCCGTTGGGGGCACCTCCACCCCAAACGGACAAAGGGCGAAAATCTGTCCACGGTCCGCCCCCAAAGGGACAAAAGCGGACCATTTGGGCTGTCCGTTTGCTCCACCCCGTTGGAGGTGCCCTTACGATCACCGCAACTAACTCCGGCAGCCTCACGCTCTGAACAACAGTGACCGCCACCATCTCCTTCTGCGAATCTCATGGCCATGCATGTCAGTGTGTAATCAAATTCGAGAATCCAGGAGGAGCAAGCCTAATTAGTTCTATTAGTTGTGAAAAAACTTTTGTATAGATGTTCATTAAGTTCTTTTAGCTAAAAAGAAGTACGGAGTAACAAATATCGAAGGCCACTCTTGTTGCAGCTACTAATCACCATCCCGTCATAGTATACCACAACCGGGTGGCGGCGCAGTTGGCTAGCGCGTAACCCCATGTGGGAGGAGGGCCCTGGTAGGGATGAAAACAAGCGAATACGGACGAAACTGAGTGACGCCATATTTGTTTTCATATTTTTTTGCAGAATCAGAAACGAATAAAAAATCCCAAAAACAAATATGGAAACAAATATTGTTGGAACCAAATACGGACCGAATATGGTGCGGAGATGGAACAAAAAGTAATATTCCGCTCGGACATTAGGATTTAGAACAAGAAAAGAGGGACTTTCCATATTCTCATGATCGTAACTCAATTTCGTTTTTTTAGAAAAAAAAACGTTATGTCAGATTGTTGAGCCATTTTACTTATTGTGCTTTCGAAATGTTGCAGCTTGTCTAGTGCTATGATTTAGAGAAACGTTCTCCTGAAATTGGCAGCTCAATTAATTATTATGCTGTGTCTGATGCTTAACTAGTGGTTATCTATTTGTAGGGTTGTCCATTTAGCTTGAACTACCTTCCAGATGTTGATAAAAACAATAATTACTGTACCCAGACGGCCGGGCCAACTGAGCTGGCATTGCAAGGTACCAGTACCACGCAGGAGAATGAATGGCTGGTGCCAAAATAGGTACTCAATGTCCAACAATCAAGCGGCCAACTCGCAGCCTTGATAGGTTTTCTGAAATCTTGTCACCTGGACAGCTCCAACGTTGACCGGAGGGGTTGGCGACGGGATACGGAACTTCTCAGTATGCAAATATGTACAGAATAGCGAATTTGGCACTAAAAGTCCATCTGGGAATGTGCAGCACTGGAAAAATAGGAAAAATCCTTGCTTTGCTCTGGGTAAAAAAATCAAGGTGAGAACTATTCTACGTGACAACATGATTGACAATGGTCTCTGTCCTTTTGGCTGCGCAAGAAGTGAATTGGCATTTCACTTTGCAGTCACACTAGGGAGATTCTCCATCGCCTGGGATACACTGGTCAGGTTCTGTTGAATTGGCCGACATTTTTGGTGTTTGTAAAGGGCAGATTGAATATAAAAAACTTCAAGGTTGGGAGGTAATTATAATGCCTACGCTCTGAACTATTTGGCTTTCTCATAACTGGAACGTTTCTGATAATTTTCTCAAACCCACCGAGACGACCACAAAGCAATGCATCAGAACAATCAACTATGGGCTCGCAGAGGGAAAAGAGAAAAGAAGCATCAGTTGGAAAATGGGTCGAGTGAATTCTGTTGAGTTCGAGGTCCTTCAGTTGCAGTCCTGTTGCTATCTTTTTTTTGGTCTTTTCTCTTTTTTTCTTCATTGTATCGTATGTAAACCATGACTGTAAAAACATCCGAGTTCACTCGGGTTTTGATGAAATAATCGCAGTTGCAGTGAAGCTGTACAATTCAGGGACTCCATGTTCCCGTTCCATCTCGAAATAAATAAGTACTGATGTATATTATATGAATCCTGCGATGCTGAAATACCAGTGATTGCCGTTTTGAGTTTCAAGAAAGCACTCTGTAAGGCTATAGTTAGCTGTAACTGAACTAAATTGTCATTTTTTCTGAACTTGAAACATATTGCCAGTTTGAAGCAAGTTTGGTCTGGTAACTAAATTGTCATTATAGTTAGCTTTTTGAAGCTTGTGAGTATAATTGGCAATGAAATGATACAGATTGGCCATTCATCATCATATCACAGCTATCACTCAGAATTTTAATGAACCGCCGTATCTAATAGTCAAACTTTCAAAGAGACTTGAATATGTATGAAACTGGGGCACAGAGATAGTAATGAAACAACCACACAAATTGTTACTAGTAACTACAGTATAAGATGGAACAATAAAAAATTTGCAACAACACAACTGTAACCTCAATGTCAGGAACTAAAGTCTGAATATATCTAACTATTACAGCAGAGGGCATTGGCTGAACAAACATCTCAAAATGAAAGAATAAGATCAAATAAACTCCTAAACTTTCTTCTCAGCCAGCCAGCCCGGTCCATGGTGTGCTTCAGGGAGCAGCAATCGAGTTGCAAAAGTCCATTCCGCCGCAAAAGGGAACCGGTGCCGCCGTCATCGAGCAGAGCCAGGGAGCCGGTAACTCGTCGATGTAGTTGTGTTGGTCCCACTGAACCGTCTGTTCGTCGACCTGAGCCGTCAAATTTGGTGCGAGAGGGCATCGAAACTGGAGCTGCTGCCTCAAGGGATCGGAGTTTTCACCGAGAAAGACCTCCTTGAGCGGTGAACTTGGCGCGGGAGGGGAAGGGAGCTCCCCGATGCTACAGCACTCCCTCCAGACAGCCTGCCTCCAGAGTTGCTCATCGCCAAAAAATGGTTCCTCGCCCAGCGGAATTGGTGCGGGTGCGGGAGGGGAATGGAATCGGAGCTGCTGCTGCCTCACGGAATCAGAGTTCTTGGCGCCACGAAATGGTTCATCGGTCAGCGAGTCTGGTGCAGGAAACAGGAGCTGCCGTCTCACGGTCACAGGAGAAGAATCGCCCGTGGTCTTCATGATCTTGCGCGCAGGCGCGGACAGGGATGCCGGGGAGGAATCAAGATCCGCCGCCTTCCTCTTGCACGCGGATGCCGATGACGAAGCCTTGGAGGCAGAGTTTAGGAACCGAGGGCTGCGATAAATCTTGCAAAGAACGATTCTTGGTTCGCCGCCGCCGAGTTCTTGATCCAGGCTAAACTCCACCATGAGCCACTCCGGCTTCTTGCCTTTCTCCTTGGGCTTGGGCGTGTAGGTGAACCTATCCAGGCGGCCGACGGCGCGGCCCTCCACGGGGTCGAGGACCATCTCCCCCCTCTCTGCTTTCCAGGTGCCCTTGCCGCCGCCGACGATTCGGGGCTTGCGGCCGTCGCGGGCGATCTTGGGCTTCACGGTGCAGAAGAAGTACCAGTTCGGGCTCTCGCCGAAGGTCCTCGCCGATCCGGGAAACTGGTGGCGCGAGGTGAGCGTCTCTGGATCGTCGGCGTACACGTCCGCCTCGACGAAGAAATGCTGGGTGGCGGCAGGGAGCGGCGACCCGGCGAGCTTCGGGAGGAGGTACTGCGTCACGAGGTCGCAGTTCTGTGGGTAGAAGGAGCTTCCGGGCGTGGGCTGCTGGGGAGAGGGCGGATTCGCCATGGGGATGGGCTGGGAGCTGAGCGCAAGCTAGGATTTGAGCTCGGATTTGGAGCTCGATCGATTGGAGCGTGAACACGAAGCAGAAACAATCCATCGCGGCGGTGCGGTGGTGGATATTTGAACGGAGACCTCTGCTGCTCGAAACGCGTCAGGGGCAGCTTATTGGGCCGGGCCCCTCTACGGAGGCCCAACAGGCCGGTTTTGTCATTTCATCACCGAGCGAGAGAGAGGGTGTCTTCTTCTCCTACCTCGCAGGCTCACACACAAGCGACCACACCACCACCACCACCAGCTCCCTCGCCGGCCACCATGGCCGCCCGCCTCGCGGCCCGCCGCCTCCTCGGCCTCGCCTCCGCCTCCGCTTCACAGCCCGCCGCCCGCCGGATTTCTCCGTCTCCGGTTAGCGCGTCTCCTCCCGCTCCCCCACGATTTCTCCCCCAGGTCAATCCTCTGATCCCGTTCGCCGGAATCTTCCGTGCAGATCTCCTCCCCCGCCGCGGCCGCCGCCACGGGGTACTTCTCCAGGACCTTCTCCTCGGCGCTCAACTACGTAAGCGCTCTCGGATCCGCTTCTACGCTTGCCTGATCTGTTTTGCCGCCGAGGAGGATTGAGCTAGATTTATATGTTGCCTTGTCCTGTAGCACATCGATTCGCCGGAAAACAGCCCGGACATGCCGTGGGAGTTCACGAAGACGAACATGGAGAAGGTACTGCTCTGCCCCCCCTCGTCTGCGATGCGCGTGTAGCTGGAGGACTGTTGGGTTAGGTCGCTAGATTTGGAGTGACTATGCCAGACCTATTTAACTTGCCTGCTAAGATGTTCAGAAATGATTCTTAGGATAGCATTTGCACTGGTAATCTCATGTTCATTCATTAGATAACGCCCTTGAATGACATGTCTTTAGTTTAGCTTATTTTTTTCGTTATTGCAAGGGGAGTCTTGTTAACATCGTGTATTCTTGTCACACCTTGAGAATAAGCAAATGTGATAGTGCTATGGGGCATAGTGTTCCATCGCTTACAGGAGAAATGGCCTTAGTGAATATTGTTGATGCGGACTACAGACACATTTCGAGTTAGTTATTATCTGGACTAAACTTTCTGTTGTAATGTCCCAGGTCAAGGAGATTCTATCTCATTACCCAAGCAACTACAAGCAATCTGGTATCATTCCAATGCTTGATCTTGCGCAGCAGCAGCATGGGGGATGGGTCCCAGTTGCAGCAATGAACGCCGTAAGTTAAAATTTGTGCAAACGTTTGATGATTACCTTCCAACTTCAGCATGTTATATTGCATTCCATTTTCATCTAAAGGTTGAACGTGTTATAGCACATTCACACAGTAGCCTATAGCTTGCATACCTTACCTTCTTTAGTTAAAAACGTTTAGCCACCTGTAGAAAATATGCAATGCCTTATCGCCCATTGTTTCTTGTTGTATCTGTTGTCCTTTTCAGCATACTCTTTTGTTTGTCGTAAAACGTTTGATGATTACCTTCCAAGTTTATTCCATGGAAGTTTTAAGTACTATTGTGGCAACTCATAATATTCTGGAGCATAGTATTATATAATGCCTTGAAAGCTGGAGCATATCCTTTCTTACCATCTCTGTTAAGTTGACAATTTTACTGCAATTGGCAGTCTTCCTTAAACACTGATCTAAGATATTTATGTTTTTTTTAACCTTTTTGCTGTTCATCCGTTTATCTTGGAAAAGTGAATTCTTCAAAAATTTCAGTGTTCCTGACAATATTGTGTCTTCCTTTCAGATTGCTAAAATCGTTGAAGTTGCGCCGATCAGGGTCTATGAAGTAGCAACATTTTACTCGATGTTCAATCGGACTAAGGTACCTTGATTCATGCTGCCTAATCTGTATCATTACTACCACTTCTAGCACCTCCTTTACCTTCTAGTCTTTTCATGCCATGTAGGTGGGAAAATATCACCTTTTGGTGTGTGGAACTACACCTTGTATGATTCGTGGTTCACGTGATATCGAAGAGGCCTTGTTAAAACACCTTGGAGTTAAACGGAATGGTTTGTATATACATGCAATTATTCTGATAACTTCTAATTCGTTACCTCTAACTCTTGTCTTCTGAGCAAGATCTTGCTGTTTCTGTGATGTACTTAACATCTTTATTTCATTCCCAGAGGTGACAGGCGATGGTTTATTTTCTGTCGGGGAAATGGAATGCATGGTAACACCATAATCTGAAATATTTATTTTTAGTTAGCTTTACACTTTCAAATGTTTGACTGTTGGAATGGTCCGTGGTATGTTCGTAATAAGTAATTTTTTTTTGAGAGTAGTAATAAGTAATTTTAAATGCTTTATTATGGTCTATTTTTCCTTGAGACAGGCACTTTTATTCACCTTTCTGTTGTGTTTTCACAGGGTTGCTGTGTGAATGCTCCCATGATTGCTGTGACTGACTATTCCAAAGGTTCAGATGGTTACTCATACAATTATTACGTAAGTTTACTTTTTTCACCTAGTAGTACTAATACATATGAAATGCAACACTGCACTATTCTGTCATTCTAATTTTTTCCTTTAGTGTTCACACTGACTGGTATTACTAAGTATCAATGGCTTTATGCTGGTATAATGTGGTGGGAACTGTACCAGAAACACAATGACACATCTTGCAGGACAACCAGTTCAACCTGATTAGATACAAAACAAAAAAGTTGGTGGCGGAAGAATGTGATTACTGTGTATAGGTACTAGAGTATGTTGTTGGGAAAGGGTTGAAGTAATAAAGAGTGTGTATGTTCAGAACAATTGTTATGTTGAAACTTTTAAGTTTGTGTATATGCATAAATCAAAACTTGTCAACTCAAGAAATGAAAGTTGTATGTCATTGCTTGTTGGCTCTATGTTGTATCTTCTTCAGCGGGGGCATTAGAGAAGTAGAATGTTGCTGCGATTATCTTGTTAACCAAGTTTCTATGCAATAGAACTACTGCATCACTGCGAACATAAAGTTGCTAACAGGAGGGCTTGTTAAAGCTTGCATGCCTTTTGCTAATAGAACATGACTTAAATACATTTTTTCGTCTTACTTATCTTGAGTTTTTTTTTTTACATTTCCATTGACAGGAAGACCTCACTCCAAAGCGTGTTGTTGAGCTCGTTGAAATGCTGAGAAGAGGAGAAACACCTCCTGTAAGCTTTAGCCGTCTTAATAAAATTCTATCACTATATCTGGCCACAATTCTTACTTGGTCAGATTCTACTGTATGTGCATTTTGGCTTAGGGCTAATACACCTGTTCTGATGATCGTATAACTTTTGCAGCGCGGCACGCAGAACCCAGAGCGGAAGAACTGTGGTCCTGCTGGAGGGAACCTCACCTTGCAAGGCGAGCCAAAACCTCCCCCATGCAGGGATCTGGATGCCTGCTAGGGTTGCTTTGAGTTACAAGCACAAAAATAAGTCGGCTCACACCTGTAATGTTGTGGAAACCGCAAACAACTGATAGGCAATTTGATCTTTGTTGTTCTGAAGCTTTCTCCCATGTAACAATGGACACATTTGACTGTCACCATCTCTTGTTCTTTTTTCGCTTCATTTGTGCCTTCAGCTGAACTGCCACCCATTGATAGAGATAGTGTTATTTTGAAGCTGAGGTGGGTGGAAGCTTTGTATCTGGCAAAAGAAACTGGGGCCCTGGGCATCCTGGGAGAATCAACCGATCGTCTTTGCTGTTTATGCTGCTACCCCTGCAGTGTAATCTCGTCGTTCATGCATGAAGGTTTAATGGTTTGGAGTTTGGACCCTGGTACATTGTGGATTGTCTTGGAGAAACATTTTGATACTGATGCCTCAATTTGTCATGTTTGTCCTTGCAACTCTGAGGTTTTGGGCCTGGATATATTTTTCTTGCTGCTCTATCTCGCATCTTCCTAGCTTGACATCTCTGATGTCTTGTAGAAACATTTTGATACTGATGCCTTGAATGCATTGGTGGTAATCAAGTTTGTTGAGTAAAGTGTACTTTAGTCATTTTACCTTTGAAATACCAAATCATGGTCATGGAATACACGTGGGGGCTCATCTACGATCACCCATGGAAGGTGAAGCTGTGTGAACATCTTCCTTTGATAAAGGGGTCACCAAATAAGTATTCTACTATCTCAATAGTGACAATCAAGCCTGTATCGTGGAACTAGAACATTTCTTGATTGATATGTCACATAGGATGCAGGCAAGGAAACCAAGTTGTAGGTTTGGAAGTTAGCTTGGAGATGTTGTCATGTGACCCCAAGGCCGCCACGAGACGCGGCGTCGAGGGCTTAGCCCCGCCCCATCCTGATGCATCTCCCATCAAGAGAAATCGCATGTGACATTGTAAGTCGACGCTACCTTCCTCATCTTCTCCATCTTCGATTGATAACTGTGGTTGAGCAAGTCATACTTTTATGAGCTATCCCATCTTCTCCATCTCTGACCGATCACTATCGTCGAACAAGTCATCCTTTTTGTTGCTCTCAGGCTTCCTCATGAACGCTTTCATTCTCTTGATGAGCTTGGGCGTACGAATGGATTTTCATGACAATGTAAGGGCATGTACAATGGGGTGATGTTAGCCTTGACACGTGGGATAATTGTCTAGGTGAAGTAGAGTAAATGAAAAAGGAAAGTCTGCCTTTCCTTACCTAAGAGATGATCTCTTACGAAATAAGAAAAGGCTAATTTTATCATTGTATCATTTATCTTCTCTTAGAAATTTAAGTTTCAACTAAAATATAATTAATTCTCATTAATTACTAGGAATAGTAATAAGAGATAATGCATTGTATAACTGATATTTTTATCTTCCCTAAATGATGTGGATAGCTAAGAGAATGTGCGCCTTCTCTACCGTTGTACATGCCCTAAGGGCCAAACAAGTACATGATCATAATTTAGTATTTTAAGCTAAATTAAAACCAGCATTGGCCGCTTCCGAAAGACTGAAATGAGACGACAAGGTTTTATTGAACAAAAGATTATTTCTGTAGGTTTTGTTGATTTGTATGAACACTTTGTAAATTTTGTTCCCTCTTTACATGGAACACTATTTTGCCTCTTTCGCAAGGTAACTGTGAAAAATCATGACGTATTTCAAGAAGGCTCCTCTGAGTAGTAGTATTCGTACCTTATTACCATTTGGGCATATGTGTAAAATTCTAAACCCTTCTCCATTTCCCTCCCAAAACCCTAACCCCCAAATCCCAGCCACCTCCCATGGCGCGCTCGAGCTCCGTCACCGAGGCCGAGGTCGGCTGTCAGGACCTGTGTGGTCTCTGTTCTGAACCTGTTCTGTTTGAAGCATTACTGGCCGTCCGATAGGCATCGTCCGGCTCTCCGTTTGATTACTGTTTTAGAGTGGTTAATTATCTGTCAGCACCTAAGCGTGCTTAGCTTGTAATGAACTTTCGACGAGGCTCGCGGTCGCGGTTATAAGGCCGGAGAGTGGGTGGCTGGGTAGGCTCGTCATATATCAAAACCTAATTTTCCTATGTTCTTCCTTCCTGCTCCTACCTTTCCAGTTCTTGCACCTTACTTTCCCTAGAATTAGCCAAGTACTTCAATTATCTGTCTGGATATCCGTCTCTGTAGCTAGGACTCAAGCTGGATCCCTGACAATTGGTATCAGAGCCAAGGTTGTGCCTGCCAAGAAAATTTTCGCCGCCGCCAATTCCTCCGAAAGGAACCATCTTTCCTAACCATGCCGGCGCGGACGAGGTCGCAGGAGGCGCTAGATAAGGCGGACGAGGACGCGGCGCTGCTGGAAGCAGCGCAGGAACAAGCCCGTGCAGAGGAGGCGATTGGTCAACGCCTGCCGCGCGAGGTCTTCAACATCACGAGGCGCCTGGAGCAACAGCAGCATTCGGTCGACGAATTACATGGTAATATCAACAACCTTACTGAGATGGTAGCTCAATTGGTGATGAACTCTACGGCCTCAGATCCGTCCCAGCAGTTGTTTCCGTCGTCCAGCAGGGGAGCAGCCATGAATACTCTTCTCCACACCCATACCCTCAGCCCCATCTTCGAGATCCCCACACCCAGCTCCACACCAAACTCATCCTACACCCAACCCAGATTCACCCAGATGTCGCCTGTAGCGTACAATTCCAACGGTAGCCAGCAAAATTCGCAGCCTTTAGCGACGAACAGCTCGGCAGCTCCACTTCTATCCCAAAATCACCACAACACCCATTCCTATACAAACCCACAAACACATCCACAACTCTATTACCCAATCTCTACTCAAAACCCAAGCCTTCCCTACCAAAACCAGCAAAGTTACCAGCCACCACCATCCTACTACCCACAACAACAACAACAATACCCTTACCAATCACCCTATTACCCACAGCCACAACAGACAGTTCCACAATACAACTATCCTATCCAGCCATACTACCAACAACCGATGCCTCAACCGACCTACACCTATGCACCAACCCAACCGACAATTTCACCCATCACTTCTGGTGGTCAACAACAACGGTTTCCTTCAAACCAGAGAGAAAATTCTGTCACAAGGGAGCAAAACTGTATGCAGCAGCAGTCAGAAAGAGGAACCCAGGAGGGCAGATACCAACCTCAACACAATCAAGAACCACACATCAGAACTCCTAGTATTGATTTGCCATTGTTCTCTGGTGAAGATGCGGCTAGCTGGATTCTAGAGTGTGACGGTATATTCGAGTTGGCTGGCATATCGAATGAAAACAAGTTGAAATGGGCAAATGCACATATCCGTGGCAGAGCCAAGATGTGGCTCGCAAGCAGTAATTTTCAGTGGAACACAATGAGTTGGCAACAGTTCTGTTCATTATTGTGCGAAAGATTTCCTAGTGCTGGAGCAGATGAATCCATGGAGCAATGCCAACAACTGAAGCAAACCAATTCAGTGTCCAACTATATTGACCAGTTTGAAGACTGGATGACAGCTATGAAAAGAGATCACAACTATTTGCAAGAAGACTTCTTCTTGTTAAGGTTTCTTAGTGGTCTGAAGGACACTATTAAACATGGCACCAAATGCCACAAACCAATCTCATTGCGGGCAGCATACTGGTTCGCAAGGCAACAAGAGCAATCTTATTTGTGCAACAACAAGCGAACACTGTCAGTGTCAGCTCCGAGAGCAGCTCCAGCGATGAACATTAACAGGATGCCAAACAATAGAGATGCTCGGCCCAAAATTAACAATGACAAACCAAGGGAAAATCGCAAGTGTTGGTACTGCCCAGAGAACTGGTTTTATGGTCATAAGTGCAATGATGTTAAAAACTTACTTCATGCTATACAAATGCAAGGGCATTCTGATGAAGATGTTGATGAAGCTGCCGAAGAGGATACCGCAGTGGCAGAGCGGGAACAACCTCAGGCAGAGGCTGATCCGGAAAAACCTAAGGAAAAAATAATGTCGATCTCTGAAGCAGCTCTACAAGGCATACCAAATGATGAAACAATTTCATTGATGATTGTAATTGGTGGAAAACCAGCAGTGGCTTTGATAGATTCGGGTAGCTCCAGTACCTTCATTGACCATGAATTCGCTGTGAAAAACAATCTGCCAATGAGAAAGACAACCTCCAGAAACGTGTCTGTCGCGGGAGGTGGTACACTTGTCACAGATTCAGTAATTCCGAAATGCCCATTTTCCATTCAGAGGGTGAAATTCACTAGTGACTTCAGAGTTTTAGAGCTAAAGGGTTATGACATTGTTTTGGGAGTATCCTGGTTGAAACAATATACTCCAACTACCTTTGATTGGATAAAGAGAACACTCACGGTCACCAAAGATTCCAAGGAGCACACATTCAGCGATCACTTACAGCTCCACGGAGACCTCATGATCACAGCAAAAAGATGCAATAATATCATCAAGAAAGGGACAACTGGTTACTTGATACAACTGTATGCGGTGCAAGAAATAACTGAAGTGGTGACACAAGAGTTGGCGCAACTTCCTAGTGATATTGTGCAAGTACTGGATAAATTTGAGGATATCTTCAAAATTCCTCACGGGCTGCCACCTAAACGAAGCTGTGATCACAAGATACTACTGAAGGAAGGTTCAAACCCTCCCAACATTCGTCCTTACAGAATGCCTCATACTCAGAAGAATGCAGTGGAAAGCATAATCAAGGAGATGTTAAAGAACAACGAGATACGACACAGTACTAGCCCATATTCATCCCCAGCTCTGGCAGTCACCAAGAAGGATAAAACTTGGCGTCTGTGCACTGATTTTCGCCAAGTAAACTCGCTGACAATCAAAAACAAATATCCAATCCCAGTCATAGAAGATTTGTTGGATGAATTGCAGGGAGCAACAATCTTCTCAAAGCTGGATTTACGTTCGGGGTATCACCAAATTCGAATGCATGAAGATGATATAAGCAAGACAGCTTTTCGGACCCACTCGGGCCATTATGAATATCTGGTCATGCCGTTCGGCTTAACCAACGCCCCGGCTACATTTCAAGAGCTCATGAACACTATATTCGGTCCTCACTTGAGGAAATTCGTCCTAGTGTTCTTCGATGATATATTGGTCTATAGCAAGAACATGACGGAGCATGCTAAACACCTGGCAACTGTCTTGCAAATTCTGAGGGAAAACGAACTCAAAGCAAAGAAGAGCAAATGTACGTTTTCCACACCACAAGTGGAGTACTTGGGTCATATCATCTCTGCAGCAGGTGTGCAGACTGACCCAGCAAAAATCAAGGATATAGTGACCTGGAAAACCCCAACGAATGTGACTCAGCTCAGAAAGTTTCTGGGAACTTGTGGTTATTACCGCCGCTTCATTGAAGGTTATGCAACCATCTGCAAAGCGTTACATATAGCACTACAGAAATCTGGCTTTGTTTGGGGAGAAGAACAAGAAGTTGCTTTCAACAAACTCAAAGAAGCTATGTCTACCCCTCCCGTGTTGGCTCTACCGGATTTCTCACTTCCTTTTGTGATGGAAACAGATGCATCTGGTGTTGGTCTCGGAGCAGTCCTAATGCAAAGTGGTAGACCACTGGCCTTTTACAGCAAAACCTTGGGAATGGTTGCTCAGATTCAATCCATCTATGAGAAAGAAGCCATGGCCATATTGGAAGCTCTTCGCAAATGGAGACACTACCTACTGGGGAACAAATTGGTCATTAGGACAGATCAAAAAAGCCTCAAATACCTCACAAGCCAGAGGTTGCTGGAAGGTGTGCAACACAAATTGATGGTCAAATTATTGGAGTTTGATTTCTCCATTGAATATAAAAAGGGCATCGAAAATTCTGTGGCGGATGCTTTGTCCAGGAAAGAAGAACACTATCAGCAAGACCAGTGTCACGCTACTACAGTGGTGATTCCAAAATGGACTGAGGATGTCCTCACATCTTATGAGACTGATCCGAAGTGCATCAAGTTACTTCAGGAGGTAACTGTGGATGCAAATAGTCACCCTCATTACACAATCACCTCTGGTATTCTCAGATACAAGAACAGAATTGTTATTGGTGAGCATTCTGAACTATGTTCCAAAATCTTTGAAACTTTCCACAGTTCAACTCTAGGTGGTCACTCTGGACAAAGAGTAACACTGCAGCGCATAAGTCATCTATTCTTCTGGCCCAACTTAAAGAAATTTGTTGCTGACAAGGTGTCACAGTGCCCAATTTGTCAAATTTCCAAACCAGAACATGTTAAATACCCTGGCCTCTTGGACCCTCTAAACATACCAAAGTTGAAATGGTCAGAGATTAGTATGGACTTTGTGGAAGGCTTGCCTAAGTCCAGAGGAAATGATGTCATACTGGTGGTAGTGGATAGACTAACCAAATATGCACATTTCCTTCCTTTATCTCACCCATTTACAGCTGAGACAGTGTCCAAGCTTTTCATGGACAACATACACAGGTTGCATGGCTTGCCACAGATCATAGTGTCCGACAGAGACCGTATCTTCACAAGCAAGCTTTGGCAAGAGGTTTTCTCAGCATTAAAGGTACAGCTGCACCTTAGTACTGCTCACCATCCTCAGTCTGATGGACAAACTGAGAGGGTGAACCAGTGTTTGGAGCAATACCTCAGGACAATGGCCTTTAAGGAACCAAAAAAATGGGCTGACTGGATTCCAGCAGCTGAATGGTGGTATAACACTGCTTTTCATACAGCTATCAAGAAAACACCATTTGAGGCTTTGTATGGTTATCCACCTCCTCAGATAGGCGAAATTGCTATCCCTTGTGATGTGTCATCCGAGGCAGAAATAACATTGCAATCTCAGGATGAAATGATGAAATCATTGCAACACAACTTGCTTCAAGCTCAGAACCGTATGAAGAAATTCGCTGACAGCAAAAGAACTGAGAGGTCATTTCAAATAGGCGATCTTGTTTATCTGAAGATGCAGCCTTACAGGGAGGCAGCTCTGGGATTGCGCAACAAACTGAAGCTCACATCCAAGTTCTACGGCCCCTTCAGAATCATCAAGAAGGTGGGCAAGCTGGCATATCAGTTGCAGTTTCCAGAAGGCACCCGTATGCATGACGTATTCCATGTAAACCAACTCAAGAAACATGTTGGTCCTAATGCAGTGCCTAATCCCAACTTGCCAGTGCTTACACCTGAAGGTAAAATCAAAACCTGCCCGCTGTCGGTTCTGCAGCGGAGACAGATTGCTCGTTCCAACGGGGAGTATGATATTCCAGTTGATCAATGGCTAGTTTGTTGGGAAAATCTGACAGAAGCAGAGGCTACATGGGAGGATGTCAAGTTCATCGAAGCAGTTTTCCCAACTTTCAGGCCTTGAAGTCCTGTTTCGGCCGGCCGGTACTGTCAGGACCTGTGTGGTCTCTGTTCTGAACCTGTTCTGTTTGAAGCATTACTGGCCGTCCGATAGGCATCGTCCGGCTCTCCGTTTGATTACTGTTTTAGAGTGGTTAATTATCTGTCAGCACCTAAGCGTGCTTAGCTTGTAATGAACTTTCGACGAGGCTCGCGGTCGCGGTTATAAGGCCGGAGAGTGGGTGGCTGGGTAGGCTCGTCATATATCAAAACCTAATTTTCCTATGTTCTTCCTTCCTGCTCCTACCTTTCCAGTTCTTGCACCTTACTTTCCCTAGAATTAGCCAAGTACTTCAATTATCTGTCTGGATATCCGTCTCTGTAGCTAGGACTCAAGCTGGATCCCTGACATCGGCATCTCCTGCTTCACCTCCTCCTCCCTCCCCGGCTTCCGCGGCGTCCTCAAGCATCGCTACTCCGACTTCATCGTCCACGAGGTCGCCCGCGACGGCACCGTCGCCCGCCTCACCTCCTTCGATCTCCCCGACGAGGTACTAGCACCATCCCGGCCTCGCCGCGCGGCATCCGGTTACTGATTTCGTCGCGCACCCTGTCCCGGTTTTACTGCAATTCGTGTATGGCAGAGCGTGGACGCGAAGGAGGAGGAGAAGGCGGCGCCGTCAGCCGACGCCGACCACTCACAGGCTCTCGAGAAGTTCAGCGGGCTCTGCGGTGAAGCGGACTGCCGTGCCTTGAGGGGACTAATCGAGAAGGCCGCGGCCGGTGGCGAGAGTGACCTCTCGCCGGTTATACTGTCGCCTGATGCCGATAAGGCTCATCGATCGGTCCGTTTGGTTCCTAGGTGCTGATTTTTTGTGTGTGGTCGAACTGGGAGAGATGGCTGATTTGGGTTGTTTATCTTTTTGTAGGAGGTGCACAACTTCTTCAAGAAGAACTTCCAGTTCTTGACCACAGACACAGTGGAACACAGCGATGGGGTTCAGAAATGCGTCAGGGTACGCGTGGGATCTGAAGCTGAAGGAGGAAGGGGTGGTGGTGGAAGAGGCCGTGGTGGGAGGGGTGGTGGTGGGAGAGGAAGGAAGAGGAAGGACATGAATGGTTCTGACTGGGGGCCATATGACAGTAGAGGGTCGTCTAATTGGCCAGGCCATATTGGGAAGTTCCTGAGGTGATGACATCCTTTCTTACTTGATCATCTGTTATCCTATATCATTAATCGTTGTCTGCAATAACTAGAACACTCATTTCACTTGTTTGACATACTTGATTGATAGTCTTTAGTTTAAAATTAGTGACATGAGTAATATAGCTATGACCAATCATGTATAGTTGTGTAGTAAGGGATATAATGTTTGTGCCATGTCTGCTATTGCTGCTAACTAGTGCTGTAACTGGACTTAACATTCTGACACTGACCAGGTTTAACCTTTGCAAAGAGAACAAGGACACACAAGATGCATTGGGTGTAATAGGAAAAATGTTAGGGCTCCAGGTAATATCTTGGTTGCTTTTTTATTTCTTCGATGGCAGGATTCATTAACCGTTCTTTGCTAATCAGTTAATGACTGGCTATGCTTTTTGCAGTCACGAGCATTTGGGTTTTCAGGGACAAAGGATAAACGTGCTGTTACCACGCAGCAGGTGATTGTTAACCATATGTATACCAGCTCTCTGAATTAGTTCATCGAGTCATGGATGCTTTTTTGGATAAGCTAAAATGTCACACATGGGTCTGGAAGAAAATTACTTTTCCGTTATTCTAGCTATAGCTATAACCAAACTGTAAATGTAATTATGTATGCTATTCTGGTGTTAACAATCATTTAAATAAAGGATAGCTGCTCTGGTTTAGTGATATGCATGAGATAGTATCTTTAGTATAATTGATCAACTACACCTAGTTATGTATTTTGGTCCATGATTTTCTGTCTCTTTGATGGTTTGGTTTCTTCTTCTTCATGTGCATAGTTAGTTTATAATTCCAGTGTCATGTTGATAGTCCTTTGCATGTAATTGCATTGGCTACTTATCTAATGCTTTTCTTATTAGGTAACTCTTTTCAAGGTGCCAGCAAATAAATTAGCTGCACTTAATAAGCGACTGTATGGTATCAAAGTTGGAAACTTCTGGTAGGTGATCAATTAGTTTTTGTAGACTTTCCCCAAACTGATACTTTAGCGACTAACCAATCTTTTCTAGCTATGTGAAGGAGGGACTTGGTCTTGGTCAACTCATGGGGAATCGATTTACAATTACTCTGAGGTACCATATCTTCTCTTTCTCCTTATAGTTCAAAGCTAAGTAGCACCGATACGGCGAGACAGACACGGCGATACGAATTCGGCGATACGGGATACGGCAGTTTCAGAAAACAGCAATACGGCGAGTATATATATAAATAATAAAATCCTGGCGACGGACGTGGAGGCTACTCCAGGTGGCAGAGATGTGCAAATTCGAGTAGAGAGAATCAAATTTGGCGTGACGACACGATTCCGGGCGGAAGCGGCGCGATTTCAGCTACGGCGGGGCGATTCTAGGCAACGGCGGCACGTGAAATCTACTCCAGTAGAGGTTTGGAGTATCGGAGAGTATCGGTCGGATACAAGTATCAGATAAGTACGGTACGGGGACACGTTGAGGTTTGGAGTATCGGTGCTACGTAGGTTCGAAGTATATAAGTTCTCCTGCTCCATTGCTTTCCCCGAAAGTGTAACACAAAAGTTAAGGCAGTTGTAGGCCTTATTTGACTCGCAACTACATATTACACACTACCTCACCACTAAAAGTTATTCTATAGTTGTGCCCTTTGTTGTGTGGTATACTACTTTAGCCCACATGCAATGACCTTATATTTTTTTCCATTTAACAAAACTGAGCAAATGGAGAACTTATGTTTACCTGCATTACTTCAGAGGTGTCGTTGCAGAATCTGAAGACGTGATAAAGGCTGCTATGGATGGTTTGGGAAAGAATGGATTTATCAACTACTATGGTTTGCAGGTACAAAACCAAGAAGTTTTGCTCTGGAAATTGTGCCCTTTGTTGTGTGGTATACTACTTTAGCTTATCAAGTTTATCTGTTTTGTCCGGTTAGCGCTTTGGAAGTGGTTCAGTACCAACCCACCTCATTGGAGCTGCGTTGCTTAGAGGAGAATGGAAAACTGCTGTAAACTTGGTTCTTGATCCAAGGGAAGGAGATATCCTGAAATTATTTTGTTTGTGTCTAATTAGGATTTGCTTGTTGTGTTATGCCAATTTTTGTTCAACATAACTCAATACTCCGAACAGCGTGATGACATAAAGGAGGTGCGTGAACATTACAAGCAACATGGTGATATTGATAGAGCACTGAGGAACTTCCCTCGCCATCTTGTAGCTGAGAGGGCTATTGTGAGTGTAGTCCTTTTTTCACTCACATCTACGTATCCTTGTATTAGATGAACAATGGTGTCTTTTTCCCTATTTAAACTAATAGATCCATCCATGCACTCTTTCCAGCTTATGTGTTTGAAGAAATGCCCTGAGAACTATCTACAAGCATTAAAGGGTATACCAAGAACGCTAAGAATGATGTATGATAATATCTTTATCTTATTCTGATAGTTTTTTCTTGATATAACTGTTTGCTGCAAATTAAGGTAAACTTCAATGGTGGTTTTCTTCTCCAAGAATATGATAATTATAGACTACAGAAAATTATTATCTAAATAATGTATATATTTTTTAACAAATAGATGTAATCTTCCATCAACTGAAGTATCCACTTAGTCAACAGTATTCTGCATTTGCCTGCTTTGCTATACGAGTTACATATCACTCGTTCTATAGACAAAAAATTATTTGTTCATTTTTCAAATGTTTTGTTGAATAATCCTCATGCGTTGTTTTTAACTTTTACGTGTTATTGATAATTTCATATAGGTATGTACATTCTTACCAAAGTTACCTTTGGAATCATGCTGCCAGCGTGAGAGTTCAAAAGTATGGTCAGTCTACTTCATCCTTATACAGCTGCTCAGTTTCAATTGAATCATTATAGTTTTATATGTTGGGTTAACTTTACTATTTGTTGATGTAGGTTCTTATGTTTGACCTCTCCTGTCCTAACTGGTGACTTCACAGGCATTTCACAGGTTATAGAAGGTGATCTAATCTATAGCAAAGAAAACCGTCTGGAAGAAGCAACTCCAGTGGGTACTTCAGAAGCTAATGATGGCCATGGAAATTCGTCTGAAATCGATATTTGTCCTGAAATACTTCCAGAAGAAAATATCCAGTCCGTGAAGGTTTGCTATAAATCGAAAAGCTTATGCACAAAAAGTGTTCCTTCCTCAAATGCCTATTCCCGCACCTTTGTTTCTCTTGTAGATAGTTGATTCGGAAGATTTATTGAAAGGGATCTACTCATTTGAAGATGTTGTCCTTCCTTTGCCGGGGTAACAACCAGTTCCCATGTGCATACATTCAATTATCTGTTCTGACTCCACTCTTTAAAGCAACATATAAGATCCTACTTATCATTGTTATTATGCAGTTCACAAGCATTGTTCCCTGGGAATGAAGTTGCTGAGATTTACCATGAAATGGCTAAAAAGGTAATACTATATTAGAATGTGTATTTCATGTTTATTTAGAAATTCTTGTTTTCTCTGGTCAAAACATGTGTATTGTTGAATTTCCTGTACAATCATTTCCAGTTCCTGTTCACTGGATCAGATACTGCATTGTTGTTGCTTTTGGACTGTGCTGGGCTGCTGGCTAATGTGTTCGAGTTACTTTTTCTTTGTGGATAATGGCTGTCCTACTGCAATGTCACAAGCTGTACTATCATATCTGTTATGAATCATGCATTATTTCTTAGTGGATTCTGCCATGACTAATATCATAATGTTACTTTGGCTTTCATGTCTCAGGATGGCATTAGCTTGACAGAAACTGCTCATGGTGTGAAGTAAGTTTCTTTATATATACATCTACCAGAATCATTTACTCCCTCCGTTCCAAACTGGATGACTCAAGTTTGTCCAAGTACGGATGTATCCGTATTTTTTAGATAAATATGTGTCATCTAATTCAGAATGGAGGGAGTAGATATGCAGTCCTCGCATCAAAGGCAGCTCTAAATAGTGCAGCCTAGTGCATTGTGCAATCACAGTTCTCCTTTTCTTCTGCAATGTATTAGTCATTTCATACACATTGCATTCACACATGCTTGTTTTATGTTTACATCATAATCTAATTTTGGGTTGTATGATGTGAACATCATTTGTAAGGGAATTTTCAATTACAAGCATGAAAGGAGGTTACCGTCGGGTGTTCCAGAGGCCTATTGATTTTGAGTGGTATGTGTATTTCCATCAATATTTTACCTAGTTAATTGATTAAAACCACTATCGTAACTCTCTATCCGTTGAGCTTGCATGAAATCTCAATCTTTTCATTGCATGACTAATTTTTAAGCATCACTGTCATCTAGTATTTGTTTTTCTTCCTTTTTGACGAAATTCCAACACCATTCTGCTTAAGTTCAATATGACTGCACTGTTTTGATAAAATTCTTCAATGGCTGCAGGGAACTCATAACATACACGGATGACAGTGCATCTTTAGCAGAAACTGATTTGGATATTCTGTCCAAAGACAAGCTTACGGAAGCAAAGATAGCTAACGAGCCTGCATCTAGTGGAAATTCTGTCTCGAAGACACCTGATTGCAAGTTAGATGGGACATTGGAGACCTCCATGCCAACTAGTGAAACTTGCGTTGTAGAAAACAAGTCTATTGGCAGTGCAGATACATTGCCAAGCAAATTGGCAGTAAAATTAGCCTTTACTTTACCTGCATCATCCTATGCTACAATGGCAATCAGGGAGCTGCTAAAGAATTCAACCTCGGTATTTTTATCTTCTCTCGATATTATACTTTTACTAGAATCTGATCTTAAAGACTATCAAATTGACTGGTGCCTATGCTTTATGGAGTGTCCAATCTTCTTCTTCAACTAAATTTGCGTGGCTTTAGATTGACATGATTTCCAAGTGGACTGCCTATTGTTTAATTTGGTCAAAGTGGTTGTAAATGATTCCTGATAGATTATTTGGTGTGTTTAGAATGCCACGCCGCTATGGTGAATGATTTTTTGTAAAAGAGCCGTACACAACTGAGAATTTAATAAATGGAGTTTATGCAGGCCTTTTAAACATGACAGTTGTATAGATGATATATTTATTTGTCAGTTACATATATTGATATATATGACATGACTTGTTACGATTGTTGCATAATCTTCTTTGGGCTACTCGCAGGTTGCGTACCAGAAAACACTCGATTGCTAAGTTTTCTCAGTGGAAGCTGATCCGTGATCTGAGAATGTGACATAGTTAAGCTACATGAATTGGTATGCTGTTCAAAGACTTTTTCTCTGCAACACCAAATTAAATGGCACACCAAATTACACAAGTAGGTATGGTGATTCTTAGTGCCTGCTTCTGTTTTTGCAGCTAGAGCTTCAGTTGGATCCATGAACGCAAATGAGCAACCCGGTGCGTGCAGCTTCTCTAGCAATATGACTGTTGGAAACTATGTACTGAGCACCAAGCTTGTGGCTCTTATGTTGTACTAGAATGCGGCATGCCGTAGTAAGATCGGATGACTTTTACTTTTGTACCAAATTCAGTGTATGAGATCGTGATGTCTTGGTTGTTCCGAAATGAGGCTCAAGTTTTGCTGGATGACATTTCATCATGTTTTGCATTTGGAGTTTCCTGCATATTTTTGTTTCATTTTCGTCATTTTATTTCTATGTGCCGGATTGGACGTGCGGACACACACCAAAAGGAGCCCCAGTCTGTTTGGTACACGAGGGAAGAACATTCCTACAGTTATTCTTTGTGGGGCTACAACTCGTAGGCTTACACTGGACCCCTGTCGGAGCATGAGAATATTTCTGGACTCTGTTTGGAGCACATGTGCCCGGATATCCCATAAGAATCTCATACGGGAAAAATCAATTTCTAATCCATATTTCTGTTGGGAGTCAACCTGTTATTTCTTATTAACATACACTTGCATTCCAGCACAGAATTCTCCAATTCCAGAAAACTCATGGGAGAAATTCCATTTGTAGTCCCTATTTCAGCTGGAGTTGACCTGTGTCTAAAGACAGCATTTAATGCAGAACATCACAATAGCTGTAGATGCACAATAATAAATCGATTATTATAACATGTTGCCAGGTACTCGGCTGCTAGCTCTCTACAAAAGACAGGTGATGGAAATCCGGGATACATCTCAGTATACAGGAAAATCCTAAAATCTCAGGCAATTTTCAACCACCACCAGCAGGACATCCATAATCTAAAGCAAGAAGATTCAGTGTTCCTCCTCAGTCTCTGCTCCCCCAACAACACTAGAAAAACATGTCCTAAGTCAGGTGCTGGATCTTGCGCTTCAGCCATAGCGCGCGGACATCAAGACCGAGAGAGACAAATATCTCCCGGTTGCCCGGCTGCAGGAACACGTCGGGGGCCACAGATTTCTCCACCTGCGAGAGCTCGACCATGCCGTTAAGGATCTGGATGCACCTCGCGATGCTGTAGCTGTCTTCCTGGTTCTGGTGCTTCGTCAGCTGCCAGTCGTGGTTCGAATTCTTGTTCTCTCCGGAGACATCGACCGATTTGTGATGCTTCTTCGAAGACTGCCATGAGCGCGGCTGCCACTGTGAGAGAGCCTGCGGCACCAGGTGTGTATCTCTGCTTGAAGCCTTGTTGCGAGGTGGAGTGTTTTGGAAAGAAGATTCCTTTGATATAGGCGATTGCAGATGAGGTGAACGCTCCACGACGAAGTCATGTTCATCCTCGCTTTGATCCATATCCGCGCCGGTGTATAGGAAACGCTTACTTTCTTCCGTCATTATACCTTCTGCAGTAGGAGATCAGTCACTAGCCAACACATGATAATTGTAAAACGGGATTATTTATATAGGTGCGCATATTTCATTAAGAAACCAAGTGTAATTAGGAGCATTTGTTCAGCATATAAGAGAAGCATTTCTTAGGTACCATTTTTCCCAAAAGGATTCTTGCAATCGTCACATCGGCAAAATAAGGAGCATCCAGTCCCATCCTGTTCATAAGACGAATCAATTTGAGAATAAATTTGTATGCCAAAGCTTTAGCAAAATGCTTGAGCTAGATGGTACCTGGTAGCAATCACAGTATTTCTTTAGGCAACTTGATTTCTTGCAATTGCAGCCTCGCCTTGGCGGAGTTGAAGAAGAAGAATTGTGTGCGTCTTCCTGCAGGTGACAAAGACAAAGTATGCAAAATTATTGTTATGAACCATAAGGAACTTTAACAAATGTGACATCATCTAACTGAGTCAAGAAAACAAACCATAGTTTCAGCATTAGCCTCGAGTCTTCTATTAATTTTCAGCGACATCCGTTTCTGCCGTGAAAGTAGCACCTTGCGAGTGGTCTGAACTGTCTCTGCATAATCAGCCTTGTTGAAACATGGCATGCATCCACATCTTTCAGAGCAGTAACCCCCACCAGAAAAACATGGGCAATATCTGCATATACAGATTATGATGAATTATATGTTATTGGTTCATCTTCCCTCGAAAAAAAATGTTATTGGTTCATCCGAGGATCCGTACAAATCTTAGTTCATCAAAAAATTAGCAGCATAAAGATACAGGGTGATTTAAACTGATCATTATATACTCAATCAGGATGGTTTTCATCATATAGTGCTCCATGAGCTATATGGATCAAAGAAGTACTATACTAGATGTAACTTACGAAGAGGAATTGAAATGATCATGTAAATTTTGATTTCAAATATTAGGACAGTGAGCACTTATATCTGAAAAATGTTTTCCTGAAAATTGCATCAAGTACCACGAGAAGCGAACTACAGCCAGTTCAAATTACTGGACTAGAGAACCGAACAGCAAAGGTATTTTTAAAACTTAAAGCAAATATCTGACTGCGATATGTATGAAATTAAACCGAATTAAAGTTATTATAAACCATCAAACCCCCGCACCAATACCACTGTCTGGTACCTAAACGGAAACAAATCTGAGCAGCAAACTTGCACGGCGCCCTAACATTTCAAAATCAGCTAGCTAACCCCTGTCCGGAAAATTCGAAGCAATTCGCAGGCAGAACAGAAATCGCGGCACAGAGGAAGGGACGAGGGATCCTTACAGCTTCAAGCATCTGGACTTCTTACAGGCGCAATGCTTGCACCCGTTCCCATCGGCGGCCTCCTCCACCTTCTGCCTGCGCAAAAACAACCGCTCAGATCAGCCGGGCCGGGAACCTCCACGAGACGCCGAAATCGGGAGGACCGCGACGAAAACTGTTCCGGGGGGGCGGCGGGAGGGAACTCACCTCTTGGGCGTGGAGGTGAGGGCGAGCTGGTTCATGCCGCTGGGATCCGCCTCGAGGCCCCCTGCCACGGCCACCGGGGGCGGCGGTGGCGGCGGAGGAGGAGAGGGCATGGGCATGGGCTCAACGACCGTCAGGGGCACCGGCTCCATCGGGGGCGGCGGCGCCGGCGCCGGCGAGGGCGGCTTGACGGAGATCGGGGTGGCCTCCATGGGTGGGAGCACGAGGAATAGGGAGGGCACGGGTCCGGGTGGGGGGAGAGGGTGGCTCGCTCTTTTGAGACTGTGCTGTGGGCCCCGCTCGCAGCGCAGGAGCCTCTCCCTTGTGGGTTTTGTATCGTGGTTTTTTGGTGGTTTCTTGGGAGAAAGTATTTTGGATTTTGAGCGAAATCCGGTGCGTTTTCGATGCCTTTTTATGGAGGGGGTTGGTAGGAGATTCGGATTTGGAAGTTTTTGAAAGTTTGGATCTGGTGATCTTTTTTTTTTGCGGGTTTTGAGGGGCTTTCTGTTTCGGTGCGGAAAACGCGTGTGGTTTACTGTTTGACAAATTTGGCATTGAGATGGCTGTTTATTTGTCGTTTTTCGCTGCGAAACGAGATTGCTTTACTGTACCATTATGATTGCGGATACAATTAGTTGGACCGCACCAAAGCCAATATATATGAATATAATACTATTAGTTTCAAGATATTTCTTGTTGAATGAAGTATTCTTAGGTACTCCCTATGTCCCGGTTCAAGGGGTTTACACGTAATTTAAGAATAATTGCCTATTAATTTGGTCAATAAAATTTAACTTATTTCACAAAATTTATACCGTAAAAAACTTTATTTCAATATGAATCCGACGATATGAATTTTATGGCATGTATCTCATATTTTATTGATGAAATTGGTGGTCAAAGTTTTTATTAAACTAGGTGCAGGCCCCTTGAACTGGATGGAGTATAATTTACTCGGATATGTTTTGATTTAATCTATGACACTTATGGATGCCGATACAACTAGCAGGAATGTACTTGATTTGCTTTGTTGCCTATATGATGCATATACAATTAGATGGAATAGTAAAATCCAATACAATGCTACTATTTCTGACAAAAACTAGAAAATATTGACTTTGTTCGAGTACTACTATTTGCTTTGTCATCTTTTTCTCCGAAACACGTTGCAAGCCAGTAGGTCCCTAAGGGACATCCTTTTTCAATTTAAGATTGAAGAAGAGACCCCACAAAAGACTATCAAGACTTCCTAATTATCATATATTATCGTGTGTCTTATTTTAACCACATACACTAAAGTAAGGACTTCTTATTTGAGTGATAATCAGATAAAAAAGGTCGATCCAAAATTAATTTATTAGTTGCGTTGTAGATATAGTCTCTTCATTCTATATCACTATTCCCAAAAACAAAATGCCATAAAATGTCAAACTTGCAAGTACTTGATTATCCCCTAACCATTATCTCACTGTTGCACAATCTCCACATATTGTTTCTTTTAAAAAGAAATATGTGGATTGGTCGGTTAAATAAAAATAATTTATGATATTGTGATGTTGTATTCATCTCTTCATTGAAAAAATGAAGAAAAAAACGGGTGCTTGCTTTTCCATTTGAATGTTTTCTGATTTGATTGAAAGATCACAAGATATTGGTCATTTCACCAAAAAGGAACGTCGCTCATTTCTTTCCAAACAGAAATAAAGTAGACGTTGGTCATTTCACCAAAAAGGATCTAGGAGTTTCTCAGAGACAAAAAAAAAAGAACTAGGAGTAAGATAACTAGTCATTGATTGCATAATTCCCGTGCATCGGACAAATGTTACTTGAGTGGAGTTAAAAGGCATCGTCCCTGTATGAAGCTCTGCGTTCTCTTTAGCGCAGTTAGTGTCATGTCGCGTGCTTTATTTGCAGATGAAATGGGCTTTATTATAAAGTATGGTGCGTTACTGCGGATGTCTTTATATTTGTTAGTCCAGCATGTAACGTTTCTTCCAAAGCACGGCAATATTGAAGTTATCACTAATCAGGCAATTATGAACTAAAGTTGTAGAATCTTCACCTAAAGGTTACGAAATATCAGTGCATCTGGCTAACTCATTACTCATCTGTAGATTTTTTTTTGTTGTAACACCTAACTTCAACGGAGAACCTAATTCTCATCTTTTACCCTAATGTTCAAAAAGTGGAACTCACGCAGTACAGCAAAAAAGCTTCAGACTTCAAATTTTAACTCTGGGTTTCAGATACCACAGAAGCTTTTTGGCTCAAGAAAGTAAAAAAGAGGAATGGAATGATTCAGCAAATTCACAAAAGCTATACCTGTGAATTTGCTGTCCTATATGTCAGTTCCAGAGAAACTTCAAATAAAATCCGAGTCACGGAAGGAAGGGATCTTTAGAGTTCTACTACACATCACAAATTCTACCACCCGGGCCAGACAAACTACCTAGAGTTGCCAGACTACTCCCCACCCATGCCCATGCCACTGAGCATTTTGCTCATGTCCTTGCCGCCCATCTGCTTCATGAGAGCCTGCAGGCCACCCATGCCACCCATCTGCTTCAGCACTTGTGGTGGGAGGGCTTTGGTCATCTGCTGGATGTTCAGGTTCTGGGACAGATCACTCATCTTTCCGTTCTTTGGCATCTTCAGCCCCTTCATCTTGCTCCACATCTTGGCTAGCCGCTTGTACTCTTCCAGCATGTCCATCACGTCCCTCACTTGCCTGCCTGACCCTCGAGCAATCCGGATGACTCGTGACTCGGTCATCAGCTTCGGGTTTGTACTGTCCAGTTCTACAAAGTAGATGAGGAGCGAGATAAGTTTCAGAATATCTTTTGTTTTACACAAAAGAAAGCTTTAGACTAAAGCTTACCTGCATCTGTCATGGAATCCATAATCATCATGTACCGCTTAATCTTCGCTTGGCCTTCCTTCTCGTGTCCTTTTGGCATCAACTCAGAACTGAATACAGGCAACATAGAGAATACCTGCAAGATATAATTAGGCAACGCATGCTTAGATAATGCTACCACAGAAGTATAATTGCATGATTTCATCTGAAACCAAACACTCAATAAAACGCATCATACGGAATCTAATCAAATGTTAACACATAAACTAAAAATGTTCACCTGGCCAATAGGACCCATTTTCAGAAGATGCTGAAACTGCTCATACAGAAGTCTGAGAGTGAATGTCCCTTCAGCCAGCTTTGCCAGAAGCTCAGGTTGTTGATCAGCAGGCATAACATCTTGGATCTTATCCATTAAACCGGACAGGTCTCCCATGCCTGCCGAATACAATCATTAGGTAAGACGGAAAGACGAACCATAGGTTATAAATAATACTACATGTAGTTACTTACCTAACAAACGACTAACAAATGGTTTCACATCGAAAACCTCAAACTCATCAATGTGCTCTCCAGTTCCAATAAATATCACTGGGCTTTTTGTAGCTGCAACTCTAGAGAAAAAGAAACAAGGATGTCAAAAAAATATTCCCCAGATTTTTAATCTGTTTATACTAACAACAGGTATCTTCTCCTATTTGTAAAACACATGTTACAATAAACCAAGAACAGGCTTGAGGGTACAGGTGAGAAAATAATATAACATTGTTAACTGTGTCGATATCAAAAATATTGAGTGCAGCCATCTGGAAACAGAAGTAACTTGAACTGAGCTGTGTTTCATGTTGAACTAGGTGTGTTAAGTAACTTGTTAAAATGAAATACAACCCTAGAAGACTTATACTTTAACTTGTGGCATTCCTTCACGAGAGAGTGTAATGAGGAATATACGATACAGAAAACAGTGACAGGAGGATTATGCAAGAAAAAGAGTACTAACGCGCTAAGTGCACCGCCTCCTTTTGCATGGCCATCCATTTTTGTAACAATCACAGCACCAACTTTAGCACTCTGTTTAAATGCTTGTGCTTGATCAAACGCAGCCTGACCAATACTACCATCCATCACAAATATTACCAGGTCTGGTTTCTGCAAACAACCAGAAAGAGCTGAGTGAAATTTTCAGTAATAGAGGAATAAAATGTTACGCGACTATGACAGTGTAAATACCGTTGCTTCTGCAACTTGACGCATTTCCTCAAAGAGTGCAGCCTCTTGCTTATGGCGTCCACTTGTGTCAATGATGATGAGATCAGAGTTTTCTTTTCTGAACCTTTCCAGCCCCTCAACAGCAATTTTCACGGGATCCGATTCCATGTAGCTGCAAAGAAGGCAATTTTACTTAGTGTAAACTGTAGACAAACATTCAACCCATAAGTAAATCTGTAAATGTAGAGAACCTTCCATAAAACGGTATCTTTGCCTTGGTTGCATTCTGTTTCAACTGATCGAATGCACCAGCTCTGAATGTATCGGCACAAACCAGCGATGGCTTAAAACCCTTCCTCTGATGATAATATGCATATTTGGTACAGGTAGTGGTTTTTCCAGAACCTACATCAACATATCGTTATTCAGTGAACATCGAACACCAATATTATATTGCAACTATACAGAAGAGAAGGAAAACGATGATGAACAAAGCACTGGTTATTCTCACTGCTCTGAATTAGGTCTGATAAGGGAATCTTGGAGAGATCTCATAACCACAAACAACTGAAAAATGAAACAGGCAACAAATAATGCTCAAGCCACTGGATCTAGCACCTACAACTAGCTGCTGAAATGCCTGGGTCGTGCAAATTCTCCACAAAACAACTTATCTTGTTATCCATCTCAAGACAAAATTGAGAGCTCCCTTGAGTATAATACTCCTCGGATCCATAATGTATCGTGAGGGCTGAACGAATTTGTACACAGGCAGTACAATTTTCTACGACACTTATATAGGACCGGAGGGAGCATGATTTTTGAGTCGCCGAGTCGAGTCGAGTCGCCGAGGCTGAGACTCATGACTTGCTGACTTGACTCAGCGACTAGGCTTGATTAGTCGCCCCAAGTCGCCCAGCACAGGAACACAAGCAATAAACAGAGCACACGCACAGGGAGCAGGGCAGCACAAGCAGCAAGGGAGCAGAGCAGCACAAGCACGGGAGCAGAGCAGCGCAAGCAGCAAAGGGAGCAGACCATAGGGAGGGAGCCGTACCTGCCCAGCAAAGGGTTTCCTGGCGTGGGGATGATGGAGACGGAAGTGGAGAGTGGAGACGCGTGGGGATGATGGAGAGCAAGCGGAGCCGGAATCAGCTGCTACGGGAGGGGACCCCGTCGTGGGAGCTTGGAGGCGGCGGAATCCGTCCCCGCGGATGCCAAATCGCGACCGAATTGAGGGCCCCGTCCCCGCGGATGCTCCAGGACGCGAGCAGAGGAGGGCCCCGTCCCCGCGGATGCAAAATCGGGACCGAATTGAGGGTCGCGCGTCGTGGGAGAGGTGCGGCGTCGACGGCGAGGTGCGCCATGCTTCTGCTCCCTCCCTTTCCCTCTCTTTCTCCCGCGCCTATCTGAGCTCAATCCCGCACCTCTGCGCCCTTTCCCTCCCTTTCCCTGCGCTCAATCCCGCGCATCTGCTCTCAAAATTGGCCTCTGCGCCCAAAAATTTCTGGCAGCGCGGGCCATAGCTGCCCAAATCGAGCGACTCGCGACTGATTTCTGGCGACTAATCCGTCAGAGTCGCCGGCGAGCCGCCGAGGCGCGCGACTCGCTCCGTGAGTCAAGTCGCCTGGGCGAGTTGGCGACGCTGGGACGACTTGGCGATTATACAGCGACTAATCAGCGACTATACCGCGACTCAAAAACCATGAGAGGGAGTACTAATTTCTATAGTAGCTTGTCATCACAAATCACGAAGTGAAGCACATCGATAGAGTTAAAATTACAACAATAGACTAACAAGGTTGGCTTCTGTTGGTGCTGACTGCTAGGTGACTGATATTTTTCCTACACGGCCACAAATAATCGCAGGCCATTGATACTCATTGGCACGACCCTTATACAGTTGTTATCCCAATACTACGCCAGGTTCAACCAGGTTAGGGTCATTCTCATGCATACCACACTTTTATTCAGCTATCAAGATAATTGGAGGGACATTCTGGTGATTAAACAACGCATTTATGCTAGGTGGTCTAGCAATGTTACACGCAGACAGCTACATATATGTACAGCTGAACAATAGTATCTAGCGATTGGAATTCAACAACAGGCGCAGAACAAAAAAAACGGAGCAAGCCAGCGAGCATGATGGTCAGCCAGACTGACCTTGCAATCCAACGAACATGACGACGCTGGGCTTGCCCTTCTTAGGGATGAAGGCCGCCTTCCCGGGATCCAGCATGTTGCAGAGCTCGCTGAAGACGGCCTGCAGCACGAAAAAAAAGGCATCAGCTCCCTGCCCACCTTACTCCCCCCGGGGCACGCGCTCGCCGGACGATCGAACTGGCAGAGAGGGGGGACAGGAACCTGCTGTATGATGCGGCGCTTGTTGGTCCCGGCGGCGAGGGTCTCGAGGTTGACGATCTTCCGGATGTTGGTCTGCATGTCGCGGACCATCTTGAACTGGACGTCGGACTGCAGGAGCGCGCGCGAGATCTCGTTGAGGCACTCGCCGAGCACCTTCTCGTCGATCACCGTCGCGTTGCTCATCTGCGCGAGCGCGCGGGAGATGCTCCCGCCGAGCTGAGCGAGCACCATCTTGGCTGTCGGGTCCGGACCGCGGCGACGGGGTGGGGTTCCGGCGGCGGTTAGGGACGGCGCGCGGTCGCGATCTGTGGGAGGGAGGAAGGGGAACGATGGGGGAATTTGGATGGGGATTGGGGAGAACGGATGGAAGCTGCAGCGAGCGTTTGTGGCGGGCCGGGCCGGGCCGGGAAGGGTCGGGTCGGTGGCGGCTCGTATCGTACGGGAGGCAGCCAAGCACGCGACGTGTGTTTGTGGTGTTCTTGCCCTATGTACAAGTCAAATAAAGAGTTGGACAAAGTCCAAATCAAACGATTAAACTTATAAGCCTTAGCTAAATCAGACCCTAAATTCTGAATCTGAAAATCAGCATTCTAAACTTGTAATTTTCGGCCAATCTGAACCCTTGACATGTTCAACGCACCAAGAAAGCAACGGTGTCGACCGGGATGGGATTCCAGGTTACCCTCGCTGAGTCGCTCACAGTAGAACCCACATGTCATAATCATATGATTTTTTTTCTCTCCCTACATACACTTCGGAGCGAGAGGACGGGGTCATTCGGCGTCTATGTTGGTGTACGGACGTGTATGGCGAGTACGCGGGCGATGCCTTCCGAGGAGTGCGCCCACCACACCGGACAGGGAGTTCGCCATGGTATGGTGACCCTAGTGAACCCCGCCAACAAGTTCGTGTAACTACCATGTATTTTGCTCCATCTTTTTCATTTCTTTTGTTGTCCCGTATAATCCTTACATATGTATGCACATATCATTTTGCCATACAGATATTTGCATGTTTGTTCAAAAAGTAGTCAGAAATAGATTTTTTTTCATAGAAGAATCTAGAAAAATCGGCAACACTAAATCGTGCGGTCTATGCCTAGAGTCGTATGTGAATCGATGTATCATCTTTTACTAGATTTGGGGCGCGGCCTGCCGCGCGCCACCTGGTTTATAAAGAGTAAATCGGCAAAAGGTGAAACACCGTGTTAGCGGACTATTAGTCGAACAGGACACACCAATGTTGATTAGGAAGAGGGGGGAGGGGGGTGGTTCCGGACATTTGTACAACAACATGAAAACAATGAAAGCGATAATTATAAAGGAAAGGGCAAAATAAGCTGCAGCACATAGATAGGCATTTTAAGCTTGCTCTACCAATAATGATCTTTTAAAAGGATGTTTAAAATGATGTTTAATAGCCACTACTTAGGGAAGTTGCTATAGCCTAACAAACAACACAATATATAGGAGACAACTGATCATGTTTTTAACATGTATGGTCGTGCATAAGCCAAAGCATACCATAACAGCTTGTCATATTGTGCTTAAACTCATCAGGATATGTAGATATCATATTAGGGCTCTAGGGACGGGCGTTGCTCTGTTTGCTCATACTTCATAAATTTTTTTTTTTGAAAGATAGGAAACATAAATTTTAGTGACAAATGAATATATTCGTTATAAATAATGATGGATCATCTCATTAAGATGCATCTTAAATTATCCTTGACTGTTCCTCACTCCTAGCATTACACAAAATTATTCAAGCATAGAAAAATAAATAAAAATCTTCAATCAAATTGATCCATAGAGTCATGGAGTTTGGGGCAGGGCATCTCCTGCTTGCGGACAACAACAATGAGCTAACGACGGTCCTGCAAACACCGCGCGATCACAAACCTATATGGCCAAAAGCAAAAAAGCAAACACTCACATATGAATCCATGGTTATCAATAAAACAATATATAATCTAATATAACTTTTGCCTATCCAGTGGTACATTCTAGGGACATAGCTATGCATCATCAAATGAGAATAGTTCAGAAAAAGAATAGATGGGCGGTCCACACATTAAATATGGAAACAGAGATACGATTAGTGCAAGTCTATGAGTGATCTCACTCTTCTTTCAACGGAACTTAGGCAGGAAAGTGAAATTACCTTGACAGAAAATTAGACCGAGTAGCTTGATATGTATACCATTTTACAATTCAAATGACACAAGGAATAAAGTACATAACAATTTCCATAATACACCGTTTGAAGGCCATGAAATAAGACCCAAGGAATAAAGAGGTCACATTACTCCATGTATATATGGAAGTACAATTCTCAATACATAGACCTAACACAAAAACAAAATCAAGTGATGTTTTGATGAAGAAGATGCAATATATATACTAATAAATGGTAGAAGCATCTACAGTTAATCAACAGGCCAAAGAATTGCTAAAGGACAGAGCCTGTGAGACATAGGACCATTCATTTAGAAGTTCAAATCATAATAAAACAACACCACAACTGCATAATGGTTCACAGTACACATACATACATGGGACCAATGGTAAATAGACAGGTTCTCCCGAGTTCGTCGATCTAAGCTGGATAGTGGAGACATGATCTCTACGACTGATCATGGAGATCCATTGGGTACCAAAAGGGAAGGACATCCAGTTTCAATGGCACTATTGAAGAGACATCTCTGCATTTATTTGTATCTTAAACACAAAAGGGAACATCTCTGCATTTTTTTAGGTTCTTGTAGGCCAATGTCCTGTCGTCCGCACAAACATCATCCAAAAAATAATTTTAGAGCCACATGGAAATTAACTTTCAAGCATAACATCTCAGCCCATGTTACTACACAGAAACATAACTATTACGGCGTTCCTGGAATTCCGCGGCAACCCTTAACCTGCTCGCCACGCC
Organism: Poa annua; assembly: GCA_026929855.1. Taxonomy (NCBI): domain Eukaryota; kingdom Viridiplantae; phylum Streptophyta; class Magnoliopsida; order Poales; family Poaceae; genus Poa; species Poa annua. The sequence goes on along the minus strand of CM049438.1, from coordinate 62,008,428 downwards.
ACTTTTCGTGGAAGAACAAACCCAGACATGGATTATTAATAGGAGAAAAAGATCTCCCTATCTATGCAGAAAAATAGCGAAACAAACGCCACCACACGCTGCCTTTGTACAAACAGTTCATTAACTTAGAAGATATTAACCCTGGTTATTTTAATCAGTATGGAGAGTCAATAAATCTAGAAGAGAGCATGATTTAAAAACAGACCATTGAAACAGTTACCCCCACCCAAACCACAACGCAAACCACAAAACATTAAAACAGACCTATCAAATTAACCTGCTCACCATGGTACTTTTCGTTGCAAGAACAAAAGCAGACATGGATTATTAGTAGGAGGAAAGGACCTCCCTATCTAAGCAAAAAAATAGCGAAACAAATGCCACAAGACGTTGCCTTTGTACAGACAGTTCATTAACCTAGAAGATATGATTTAATATAAACCAACACCACCCGAACTGCGAGAAAAACCAGGACACCTAACAATACCTAACAATCAACTAAATCTGAACAACCTATGAAATGATAGCCTTTAAACAGAAACCGGTAAAAAGAGAATCTAATACAGAGCTCCGAATGACCCAACCCGCAAATAAAACCGGAACCTAACAATAAATTAAATGTGAACAACCTATCAAATTATAGCCTTTCTGAGGATGAGGATACCTATAGAAAAGCATAACTGATGGGGCGACCGCCATCTCCGCCAAAACTCCCACATCAACCCTTACCTTGCTCAGTGTGGCCCTTTTCCTGCAAGAATAAAACCAAACATGGATTATTAGCAGGGCAAAAGGAACTCCTTAATAAAATAGAAGGTATAACTGGATAAAAGAACTTAAGACGGACAAAAGAACATTGAAAGCTGCATTCAGTAATACTTCATATAAGAGGATACTAAGACAGCTCATCAATCTAGAAGAGAGCATGGTCTAAATAGAAACCATTAAAATAGGAAACCCCAACCACAACCAAAACCATAACACATTAAAATAGACCTATCAAATCATAGACCTAAAAAGGAAACATTAAAATACCTACACAACCTATAAAATTATAGCCTTTAAATAGAAATCATTACAATAGAATGTCCACAACAGATGTCTGAATCACTAAATAACGCATCAAACCATTGCCAGGATGAGCATACCTACAGCAAAGCATAAATGAGTACCTCCCTATCTAAGCAGAAACATAGTGGACTAAACGCCACCAGAAACCGGCCTCCGTAGACAGTTCATTAATTTAAAAGAAAATATGATTTCATATAAACCAAGACCACCCAGAGTGCAACAAAACCAGGACACCTAACAATCAACTAAATCTGAACAATCTATCAAATTATAGCCTTTAAAATGTTAGAGAAGAGAACCTAATACAGAGCTGCATACCTACAGAAAAGCATAAATGACGGGCGGACCACGATCTCCACCAAAGCTAACACAGCAACCCCGGACCTTGATCTCCACCAAAGCTCCCACAGCAACCCTCACTGCACTCACTGTGGCCCTTCTACTACAACAACAAAAACATGCATTGATTATTAGCAGAACAAACAGATAGCAACGACACTAAATAACATATCAAACCATCATGAGGGTGAACATACCTAGAGCAAAGCAACAACGACGGGTGGCGAAAAATCCCACAGCAACCCTTACCCTACTGACCATGGGGCTTTTCCTGCAACAACCAAAACAAGCGTCGATTATTAGTACGACAAAAGGAAGACAATCTAGAAATATAATAGCACGGAGGTACATGCCATTCTAACTGGAGCTACCATGTCATATCACTCAAGGGAGACAAAAAAGAATTATCTTTTGTACACACAGGTAAACATCAATTCAGAATAAGCATTTGTAGCTAGCTAAATAATGCTTCAGTTCATTGAAAGCTAAACATCAGCAGTGGTAATGGTAAACATCTGTTTCAGTAGGACCCATTTACCAATTTATTTGAAACCAACAGCATTTTTCTAAACGAAAAACTGAATAGAACAATTTCAATCTCCTTTAGATATGAAAACTCAGGACTATGAAAGGAAACCCCATAATAAAAAATACCCAAGCATGAGACAATTTTTTCTCATTCACCATCACTAACAGGAGAGGTACAATATTGACAAAAGAAAAATTTAAGCCAGCAGAATACTTCTCTGTTTTCTACCTATATGAATTTGTAAAGAACATACCCAATAAGAATGATAGTAAAGGAAAATGGAAGTGGGACCATACATAAATAATTATAAATACTGGAATAAGTTAATTGCACGCCTCTAGGCTGCAGTACAAATTATAATATGGAAATCGTGATTAGAGGGAAGTCACAGCCATCCGAGCAATAATGGGTCACAACGAACCATCAAAAGCATAACAAAGAGAAATAAATGATCAATGTAATTACAATCATAAGCATGACAAAGAGAAATTAACAATCAATATAATTGCAGTCAGTTAAAGCATATGATATCATCCATTTAAAAAAACAAATTGGTGGATAGGGAAAGTACTACCACCAGATCATACCAAACCTTTAGGATAGAAGTGAAATTTTGTAATCATGAAGTCAATATTAGGATAGAAGTGAAAAAAAGTCGTCATTGGCAACACAACCCACATATATAGATTAAGGCATATGCTCTAAATCACTTTTAGTAGTGGAAATCAAGGAGAACTATTAACCAATGCGAATAAAATAAATATAATAGCTATATAATTAAACAGGCAGTAATGCATCCGTAAAATGAGCTAGCTAGGAAATGCAAAAGCATATTAGGTTTTAGGGAATGCCTCACACAACAGAATAAAGAATACATCAGTCTTGAGCAAATTTCTATAAGTCTTGAGCAAATCAAAATTATTTTCACGTCCAAAATGGACCATATGTATTATCAATATTTTTGTCATTCACCATCACTAACAGGAGAGGAGAATAATCTGTTAGCATGTGAATTATTTTTGAAAAAATTCATTACCGCCTTTAAAGCAAGAATTATTTTCACACCTCCAGATATCGACCAAACCTCCAACAGAACATGATCAACCAGGTTGTTGGGAAACGAAAAAAGCTGAATAAGAGAAGGTGAACCAAAATAAAGTAGCACCTCACCATGTACTTGAATAAGCATGCATCAAGCCTCAACCTCTCTCCCGCAGACCGACCCAATCAAGCTGACTGAAATGATCACTAACCAGTTGCATCAAAACACAAGTATTTTAATTAGTGTGAGAACTATTAAAAGAATCTGTGAAAGAAGCAAAACCAAAGCATCATATGCAACTGAAATTACAATAACCACATAAATATTTGAAGTGTTCATTTTGCTAAAAAATGACAACAAAACTGGTTATCTGAAAGCAAAATAGACAACTGAATAAAGCATTATATGTGTTAAAGTAATGTAGCAGACCACATTGTTGGAAGTTAGTTTACCTGTATCTAACTACCTATAATATGAAACATCATGACCTACTACATGCTGCATTTTCTTACATAATGGGACTCCAGCATACAAATCTGCAAAAACTTCACAAATATTAGAAGGAATTGACCAAAGAAACTTGCCCCACCCAAGATACACGCTACACTTATGACATCTCTTTGAAGGAATTGACCAAAGGCGTGGAGTTTGTTTCCTATGATGGTCAGTGTGTTGTTTTAGATACATACATGTGAGCTGGGGCAGCGGCACACCCGAGCAACCCAGGCTATGGCCCCGCCGATGTGCAGTCAAATAAAGGTGAAGCAAGCTATTGAACAAATAGTAAAATATGGACATGAACCTGATACAATAAGTTGGATGTGAATATAGAAACAAAGTTTCCAGTGCTTATCTACCCCAGGCTGGTTGTTATCTTGGATTTCAATCTGCTACGAAATGAGAACCATCTGAACTCTTAGCTTATTTCCATTTGTCTCTGCACTGTTTCCTCGTTGCCTAAGCATTTGCTTCTGAAATTAGAAAATGATATAGCTTACAGTACTGAGACCTTTTGTGTTGTCAGTTTCAGAGTGAAGAAATATTGATGCTTGCGATAGGGTCTAGACTCCTACTCTAGTTGGCAATGAGCAAATATTTCCTTCTCTAATGGCACAAACAACTATAAAAATGAAAGCAGTATAAGCATCAGAATATCAGATGATACATAGCAGAAGAAAATGTGAGCACGAGTAGAACCGTACAAATCAGTTCATCCATGACGTGGAAAATCAAGAACAATTACCATTATTAGGTGCATACAGGAGAAGCAATAATAATTACCATTATTAAAAATTAAAGTGATATACACAACCAGTTCATGAGCTAGATTCCAGTGAAAGACTCAGCTGGTGCATGTACCATTCAATTACGACAATAGATGGACATGAGAAAAGGATATCTCGCAGTTGTACTTAATAGAGAGGACAAAGAAATGAACAAATAGCTCCAAGCATGATGAAAACAGGGATTTTATCTCACAGAATGAACTAACGAAAGCACATGGTGATTGCAGCCCCCACTATTTTTTTCTGTTCTCTAGGTCCCAGTTTTAGCCAGTTATACCAAACCTTATTTCTATTTTCCATGCCATTAGACATCAACAAAATACTAAAACAGGATAGAAAACCATGAAAGCCAAAGAATCAATTTACATATTCAGTGAATCAAAATATAAGTAGAAGAACACAAGTAAGGACTAATGGATCTCATTATGACAAATATGGAGTCAAAACAATGATTTGGAAGAGAAACATAATTTGGACGCCCAAATAAAAATATTCTGGTCAGAACCCCGCATAATATCATCGTATCACTTCCGAAAACAAATGACTATAGCCGCACTTCCGCCTATTGATGGATGTTAGTGGCACCTGCATGTTTATCAAATTTGGGGGTTGATGTGAAAGCTAATTAACACAATTACATGAAGATCTAGTTTTTTTAGGAATGATTCTACAAAATCGAGTAACAAATGGCTGCGACAAAGCAATGGTGTTTTACCAGAACCATGGGCAACACTTGAACATGAAGGGGATCGCAGGCAGAAAAAAATAATATCTAACAACGATAACCTTAAACTAGCCAGGATCTATACTATGCAGATATAGTAATACGGAGGAGATCGATATACATACCCTTGTAGACCGAAACGCGGGGATTACGCTCCCGCACAAGTGTTGTCGATGAAGCCGACGAAGACGACCTCAAGGTCGTGTAGAGGAAGAAGACCTCCGAGCACCACTAGCGTGGTACCTCGCAGGGATCCACACACGTACGGTGAAGACGACGACCTCCGGGCTCCGATCCAGGGACGAGCAGCGGAAGACTTGGACCGGAAGACCAGCAGCACGGCGGTGTGCGTATGGTGGAGATAACTTCACCTTGGCGCAACTCCAATGGAGGAATCACGTTTTCAAGGAGAAGAAGAGAGAGAGATTGGGTTCATTTGAGAGGGGCTCTCTCCCCCACTATATATAGGAGAAAGGGGGCACCCCACCTTGCCAAACCCCAAACCGCACCAACAAGGGGGAGGGAGGCCGGCTCCCTATGGGCCCCTAGGGCCCATTCGGCACCCCTTGGTGGGTTTGGCCCTTGGGAGGAAGTTCGGCCCCCATATGGGCCTTCTCCCCTCCGGGGAAGGCCCATTTAGTGGGCTGCATGTTTAAATACGAATTTAATCATTATAAATTCATTAAAATAATATTAATTCACTAATTAACATTAATTTAACATATATAAACAATTTCCTCTCTTCCGGAACTTTTCCGAAACTCTCCGAACTATCTTCGGTTCTCCGATACGACTTCGGATTCTCTCCCGGAACTTTTCCGGTGCTTTCTCTTTTCTAATTTCTCTTCCGGTAAACTTGTCGACTCCCCTTAAGTGTGCACTACAACAAAAGTGACACGTAGACACGTCATAATTTTGACGCTTTTACATTCGTCTCTACGTGAAAATCCACGCCGTGAGTAAAGACGATTTTTACGACGTTTTGCAGGTCGTCTCGCCGTGAAAATATTCACCGTTCCCGCTACGACTTCCCACCCGATCTGATCTAAAAAAACGCTCAAACTCTCATAACTCCCCTGATTTATCTTTCCCGTCTCCTACCTATCTCATAGTAACAAACAGATCTCATCTGTGGTAACCTATGGCCGCCGCCAGAGCGCCGCCTCTTTAGATCTCAGGCGGCGACGCATCTCCGGCGATCTATGCGCAACTCTCCCCGCCTTGCTGGTACCGGGTCTTTGTCCGCTACAGAACGCTGGTGTCGCGCTAAGAGAATCCCGATCCAGCCGGACTCGGTGCTCTCTCTGTTGTGATTTTCTCCTACTCCGTCTACAGTTCGCCAGCCGCCCAGTGGGGCGCAGCCAGCCAACTCTATGCAGTCGAGGCTCCACAGGTATGCTCTTATACTAATTTAATCTCAGCTTGCATCATTTTAGCCTGTATCTATTTGATTGGTACGTCTTTACAGTCTCTCAAATAACGATTGAACGTGCATCGATGAGATTTTTTAAATACGTATGTCATTCTTGTGTATTCTATAGAAATCGTTAGTTGTATGTGATTTGCTTAGACCAAGTGGATGGTAATTTACTAACCTGGAACTAGTTGTGTATTTAAAGGAACGCCTATATGAAGTTTGTGGAGCCTTCCAAGAACAACAAGCAGAAGTTACTACAAGTACAGTCTTCTGAAGCAGCGAAGTGAGACCGTGCGGGCCATGTCTTCAGCTAGTATTTTCAGGTTCAATTTAGCCCTGACTTTGTTTTATTACTTCACGTCTCATTAGATATGTAATTACATCGCTTAAGTAATTGGGACCAATGTGTATGGCTTATGGATATATTAGCTCAGGTTCTTCTGTACCTTTCAACATTGTTTCTTTATCCAGTCAATGCCGCTAACCCTTGTTTCTTTGGAAAGGCTTCAACTTAAATGCATCAAAGCTTCAAGTTGTACTGCCCAGAACCGAATTGACAAGGTTCTGAAGATCCAGCACAGGTATGTTGCTGCATCAGGCTTGGCTGCTCTTTATTTCTTAAAGCTAATAAGAATTGATAATGCTGCATGACTTAATAAGAAATTGATGTTGTTGCATCGCTTAAATAATCGAGACCTTGTGTAAGGCTTATGGATATATTATGTAGCATATAGTTTTCATCACTGTTTCCTTAAATTGTCTCCAGTCAATGCCACTAACCCTTGTTTCCTGATAGGCTTTAATTAAAATGCATCAAAGCTTCAACCTGTATTGCTCAGAAGCGAATTGATAAGGTTTTGAGCATGCATCAGAAGGATGTTGCTGGATCAGGCTGGTTGTACTTATTTCTTATAGGTAATAGGTAATGTAAATATGCAATTCTGAACTTAGAACAAATTCAGCAATGCTAGCTACCATTTTTTTTTTGAAAATGCTAGCTACCATTTTTATTATTAACACGGTAAAAGTTCTGTAAAATATTACAAAATGATGTTTTCCGTATTTATTTTTGTTCCTTTTTTTCTAACCCGAGTTAGATTGTACTCTGCAGAGTTAAGATTACTTCGAATTACCTTGATGCTTAGAAGGTTCATATTTTGGCCAATGTTGAACAATGCCTACTGTGATGCAAATGGTTTGTTGTTCACTTTCAATTTTTAAGACTAACTAAACGAATAATCTTTTCTGAAAGATGTCATATTTCATTCTTTTTGTAAATTTTTTGTAGAAAGCTGTATTGTCAAATTTAATGAATGACACTAAAAGACCACAAGGAAAAAAAAATCTGCATGAAGCAGTGAAGACTGAAGACCTGGCGGTGTTGAAGTACATGCAAAAGTTTAGATAGACTCCAGCTAGTTAGAAGTACACAAGTACTTCCAAGTTTTTTTTTTGTTTTTCCCCCTTTCATATGTACGTACAGTTCAGTTGTAAAATACAATTCTCGTTGGCTAATATATTGATTTCCCTACAATTCACTGCACAAGTCTACTGATTTGCAAGATGTACATATTTTCTCCTTTCACCATATGAGTTGAAATTTGGTCATAAAAAAAACAAAATTTACGTTCTGCCATTAGCACGCCCCAAAGCGTCTCAACAATTGGTAAAGACATCATCTAAGCGCAGCCTCTGGTCATATCCTACTACGTCTCAAAAGTCGTAGACATGCTTTGTGGAGGGTCTCAATTTTCCTAGACACGCTTTCAATACGTCCCTACAAATTTTGAGACGGTGGATAAGGAGACGTTCATATGACGCTTTCTGGAAACGACTCTACAGCCACCTAGAGGCGAAATAAAGCGTCTTTACATCTAAATTCAACGTCTCTATGTGCGTTCTGTGTTGTAGTGGTGTTACCCTAGCGGTTCGAGATCTCGCCAGACATGATCGAGACGCGCTCTCCGATCAATGACTAATTCGTGGACCTTGGATACCCAGAATTAATCCCTGTGAGATAACGAATAACTTTGTCGTTCGAACCTAGACGTCGAGTCTTAAACCTTTTGCCATGACGATACTTAGCGTGTCCGAGACTCGTTCATAGGTATTGCGATACCTAGCTTGATCTCGTTACCGACAACACTATCTTCTACTCGTCCATGATATTATGTCCTGGTGACCTAGTCACATGCTTGCAAGCTTATTTGACATAATCTCACCGAGTGGGCCCTAGAGTATCTATCCTGCTATGCGGACTGGCAAATCCCGCTCTTGATCCCTCGTCTCAACATACTCCCTTCCGATACCCGAGAGGGACACCTTTATTGTCACACTGTTAAGATATGACGTTTGATGCAATCAAAGTATCTTTCAGGAATAGCAATAAGAGTTGATCTCACGGTCAAAGGCGTAATGACTACGTCCTACAAATATTGGGTATGTCCATCACATCATTCTCCCAATGACATGACTCCATTGTCAACTGACATCAATGTCACATGATCGGGAAACCTCGATCATCAATTGCCCAATGAACTAGTTAGATAGAGGCTACTAGGGACCTGGTTGTTTATCTACCACACGCGTATTAATATTTCCGCTTAATACATTTATAGCATGGTATAAAACATATAATGAACAATTGAGATATGACGAATAAACTATCTTTATTAAGTGCCTCTAGGGCATATCTCCTTCAGTCTCCCACTTGCACTAGAGTAACACTTAATCTAGTTTACAACTTGGTAAAAGCTCAATACCCATAGCAACTTGGTGCATGCTTGTCTCGTGGAAGAGTAATACAGTCAACAGATCTCACAGATTGAGACCTATATGTGCTTTGCAACACTTCTATGTCACCTAGTTTGACATCATCCCGTATCTTACGATGATGGTGAAATATATCTTAGTCGATGGAGTGAGACTCGAACCTTCGCGTAGCATGGGCCTTAAAAGTCTAAGAGATCTATTATGGGGAACCACATATGCTCGGAAAACTGTTCAGTCCAATCACACTTGCTACTTCTGAAGTTGCCATATATTTCTATACCTATGTAGATTATGCGACAGTGCATTCATATGCGACTTCGCAAGCTAACCATGTCTTTCTTCAAAATAAAGGACATCTCCTATATGAGATTTCTAGTCGTATCATCGTAACCGTTTTACGGCAAGTTGTCTTTCCACTCTTACCCTTTACCAGAAAACATATCTTTAGTTCTCACAGACACTGAAGAATATACTTAACGTTTGTTCATTGATCCACACAAGGATCACTCTAGAACCCGTTCTTCAACCAAGAACTTGGGTCACACCAAGTCGAGCTTTCAGTCTGATAGAGTCTATGTCTGAGGCATAGAGAATGTCGAACATCATATTCTTTCATTAGCTATCGCTGAAAATGCCAAGATAAACTTAATATTTTTCCTAGTCATTCAAGCAAGAACCTTTTTCTTCGCTTGTTCTATTCTGAAACACTTCAGAATCTTAACCTAGGAAAATATTCCGACCTAATGTTATTAAGCCCCTTTTGATCTATACAATTATAGATCGGATGCCTAATACTCCTAACTTCATTTATAGAAAATTTAATCACTTAAATAATCCTTTATACTTTACTAGAGGATTGCCCCCTGCAAGATAAAGTTGGACGCTTTCTATTTTATCTTTTGCATATTTTACGTGGCTTGGGGCTGACGTGGGGCTGCCCTCCGACTATCCCACGGTGAGGATACCTGGGTCACGCCAAGACTGCAAAGGCCCAAGGAAGGCCCAGTAGAGATAGCGTATGGCCCAAGAATAGTCGGTTAGGTCATACGACTTGCCATATCTGTAAACGCCATCGGTGCCGTTCACCCGAGACCTAGCCTATTATATAAAGGCTAGGAGGGTTGCTCGTCCAAGGGACACACACGGACAGATCAATACGTGCATAGCCGCCATCACCAAACCCTAGCGAGATCGCATCTCGCCATTGTAAGCCACTCGCCATCAATACCAGACAAGCAGGAAGTAGGGTCTTATCCTCCGGGAGCCTGAACCTGGGTAAAACGCCTTGCTTGTCAGCCGTCGTGATCACCAACGCTCATCTCTCTCCCCCTCAATCAACCCGGGGTACACAACCCTGGGATTTGTCGAGTTACACCCTCGTCAACTGGCGCCGTCTGTGGGAAGGATACGAGCGTTGGAATCATGGTCGCACTGGCTCCGTCAACGAAGAAGACCGACGTCTGCATCACCCAGGAGCCAATCCGCTTCGGTTCCTTCGAGTACACCTTCCACCCGCCGGCCCACCGTTCGGTGTACGCCGATCTGCACGTAGGTATGTGCCTCACCTTCGGTACCATACACTACCTTGTAGACAGTCGTGGTGTATTCAGGTCCATGGCGATCGCGCCACGCGCGGCGACGACACCCGCATCTGCTACCACCGTGCCGTCCGCGTCGTCATCTGCCGTAGAGATCGCACCTACCGCGACTGTGGAGATCGCATCTTCGACTGCAGAACCCGCATCTGCATCGGCTACGTCAACTGCCTCAGTGGCCGTCACGCAGATCGAGTCTACTCCGACCATCTCGATCGCGCTGCCGGCAAAACCAAGATCTGCATCAACTTCGACTGCGTCGATCGCACCCTCGCGAGCGGCCAAGGTCGCGCCACCATCACCCGCGCTGCGCGCATCTTCATCGACCCGCCAAGTCTTCCCCAAGCCTCTCGCACTCGCGCCGAGGACTGCGAAGTCGCACTCCATGCCCGCGGCAAAGATCGCGGAATTTCAGAGAGGAAGACGCGGCAGCGACCGTGGTACTCACCACGTTGCAGCAATTTTCGACCCCGAGCCAGACTCGGACGACGGAAGCAGCAGCGGCAGCGTCCACACCCCGACCCAAGTCTACCTCGCGCAAGTCTTCATGGCTGGCCCGGTGCCGCCCGGGAACGACGACGAACCTGCGTACCCGCTCGAGGTGACCATGCCCGACCAGGTGACGAAGCTCATCATCACACGCGACATGGCAATCAGGGCCATGAAGCATGTCGACGACGGCACCTTCCCCCCACCAGACGCACCCCGGGAGGATCAGCTGGCAGTCCAGTACTTGCTACGCAAGGAAGGCGAACGACTTCGCGCGGAAAAAGCTGAACTCCTTCGACGCAGGAGGGAGGCTGACGTGTCAAGCGCCAGGAGGGCCGCCTACTCGTTTACCTCCTCCACAGAAGTCAACCAAGGAGCGCGACGCCGTAGAGCTCGCGTGCCCCTTATGACTGAAGCCGACCGAGGCAGGGTCACCCGTAACCTTGACTCATCCTTCGTAACTGAGGATGAGAACGGGATACCCGTTCCCAAGACAGCCGACGCCGCGCTCATGGCAGTCGAAACTTACCTGCGACTCACGCAGCCACCGGAGGGCGACGCGCGCGCCCTCCTCCACAAGCAACAAATCATGTCCATGAAGGCAATCGAAGATGCCTTGGCGGGCAAGGCGCCAAACGAGCAGGCACGAGAAGAGCGAGGCCGCCGCGCCCACGAGCCTGCAACACCCGCTGGCCCAGCGGCCAGGCAACTACGACAGCCACAACCAGGCGAAGACCTCCGCAACGTCATCGCGCAAAGGACGGTGGACCGCAACCGCACCCAGCGTACGACCAGCGCGACGAACCTGGACGATCAAGCCGACCGTGACTTTGAACCGTGTGGCGCCGGATGCTTCAGCTTCAACATCCGCGATACTCGCATGCCCAAGGGCTTCAAGCTCGCAGCTGGGACACCCAAGTACGACGGGAAACAAGACCCGCGCCTTTGGCTCGAAGACTATCTCATCGCCTGCACCTGTCAAGGCGGAACTTCAACCACGGCGATGCAGTACATCCAGCTCATGCTCACGGATTCAGCACGCGGGTGGCTCACCAGCCAGCCTAAGGACTCCTTCCGTACCTGGGAGGAATTCCAGGATACCTTCATCAAAAGTTTCCTTGGGACATACGCGAGGCCAACAACCTACATCGAGCTACAGGCCTGCAAGCAGGGGCAAGACGAGTCGCTCCGATCATACATCCAAAGATGGACACTCCTCCGCAACACTATGGAAGCCTGCTCAGAAGATCGGGTGATGGACGCCTTCATGCACGGCGTCTCCCGCCGCGACCTCCGCGAAGAATTCGGTAGGCTCCAGCCGAAGACCATGATCGAGCTCATGAAGGTGGCCAACCAGTGGGCAGAAGGAGAGGACTACGTCCGCGACACCTCCCCGAAGAACGACGCCGGACCAAGTAGCTGGCGAGAAGGACGTCAAAAGAAGAAACCACGTTTCACCAACCTCGACTCGATCGAGCTAGTAGCGGCGGGATACCAAACCCCCCGTGACGAGACACGCGATAGCAATCGCCGGTACGATCAAGGTCACCAATACGGCCGCAGCAGTAACCAAGATCGCCAGTTCGACCAAGGACAATACAACCGAAGCGGCAGCAGCATCAACCGCAGCGACGGGGGCCCAAAACGCGAGTGGAGACGCGCATTGACCCCAGCCGAGGAGCTAGCGCAACCTTGCAAGCATCACATGTTCCGCAACCCGGAAACGGGCAAATGGGGCGCCAACCACTTGTTGAAGGATTGTCGCAAAGCGCGCAAGATCTATGAGGCCATGCAGCACATCATCACCCCTACACCCGCACTGCTACCAGCCGCACAGCTCGCCATCCAGGCAGCACCCGCACCCGCGAACGCTGCCCCAGGACATGCGGCGGGAGCCTTTCCCCAACAGCAGCAGCAGCAGCCGCAGCACGAAGCCCAGCCGGCGGGACACGACGCGTACCCAGCCGCACGCGGACAGCTTAACATGATACAGAAGGGGCGCCCCTCAAACAGGGTCCAGAAGCTCATCACCCGCCAAGTCCTCCAAGCCACCACCTGCCCACGCGCAGTACCAGACTACCTGAGGGGGTCAGAAACACCGATCACGTTCTCCAGGGCAGACCACCCGCCGGCAGTACCTCGACCCGGACACGCTGCTCTGGTAGTCGAAGCTCTAATCGGAGATTACAATCTGAAGAAGGTGTTCATGGATGGAGGCAGCGGCCTTAACATCATCTTCGCTGACACTCTCAGAAGGATGAACAGATCGACAGAGAAGTTGCCGGAGTCTGAGACCACCTTCCACGGCATAGTACCAGGGCAAGCAATCACGCCCATGGGAACAATCACACTCGATGTTATCCTTGGAACACCCGAGCACTTCAGGAGGGAGTCGATTGACTTCGAGGTCGTCGACTGGAGGTCGCAGTACCATGCGATACTTGGGCGCCCAACCTTTGCCAGGTTCATAGCAGTACCTCATTACGCCTACCTGATGCTCAAGCTGCCTGGACCCAAAGGCGTAATCACAGTGCATGGTGACTTCGACCGCTCGAACAGTTGTGACCGCGAGTTCAGCAAGATCTCCGAGTTCTTCGGGGTTACAGAGCACTTCGAGGCGATAGCAGCCGACAACGACAGGACCATCTTCCCGGCCCGCAAGAAGCCAGCCAAGGACGCCGCCTTCAACACGAACGACGACACAGCGACCCATCAAGTCCATCCGACTGACGCCAGCAAGACGGTCAAAGTGTCGTCGAGTCTAATTCCCGCATAGGAAAGCGCGCTCGTCGAGTTTCTACGGGAGAACTGGAAAATCTTTGCATGGCAACCCTCCGACATGCCAGGGATACCCAGGAATCTCGCCGAGCACTCCTTAAAAGTCTACAAGGACGCAAGACCCGTCAAACAATCCATGCGACGCTTTTCCGGACCCAAACGGGACGCGATCAGTCAGGAAATCGACCGACTACTGCACGCCAAGTTCATCCGAGAGATCAAGGACTCAGACTGGGTCTCCAACCCTGTCCTGGTGGAAAAGAAGAAGACGAAGAAACTACGCATGTGCGTCGACTTCACCGCCGTCAACAAATGCTGCCCTAAGGACCACTTCCCGCTCCCGCGGATAGACCAGATCATCGACTCGACAGCAGGCTGCGAGCGCCTGTCTTTCTTGGACGCCTACTCAGGTTACCAGCAGATCAGACTGAACGTCAACGACGAGGAAAAAACAGCATTCATCACACCCGACGGTGTCTTCTGTTACCAGACCATGCCCTTCGGGTTGAAAAACGCCGGTGCCACATATCAGCGTACAATGCAAGCATGCCTCAAAGGACTCATCGGACAGATTGTTCAGGTCTACGTCGACGACATCGTCGTCACCACCCGCAAGGAAGATACCCTCGTGGCCGACCTCCGCAAGGTCTTCGCCGCACTCGACGAGTACCAGATCAAGCTCAACCCAGACAAGTGTGTCTTCGGCGTGCCAGCCGGAGAACTGCTAGGGTACCTCGTCTCCGCGAGAGGAATCGAAGCAAACCCAGAGAAGGTGCAAAACATACTCACAATGCCAGCACCGACCAAGCTCCGCGAGGTGCAACGCCTAGCCGGCCGAGTCGCAGCTCTCAGCCGGTTCATTAGTAAGTTGGGTGAGAAGGCTCTGCCTTTCTACCAACTGATGAAGAAGACGGACAAGTTCGAGTGGACAGAGGAAGCGCAGGACGCATTCGACCACCTCAAAAAGACCCTGACGACTTCCCCAGTGCTGGTGGCGCCGCTGACAAATGAGCCGCTCTACCTTTACGTCTCAGCCACCAACAGGGTGGTGAGCACGGTACTCGTAGTTGAACGAGAAGAAGAAGGGCACAGCCATCCTGTCCAGAGACCAGTCTACTACCTCAGCGAGGTTCTGACCCTGTCCAAGCAAAACTACCCGAACTATCAGAAGCTGGCCTACGGGGTCTTCATGACCTCAAGAAAAGTCGTCCATTACTTCTCCGAGCACCCGATCACGGTGGTAAGCTCCTCCGGGCTCTCTGACATCCTCACAAACCAACGTGCGACAGGGCGAGTCGCCAAGTGGGTTGTCGAGCTAGGGCCCTGGGGGCTGAAGTACGCTCATCCGAAGTCAATCAAAGCCCAAGTCCTGCCAGAATTCACCACCGAGTGGATAGAAGCTCAGCTGCCAGACGTGCCCGACTTGTCCAACGCATGGACAATGTACTTCGACGGCTCCAAGAAGTTCAGAACAGCCGGGGCAGGAGTCATCCTCATCTCCCCCAAAGGCGACAAGTTGAAGTACGTTCTGCAGATGGACTTCCCAACACCCTCCAACAACGAGGCAGAGTACGAGGCCCTAATCCATGGCATGCGGATGGCCAAAAACTGCGGCGCCACTCACCTCATGATTTACGGCGACTCCTACCTCGTCGTACAGCAGACTATGAAGGCTTGCGACGCCATCGCTGACAACATGATCGCCTATAGAGACCTGTACAACCAGCTGGAGGGCACCTTCGACGGCTGCGAGTTGCGGCACATTGGCCGCGAAAGCAATGAAGAAGCCGACGTCCTCGCCAACATGGGATCAGACAAGGTGCCAGTGCCACCCGGCGTTTTTCCTCGAGCGCATTACACAGCGGTCCATCAAGCTTCGACCCCAACCAGGTCCCTCCGCACCTTCAACGAGCACCGCCGACCCGCCAAGCAAGGAGAAGGAACCCATGGAGGTAATGCTGGTCGAAGCCACATGGACAGGACCATATCTAGCTTACATGCTGCACCAAAGGCTGCCAGTTGACCCAGTCGAAGCCAAACGCATCATTCGGCGCTCCAAGGGTTTCACCATCATCAACGGCGAGCTCTACAAGAGAAGTATCTCAGGAGTTCTGCAAAGGTGCGTAGATCCAGTCGACGGTCAAGCCATCCTGCTCGATATTCATGCTGGCATCTGCGGGCATCACGCCAGCAGTCGTGCCTTGGTGGCCAAAGCACTGCGAGCCGGATTTTATTGGCCCACAGCTATGCAAGACGCCGAAGACCTAGTAAGGAAGTGCCTTGGCTGCCAGGAGTTCGCCAACAGGCCACATGCGCCGGCATCCGCATTGAAGACCATACCACTAGCCTGGCCCTTCGCTCAATGGGGACTCGACATGGTAGGCCCGCTCAAGAAGTCCTCACCAGGAGGACATACCCATCTCCTGGTAGCAGTCGACAAATTCACCAAGTGGATCGAAGCCGTGCCTATCACAAGTTCGACTGCGTCATCAGCAGTTAACTTCATCAGGTCCATCATCTTCAGGTTCGGGGTACCAAACGGCATCATCACCGACAACGGCTCGAACTTCACAGCCGAAGAATTCAAGGACTTCTGCTCCGAACAAGGCATCAAACTCAGCTATGCATCTGTCTCGCACCCGCAGTCCAACGGGCAAGTCGAAAAGGCCAACGGCCTAGTCTGCAACGGCATCAAGAAGCGCCTGCGAGTGCCGCTGAGACGCGCCGCGGGCGCCTGGGTCGAAGAACTGCCATCAGTACTTTGGAGCCTGCGAACCACGCCAAACAGATCCACCCAGTACACACCGTTCTTCATGGTGTATGGCGCAGAGGCGGTCATGCCCTGCGACATCAAGTTCGACGCACCACGGGTGGTGGCCTACGACGAGTCCGACGCAGAAGAAGCACTCGAAGACGACATGGACGTCCTGGACGAAGCCCGCGACATCGCCCTTGCACGGACAGCCGTGTACCAGCAAGACCTGCGCAACTACCACGGACGGAGGCTGCGGCCAAGAGCATTCGTCGCAGGCGACCTAGTCCTTCGCCTCAAACAGAAGAAGGTACACAAGCTCGCCTCTCCGTGGGAGGGCCCGTACATTGTGACAGAAGCAATCGGCGGCGGAGCTTACCGCCTGAAAGACTCGAAGACAGGAGCAGTCTGCAGCAACCCATGGAACGTCGCACAGCTTCGTCATTTCTACGCCTAGTCGACTCCCTCGTTGTACCAAAATCAGCATGTCAAGGCGGCAGGTTTCAGACGCACTCTTTCCCTTACCAGGGTACCTAAGGGGACTGGAAGGGTTTTAATGAGGCGGCCTGCTCGCAAAAATCAATACAGTGATTTGCAGAACAAGCTCTCCACTTTACTTTTTCAGTCAAAAAGCAACTTCAAACCTAGGCCGCCACTCGAACCACTCGGGGGCTGCGCCATACAGGTCAAACCAAAATCCTAGGCCGCCACTCGAACCACTCGGGGGCTGCGCCATACAGGTCAAGTCCAAATCTTAGGCCGCCACTCGAACCACTCGGGGGCTGCGCCATACAGGTATCACTTGAAAAACCTAGGCCGCCACCCGACGCACTCGGGGGCTGCGCCATACAGGTCAAGTCCAAATCCTGGGCCGCCACTCGAACCACTCGGGGGTTGCGCCATACAGGTCAAGTCCAAAATCCTAGGCCGCCACTCGAACCACTCGGGGGCTGCGCCACACAGGTATCACTTGAAAAGCCTAGACCGCCACCCGACGCACTCGGGGGCTGCGCCATACAGGTCAAGTCCAAATCCTAGGCCGCCACTCGAACCACTCGGGGGCCGCGCCATACAGGTCAAGTCCAAATCCTAGGACGCCACTCGAAACACTCGGGGGCTGCGCCATACAGGTGTCACTTGAAAAAGCCTAGGTCGCCACCCGACGCACTCGGGGGCTGCGCCATACAGGTCCATGTCAAAAACCCTAGGCCGTCACCCGGCGCACTCGGGGGCTGCGCCATACAGGTATCATTCGAAAACCTAGGTCGCCACCCGACGCACTCGGGGGCTGCGCCACAGGTGTAAAGTTAATACTAGGATGCTACCCGACGCACTCGGGGGCTGCGCCCATCTCAGTTTACATACACTGATATTTACACTTGGCAAATCTGCCTTTTCGAACTAATGCTGTACAACGGAAATCTGTTACTCCTACTCTGCAGGCTCATCCTTTGGGGCATCGAGTGGCCCTACAAGACGCTCACTCAGCCTCTGGACCTGCCGAATCATCTGACGAGCAGGCGACAGAGTCTCGGCGTAATCGTCTTCCTCAGGCAAGCCACCTAGCAGCCTTGACAGAGCGAGGTTCGGCCGATGCAGTCGGACGTACGCCAACGCCACGTTCGCCCCGGCAACGAGTTGGGCGTTGACAATCTCCTTCAGCGCACCACCTTCGCGGAACCTCTCCAACAACGTGGCTAACTTGTTGGGCTGCCCATTGTGCGGAAAGAACACCCGGTGGATCTGCCAGAGAGTCTTCCTGCACCCCTCCAGGAGAAGAGCAGCTCGCCAGGTGCGGTCCAGCATACACGCAAGGATCCGCCCCTTAGACGCATTCGACCAAAAATGGCGCGCCTCGAAAGTGTTACTCGCGGCTTCTCGGGCGACCCGCTCGTTCACCCGGGTCTGCTCAGCTTGCCAGTCAGGGTTCACGTCTGCATCAAAACACTACAATCAGCACATCGCAAGGAAGAGGAAGCCAAAGATCAGCGCTAAGAAGACCAACCTTGCAGTTGTCGACTGATCAAGTCGATTTCTCCAAGCAGGAATTCCTCACGCTGAGAGAACTCTGCAACAGGACGCGACCTAGAACGCTCCAGTTCCAACTCAGCACGCTTCAGCTTCGCCTCGAGCTCAACCACCTTGTTCTTCATATAGGTGATCAACCGTTGGTCGTTCGCACTTCGTGCGGGAGCCGAAGTCGCTTGACGAGGGCGAACAGCAGGCTCAGCCAAAGGAGTGCCTTCTTCATCACCCGCGCCGGTCGCCGCAACAGCTGGAGTGTCCTCGCCCATTTCAGGCTGCCAGGAATCGACAGTGTCAAAACAGATAAGGATTGCTTCTCATTCAAGCCAAAGTCGAAGGAAAGCATTCACATTTCAGCGTTAATATGATTCAAGGCCAGAATACCCGCAAAATACAAATTCATTACAGACAGCAGACTCAAAAAGAAGACTACAAGACTACTACACTACAGACTCCGACTGGGAGCGACTCTTCCTAGCAGCAGCCGCTTCGGCTACCTTGGCAATCCTCCTCTCGAAGGTTGCGACAAGCTTCGCGGCCAGCTGACTCGCCTGCGCCTTCACCCCGCCAAGGGACGCGGTCTTGCCGTCAGGTTTTCGAGGGAAGTCGCTGACAACCTTCTCAAAGTCGCCAGCAACTTGATGACCAAGAAGAAGCTGGAAAGTGAGCTCGGAGCCGCGTACCGTCTGCGCCCGGGTGAAGTCCGCGATGGTGGTCGCATTGTCTTCGAAAGGCGCCGCGAGTGCGTCCACGACAGCTGGTGGCGACCTGCTGGGGAAGATGCTCCGGTGCACAGTCGCCAGCGCCCCAGTCGACTTCTGCAGCGCCGTCGTCGACTGCTGCAGTGCGGTCGAAGCATACGCGCAGACGCGGTCGAGGAACCCGACAGCGTTCGCCAGGTCGACATCGTCGCTAGACGTGCCCTCCGGGGGAGCGCCTCCGCATTTCTCTGAACAAGGGAAAGGAGTCAACTCAATCCAAATTCAACAACTATACAAGTAAGCGTCAAGCCGAAAAACTTACGTCCAAGGACATTGGCGAGTGCGAGCAGGCGGTCGACCTGGGTCTTCTCCCGGTTGTCCCGATCACGCTCGCGCTCCTGCGACTCGTGTAGCGCCTTCTCCAGCTCCGCCTGAGCCTGAAGCTTCTGCTCCAACTCCGCGGCTCGCCTCGTGGCCTGGTCCAGGGAGATGCGCAGCTGATCCCTCTCCTTCTCCAGGCGAACGAAGGCAGCGGCTCCCTCAAGCTGCTGGCGGTAATAAGGCTGCAAACAAACAAGCATATATAAAGTTGTGCCCGACTATCCTAGTCGCCCACACCTTCGGGGGCTACTCCCATCGGGAGCGCTGTTCGCGCACCCGATGCAACTGCGGAAGAACTAGTCGAGAAGTACTTACATGGTCCACCAGCTCAGCATCCGACGAAGTCGCCGCGGCAGCATCATGTGGCGCCATGAAGTCACCAGCCCGCGCGTGCTCCCCGGCCACCTGCACAGCTCGCTCGACTGAAGGGGCGGACGTGTGCTCCACTTCATGTGGAGGGGAACCGGTGCCACCAGAATGACGGCTGGCAAAAGATGCAAGAAAAGTTCGAAAAAGAGAACCCGCCAGTCGGAAAGCAAACTCGACACAAAAGAACCAACATGACTAACCTGGTGACTTCGACGCCATCGTCGCTTCCCAAGGAAACGGAGGCCATCCTGGCGAACTCGAGCGGCGGCGCAGAACTGACAGGAGGCGCGGCCATAGGCGCGCTCCAGTCGCCCAGGTTCTTGGCACCCGAAGACGACGCATCATCCTCCTCCAATTCTGCAGTCGCATCCTTTGCTGGGGAGGAAGCAGTAGCAGAGTCGCCGCTTTGCCGCTTCTGTTTCTTCCGCAGCGGCTCCTCGTCATCCTCATCCTCCTCCACTTCCTCACTCGGGGAGATGGCGGAAGGAAGGTCATCCTCATCACCTTCCTCTTCAAGGAACGTCGCCTCGTCGTGGGGTCCATTCTCCATGAGTGGAGGAAGGCTAACAAGGGAGGAACGACCCTGCAAACAAAGTGACAGTCGAATCAAGAAAAAGTGAATCAAGAAAGCAAGCAAGGGAAAAGACAGAAGCCTACCTCAGGAACAGGGTTCGTCGACCCGTAGACTGCGACCGGGCACTTGACGTTGCAGGGGTCCGCGGCTCGGAGACTTGTGATGCTCCTCACCTTCAGCTCCACCTCCTCGTCGTCGGGTTGCGGGTCGCCAACGACCTCGTGCGCCCACATCGGGTGAGGGCGAGCACGGAGCGGCTGCACTCGAAGCCTGAAGAAGGTGCCGATGAGGTGGACGCCACCCGACTCGCGCCCCAAGGTCTTCAGCAGGTGGCGCAGAAGGCTCAGCAGCGGCTTGACGGCTTCCTTCTCCTCCTTCACGAGCGGGTGCGCCCACGCGCACGTCTTCCGCAACTCACGCTCGCCGTCGAAGTCAGGCAGCCCGGCTTGGTCGCACCTGACGTAAAACCACCTCTTCCGCCAGCCTTGGACGGAGTCCGACTTCTTCATCTGGAAGTACGAGGTGTCACCTCGCACCTGGATGCCGAAGCCGCCAACCGGGTACGCCAACCCGCTCTTCCCCACGTTCTTCCTGACAAGGAAGAGAGACTTCCACAGGGCCCAATGGGGGGCGATCCCCATGAAGCACTCGCAAAGCATGATAAAGCTCGCGATGCTCAAGACGCCATTGGGGGTCAGATCATGGATCTGAACCCCATAGGCGTACAGGAGACCACGAACAAAATCGTGGAGAGGGAACCCGAAGCCCCGTGGAAGGAAGTCCACGAAGCAAACGCGCTCCCCCTCCCGAGGGGCAGGGTATACCTCCTTCCCAGGCGCGCGCACCGCCGCCTGGTCCGCCAGCGGCAGCAGGCCCTGCGCGCGAAGGACCTCCAGCTCCGCCTTCTTCACCGACGACTTCTGCCAGTCGCCGTCGGGTTTCTTCATCGCCATTGTCCCGGCGGCGGCGGCGGTGCTGGTCGTGGCCTTCGTCTTCTTCATCGTCTCGGCGAAGGTGGAGAGAGGAACAGGCAAGAGCTCAGAAAGGGGCAAGAACGGCGCAGGAGAGAAGACGATGGCAAATGGAGAAGATGACCTTTTCCCCGTCGCGGTACAGTTTTATACTGCGCGCCGCAGTCCATCCCAGCCGTTCCCGAAGGAGCTGTTCTCCGCAGCTCCATCCAGCCGTCCACGTGTCGCACGGAGAGGCAAACCGTCGCCTCCCATTCCGTCCACTACGCGCGAGGATCAAGGCACCATCATCACGCCGCGAAATTTTCGCGCCCACGACAGAAGAAAAGCGGTCAATGCTACCTGCAGTAAACG
Organism: Poa annua; assembly: GCA_026929855.1. Lineage (NCBI taxonomy): Eukaryota > Viridiplantae > Streptophyta > Magnoliopsida > Poales > Poaceae > Poa > Poa annua. Next base: position 61,986,259 of record CM049438.1, on the reverse strand, counting down.
CTGACAGTGGGGCCACTTCCGTCATGTCTAATCGGACGCAGAGGCGTGCTACGAAGCGTCAGCTCTGACGCCAGCAACACAAGTGCATGAAGTAAGCCGCAGCGCAGAGGAAGAACTCGAACAAATCATTCAGGTGACCTTGAACGTGCACGTAAGCTTGAGAGCTGAATTTCTACGCCAGGTAAAGAACTCGAACGCATAATTCGAGTGACAGGTAAACCCAGTAAGCTTCATAGCTGAAATCACCTCAGTAAGCCACAGTGCTGCTGCAAGGACTCGAACCATGCAAACGGGTTGCAAGAAGACTCAGTAAGCTTCACAAGCTGAATTAATTGACAGAACGCCGGCAGGCTGAACAGAAACAAGTCAAAGACACGACTTCAGTAAGTCGGTTACATTTCTTACTCCCATCGGGAGTCGGCTTTTCGACTGAAGGAAAACGAGTTCAACCTCAACTACAAGCAACCCGGCGGCGTGCCCAGGAGAAAGGAGTCCTTTGCCCGACTCTGCGATTCGACCAAGCACTCGGGGGCTACTGACGTGGGGCTGCCCTCCGACTATCCCACGGTGAGGATACCTGGGTCACGCCAAGACTGCAAAGGCCCAAGGAAGGCCCAGTAGAGATAGCGTATGGCCCAAGAATAGTCGGTTAGGTCATACGACTTGCCATATCTGTAAACGCCATCGGCGCCGTTCACCCGAGACCTAGCCTATTATATAAAGGCTAGGAGGGTTGCTCGTCCAAGGGACACACACGGACAGATCAATACGCGCATAGCCGCCATCACCAAACCCTAGCGAGATCGCATCTCGCCATTGTAAGCCACTCGCCATCAATACCAGACAAGCAGGAAGTAGGGTCTTATCCTCCGGGAGCCTGAACCTGGGTAAAACGCCTTGCTTGTCAGCCGTCGTGATCACCAACGCTCATCTCTCTCCCCCTCAATCAACCCGGGGTACACAACCCTGGGATTTGTCGAGTTACACCCTCGTCAGGGGCTTTCGTAAATAGAACAGGTTTCATACCTACGAACCTGTTACCACAACAACGATCAAATAATTGCATGTTTATTCATCCCTTTCGGGCCCTCCATTGAAAATGCAAAGCCAACTAAAGAGAGAGAGATAGACACCCGCCAGCCACATATACGGTAAAAGCCGCATGTCAGTTGTGGAACCAGTCTCGCGTAAGCGTACGCGTAAAGTCGGTCCGGGCCGCTTCATCAACTCAATGCTGCCGACAATGCAAGTGCACGCGAGATGGTAGCAAATAAAAGAACGATGCCCCCGTGATAAACACGGGTTCTAAAAGCGTACAACTATATCTACGCATAGATCGGCTCTGATACCACTGAAGGGGATCGCAGGCAGAAAACAAAAAATTTGTAACAACGATAACCTTAAACTAGCCAGGACCTATACTATGCAGATATAGTAATACGTAGGAGATCGATATACATACCCTTGTAGACCGAAACGCGGGGATTACGCTCCCGCACAAGCTTTGTCGATGAAGCCGACGAAGATGACCTCGAGGTCGTGTAGAGGAAGAAGACCTCCGAGCACCACTAGCGTGGTACCTCGCAGGGATCCACACACGTACGGTGAAGACGACGACCTCCGGGCTCCGATCCAGGGACGAGCAGTGGAAGACTTGGACCGGAAGACCAGCAGCACGGCGGTGTGCGTATGGTGGAGATAACTTGACCTTGGCGCAACTCCAATGGAGGAATCACGTTTTCAAGGAGAAGAAGAGAGAGAGATTGGGTTCATTTGAGAGGGGCTCTCTCCCCCACTATATATAGGAGAAAGGGGCACCCCACCTTGCCAAACCCCAAACCGCACCAACAAGGGGGAGGGAGGCCTGCTCCCTATGGGCCCCTAGGGCCCATTCGGCACCCCTTGGTGGGTTTGGCCCTTGGGAGGAAGTTCGGCCCCCATATGGGCCTTCTCCCCTCCGGGGAAGGCCCATTTAGTGGGCTGCATGTTTAAATACGAATTTAATCATTATAAATTCATTAAAATAATATTAATTCACTAATTAACATTAATTTAACATATATAAACAATTTCCTCTCTTCCGGAACTTTTCCGAAACTCTCCGAACTATCTTCGGTTCTCCGATACGACTTCGGATTCTCTCCCGGAACTTTTCCGGTGCTTTCTCTTTTCTAATTTCTCTTCCGGTAAACTTGTCGACTCCCCTTAAGTGTGTTACCCTAGCGGTTTGAGATCTCGCCAGACATGATCGAGACGCGCTCTCCGATCAATGACTAATTCGTGGACCTTGGATACCCAGAATTAATCCCTGTGAGATAACGAATAACTTTGTCGTTCGAACCTAGACGTCGAGTCTTAAACCTTTTGCCATGACGATACTTAGCGTGTCCGAGACTCGTTCATAGGTATCGCGATACCTAGCTTGATCTCGTTACCGACAACACTATCTTCTACTCGTCCATGATATTATGTCCTGGTGACCTAGTCACATGCTTGCAAGCTTATTTGACATAATCTCACCGAGTGGGCCCTAGAGTATCTATCCTGCTATGCGGACTGGCAAATCCCGCTCTTGATCCCTCGTCTCAACATACTCCCTTCCGATACCCGAGAGGGACACCTTTATTGTCACACTGTTAAGATATGACGTTTGATGCAATCAAAGTATCTTTCAGGAATAGCAATAAGAGTTGATCTCACGGTCAAAGGCGTAATGACTACGACCTACAAATATTGGGTATGTCCATCACGTCATTCTTTCAATGACATGACTCCATTGTCAACTGACATCAATGTCACATGATCGGGAAACCTCGATCATCAATTGCCCAATGAACTAGTTAGATAGAGGCTACTAGGGACCTGGTTGTTTATCTACCACACACATATTAATGTTTCCACTTAATACAGTTATAGCATGGTATAAAACATATAATGAACAATTGAGATATGACGAATAAACTATCTTTATTAAGTGCCTCTAGGGCATATCTCCTTCAGAACATTCAAATAACCGGCATGTAAGGTCTTCCTGGCAGCAGAACCACACCTAAAGAGAGGGAGTAAAACACAAGGTGAAGAGTTAGACAAATTTGGTATGCATCATACAAATTGTGGGCATAGTTTTTAAAAGAAAGTAAAGGAAGTGGGTAAAGAAGAATGAAATGGAGAAACACAATTCAATCTTGGCAATGAGCAATGATTTACACCAGGAGATGGACAATTAAGAAGAGCACAAGCTCACTCGAAGTTCATAATGGATAATCAACCGTGTGCAAGATAAAGTAAGTAACTGGTTTGTACACATAATAATATCACAAGAAATCCACCAGAAAAACTGGTCCTTCTTTTTATTTCTTCTGCTAAAGAGTGCACGATATGCAGAGGAAGAAAGAAATTCAGGTAACAAAGGGACATACCAGATCAACCTCAAATGCCCATGCTTCTTCCACAAAAAGTTCTACACAAACAAAGATGAGACGGCCAGGGGTTAATTTGGCCATGCAACCCAGGATGTGATGAGTCTCCACCACATTGTCATCTAAAAATGAAAAAAATTGTCATTAATCTCCACATTGAGGTCAGATTTTTTGTCATTACTCTAGTCTCCGCATTATGATTTGAAATATCTAAAACGCACCAATGTAGAGAACATAACAGGGAGGCTAGATAGCTTGCGTGCACATATTTTCAAAATATTCACTCGGCCAAAATGGTTGAAGCGGCAAGATCTCTAGCAAACTGAATCTTGACATCACAGTAAGGTAATGGAATTAAGGAATGAATACAATTTTACATCAGCTACACATATTGCTTTGTGTTAGCTATCATCCTTTCAACCCAGATAATTGTAATGAGGGTAATTTATAATACTGTCTTATTAACATGTTTCTATATAGTGTCACTCTGGATTCGTTTCATATTCTCTGTTTTGATTTGTACTACGGCATCATTGCCTTTGTAGATTTCGCTTATGCATGCAGCAAGCCTGATTAATGGCCGGTAATAACAATTATAAAAAGAACATGTGGATTTCTGTTAACACTTTAAAATATTTAGATTGTATCATGGGAGAACCTGGAAGGAATCGAAGGAAGTGATGCTTTTATTTTGTGGATGTGGATCCATGCATCAACCTCAAATTCTTCAGCGCTCCACTGCGAAAAAACAAAAAATGAAACACAAATCAGTATGGTTTGAGATATCCCGTCGTGCAGCCCGAGCTCATCGTCGGGGAGAGCATGTGTAGCGCAGATGCAAGATCCGCGGCCTCTACCGTGGCCCCTCCCTAGTGGTGCTTGTGCTGGTGTAGGAGAGAGAGAGAGAGAACCTGTAGGCCGCCCGGCGGTGCAGGATGGAGAACGCTGTGCTCAGCTCCGACGGTGAGGATGGAGAATCCGAACTCCTCCCGCCGATGCGCTTTACCCAGCGATGGAGATGGCGACGACTCGATCGGATGGGCTCCAGCACCTGCTCCTCCCCGTGACGGCGCCCTGCCTCTCCCGCTGGCCTCCAGCCGCTCTTCCCGGCGACGAATCTACATGGGCGTGAAGAGCCCTGCACAGCAGCGGGCAGAGGTCGGGGGAGAGGAGCGAACTCTCTCCTCCACTCGTTAATAATCAGAAGGGGAAAAGAGCTACGCGGACAAGAAAATTACCAAATTTAATAAAAATACTGCCAAAATAAATTACCAGACCACCCAATTTGGACCTAAACTGCAACATGAATTAATTCCTAATCAATATAAGTGTCTAATTCTTATCCAAGTCCCAAAACTGTTATAGAAGAAAAGAAGAATCTTCCAATACAAATAAGCACAACCAAAAATCTGAAGGTCCTTGCAGGTTTTACAGTTTGTTCAGAATGCATGAACTAACTTGGAATTGTAAAGCGAGCTGACGTAAATGGTTTAATGGTTGTTATAATAAGCATCAGCATACTCCCTTTGCTTGCTGCACATTCTTACTTAATCTTTAAATATACGTCTCATATGTCTTGCCTACAGATTATTCTAGGACCAGAAGCAATTATCTTTGCAAGACCCGACAAAGAGAAGAAGCAAGGTCCTATTGACAAATCTGGTAGCCGTTAGATCACCCCTATGGAGATAAAGGGAGCACCGAAATTTAACAGCACGTACCTAACGCCGTTCACCCATATACGAGCGAAATTATAGCAACCATACATCCCTCGATCCTTTCCTGTCCCCACCTCCCGTCTCAGTGCCCCTCTTTCTCGACCTGACCCAACTCCTGTCCGTCTCCCCATTTTCTCCTGTCCAGGACGGATCAGCCCCACCGACCACCCAGCTTCTAGCAATCCCCTACAACCTGCGGTGGCGCCTCAGGTGTGCACCGGATCTGGATCGAGATGGCGCCGGCGACGCCGCGCCGGTCCACCCGTGGAGCTTGTCTGCCACGATGGATTCAAGAGGAAGGTGATGCGGCCACGATGGAGATGGCGGCTGAATCCCCGATCCGGCATCCGTGCGTCGATGACGGTAGCGGCAGTACTGGATGATCCCTACTCTGATTCGGGAGCTGGAGCCATTTTTTTCTTACCATATATGTAGGTGGTTCGGATCTACGAGCTGGTGTTCTTTCTTTTTCTTGCTGATAGATCCAAACTCTGCTATTTGTTCACTCGTCAGTTCGGACCCTCAGTTTGATCCGTGATGTATTTTGGTGAATATCTCTCCTCCACTAACTTTTGCTTGCTCTCTCGCCGGATAGAATATTGTTTATCCATCGATTTGTTTTGTTTCCTCTCTATTGGAGTCACGAACAGGTCGGAGCTGCTCGGCAGGTGTTTCTGTTATTGTCCGACAGAACTTCCGATTTGTTCAATCAAATCTCCAAGGATATAAAATGCACTGTCTTAACTCTGCTATTTGTTCGGCAGCTCTGCTTATTTACTTTAGCCTCTTTTGAGAGATGTAAACTCTGAACCTTTTTTACGCTACAATAAATAGTCGTGTACATCAATCGATGCAGAGGCGGGGATCATCCGTTTTTTTTTAAAAACTGTGGTTTTCCCATGGCTTTTTCATTTTTTCATCGGGATGAAGACGATCTAGAATTCTTGTGTTTATGCCTAGGATCTTGTTGGTTCGGATTTCTGAAATAACTTAAACTATTTGAAGAGCAGTTTTGCTGTCAGCGGCTGGGATTAGCCATGTACGGAGCAGTTGTGTTGCTTGTTGTATGATTCAGTTCCACTGAAGTTAAGTCTGATCATGTAGCTGCAATTACTCTACTTCATGGGAAAAAAATCTATGGTTCACCTTTCCACTCTAATTTTTCAGTTGTTTTCATTATTTTGTTCCTTTTTTTCATTTTTCGTTCTGGTTTCAGATTTTGTCATGTATTTGGTGTCCAAATAACTTATTTTCTTGCTATATATATCTAGCAATTTGGATGGGAAGAACTATCTGTATTGTTCTCTTGTTGTGGTTTTATGTGTTTGAGTTGTCTTGTTTTTTTTTGAAATTTCTATTTGAGAGCGAGTTGTATTAGCCATGGGAAATTGTTGTCTATTATTTTTTCAATTCGTTACTAATCGGAAATCATAAAGTGCAAGAAATTGTTCCTGTTTTTGATGTCGACCAATTTCTCAATTTGAAGTGTCGCTTCTTAATCTTTTTGTTTGCGATAAAAGTGTCTTGGTAATTCTATGTAGATTATTTACTCGCAGATCAGCCATATTTTGTTTGTAAATTTCTGTACAGTCGTGGCTTAGCATAGAAAAAACAAGGACAACTTTATTCCCTCACTAACCAGCACCATTTAATCTTGGTTACACTTTATTACGCACTCATCAAGGCAACCATACTAGCAAGAACATCGTTCAAAATAAGAAAAGAAATACTATCTGATCGGTATGGAGAACATTGTTTTAGAATATGCAAAACAGTGTTTCGTTTCAAACCTATATGACACGCTTTATGCTAAAGGCAAAACAGTTATCTGTCCCAAAAGATTCTCATCCGTACGTAAAACCATCAGGCTCTACGTGTAATAGCACAGATGCCGTTAACGCATGCAGGCACTATCCGGTGCATATCAAACCATACAGATCTAATGCTACCCATATCCAACGGCTCGTTCTCATATATATATATCAACGCGGATTTTCTACCATGGTAGCTACCTATGCACCCCTTTGTGGTCGTTGGATATGGAGAGTAGTATAACACCTATGTTTTCCTCCGTTGGATAATGTGTTCTCAATGATTAGATGCCAAACGATTTTCCGTCCATGGTAACAGCATTGTTTTCCCCGTTATGGCCTCACGACGTTTTGTGTTCATGACGTGCATGGTGTTTGCTGGTTTGTTGGGTGGATGCGTAACATTTTGAGGAGCAAAATATTGTTACTCTATTTTATAACAACGTGTGGGTGTCTCAAAAATCAAAACTGTACACACAAACGATTCTTGAATAATTGTGGCAGAGGACTGAAAAAATAATGTACCTAGCTGCAAGATATTTTTGCATAAACTTGACGACAATAAAATCAAGTAATAATAGATTCCATTAATTGCTGTCCGAGAAAGAATTCTTCACAACATTTACCCAGATCATTGTTAGAAAGTTACCCTAATTCACTGTTAGATAGTTTGCTACGATGGGATAACAAAAGGTTGTTTTAATTAGCTCGTAAAACTCATGATATTATTTTTTTAACTTGTCTGGACTAGTAATTTTGGTGCTTTACCAGTAATCCAAAATATCATAACCAATCAAGAAACAACATCCCATATTTTCTGTAAAACTAACTTGGATGAACATGAGATTTGGATTAAAACAAATCATGAGATAATTAACAGATCTTTTCCCTCCACATGGGACTTAGGATCGGGAACACAAAAAAATCAACATCAATGGATTCCGTCAAACGGTGTAGAAGAAACAAAATCGAAAAATAAGAAGCAAATCCTGATCCAGAAAAAAAAAACTCGTCATGTGTGTCTCCGTCCCGGCTTCTCCTCCTGCTGCTGATGCCGCCTCCTAGACGCTCGAGACGACCGGCAAATCCCAGGCTGCCCCGACAGTAAACCGCGAAAACCGCCGCCGCCTCGCCCATGCCCCTCCTAGAGCTTCCCTGCATTTGGGAGCTGGTGATGGACGGGAGGTGCGCAGTGCAGGAGATGGTCGTACCGTCACGATTTGGGGTGGACGCGGACCACTGTCTTCCCGAAGCGATAACGATGGCCGAGCTTCAGGATGTAGAGAAGTCGGCCCGCAATGCATCGCGGTAGGGGGCCCCGCGCCGCTGGCCTGCTCAGCTCATGGTCGACGCTCCTGTGCATGATCAATTATAGATCTAACACACAGTAGTAATCTACAAACCTGTCTTTAGAGAAAAACGAACCGGTGAATCTGCCTTCAGAAAAGAAAACTGGTGGTTACCAACTCACAATGCACTTGGCTCTTCCTTAAAAAAAATGCACTTGGCTTCAGCGTGGTCACCATGAAATACTCACATGAATCTTTGGAGACACTAATCCATCGTGCTAGCTCCAAAAATTTCAGGAACATAAAAAAATATCAACTAATCCATCTGAAGCACATATTTTCGATAGAGAACTTTCGGTAACCATTTTTCTGCTCATTTGCAGACCATTAAGGAAAATATAACAGGATATATCATGAACCGTATTCGATCCAAAACCAAAACATCAGTTCAGATCATGGATAAAACTGGAATCTGAGATAGAGCTAGCATGGAAGAAAAATAAAATCGATGTACGCATGTGCCTGTACCACTCTGAATGCATATAACACGATATGCTTCTGTTCTTTCGCTACTGCAAGAACACTTATATGGCGAAAAACAAAACAGAAACGAGAAAAAAAAAGGCCTATCCAAACGTTTCCAAACCATCAAGTACGGTCTGAAATGCCATTCCAATTCAAGATCACAAAATATATACAACATGTCGATCTAGATCATGAACGTTATTGGAATACAAAACAAACCGAGAAGATCTAGAAAAAAAAATGCGTGATGGGGAGAGACGGACATGTTCGGAGGAATAAAATCCGTTATCCGAAGAGCGCCAGAACACGCTTGAAACCTGGATGACAAAAAAATTAGATCTGGATTAATAACACACCTTGCACAAAAAATTAAACATGGACATGATACGCTCAAACAGTGAAACAAAATACAGATCGAAACGGGAAAGAGACGTCAATCAAATCAGCTAAAGAAAAATTGGCCGGTGGGAGGCACGGCTTGCCCAAGCGAGGCCTAGGCCGCCGAAGGCCTAGTCGAATCACCCGCCTGCACGCGTAAGGGGGCGGCGGACTCGTAGGTGGATCCTGAGCTCTCCTGTCCTCGCTGGCCCGGCTTCCCTCCTATCTCCCGCCGGCCAGATCCGAGGCGCCCGGCCGCCGGTGCCGCAGACGGTGATTGGGGACTGCCCTCCATGGATCCGGAGCCCCATGGCCGTAGAAGCATCATAGCCGGAGCAGTTCTTGCCGGAGAGGCTCTGATCCGGAGCCCCCATGCTGTCTCTTTTTCCTCTCCGCCCCGTCTTCTCTGGAACTCGTGGACGGTCTGCTCCGACGCGGCGGCGTGGCGCCGTGGTCGGGAAGGAGCGCCCGCGATAGGAGGGGAGAAGAGACGGGAGCAGCGAAGGGAAAAGGAAAGAGAGAGAGATTCAAAAAAAAGAAACAGCGTGTGGTTCATATTGAAAGGTAACCACATTACGCACGGCCTCATTTCCTCGGTTAGCTACCGTTTTGAGATTCCATACTCTCGTTATCTAAAAGGAGTGATCCAACGGCATGATGAGGGTGCATAGGTAGCCGCCATGGTAGCAGGCTATTTTTCATATATATATCTTACATAAATTAGGAAAGAAAATAAAGTGGTCTCATTAATATTTTCTCCAAATTGATGGTCTCAGACTAACCATCGGTACGATAGCACCCTCTAAATACCAAACTACCTGAAAAATAGCATGGTTTCCACCTCATAATATTACAACACATGACTACACTGAAGCAACAATATGGTGAGTTGATTAAGAAGCATGTTTCTTATAGATATAAGATCCTGTAGTGAATCAAGTTGAGACATTATAACCAATGCTTATGCATAGAAGTTTTTTGAGCTACCCAACGTAGTTAGGAATAAAGGAATCTAACACCAACCTAACATCACAAGACTAAAATCTGATGAGATCACACAATTTGTAACTGATCACCGCATCTAACAGATATCTTCAAACATATAAACTCTTAACCGAGCTCACGGCAGCAAATAATAAATGAGGTAGAATTTGAAATTGTCTCACCTTCCAAGCATTTGAATAACATTTGAACTGACGAACATGATAGCCAGCATGACGTGTGACATCTATTATAATGACATCATGATAGGAGGTCAGGAGAAGGATGTATAGCTCGGCGAAGCCCACACCAGCTACACAACACGAATGCAATGATCAATAAACATCTATTTATTATTGAAACTGAATTTGATCAGTTGGGATAATATTTACTCCAATGCAAGCACATATAAGAAAATTAATTGAGTAGTGTACATTCGATCCACAGTTTCTTTGCCCTGCAATGCTATAAAATATGTAGAAACAAATGACCTTTCAATGTTCATTAAAAGGTTTATTTCTGAAGCTTATTTTAGAATAAACATATAATGATTCCCCCACATTCTCAACCACAATAGTTAGCAGTTACAGAGAAACAATATGAGTTAATTCCAAACATGACAATAGCGCACAGTGTTTGTTGCACTGCTTTGATATCACATTAGATTTCTTAATAGGTTAGTCAGTGTTGACAGAAGTAGATGTTAATCTATTGCCACAACACTATTGTGTACATTAATTACAAATGCTAGGCAGGGATGCATACAATTACCTAGTGTGGATTCTTGATATAATGGTGGGCTTATTCTGCAACAGTCGCATTAAGAAAAGAATAAGAAAGAACATTCCTTCAAATACTCCACTGTAAATTACTTTAATTTAGTGATTAACACTCTAAGCTTCCTACAAATCAGTTGCAAGCTATAAATATATTATTAATGGTAAGAGGTATTTAAGAGAAAATTTGGACCAAATATAAGGACCTACCTTTGCTATTGCAGTAAGCCTCTGTCCTGTCCAAGCGAATTGATGATCCAATCCATGTGTAGCAGTAACATGGGATGTGAAATTCCAAAGATAAAGAGTGAACCTTCGATTCCAATATTCACGATTTGGCTACCTACTGTCCCGACTCCCGAGGCACATGATATGACCAAGATGTCTTTGAAATCTTATGTAGGATTAATCAAAGACGTAGCAAGCTGTATTTAAGCACACATAAATTCTAGCAGCACAAATAAGACCTGTCAAATAAACATTATACATGAATTAGAGTTTGACAATCCAAACCGGCTAAATAAAACAGATAAACGAAAAACTAATCATGTATAATTTATTGATAGTTTGAGTAATGCAAGATCTATTGGTAGATAATCCTCATACGGTGAACTGCTTGTACTTCCATATTACCAAAAAAAAAGAACCATATTGTATACTAACGACCAAGAAGTATATATGTGCAGATTTTTAACACATTACACAAATATGAGAACTTTGCACCAATATTTAACAGAGACATGACTAAAAATAATATCTAAGACTGACTTTTTAGTTCATCTATGATTTTGTTTCACAGGAGTAATAATAACAAAGATACACACAAATTAAAAACAGAATCCTTTGTTAAGAAAAATCCTACACTTCAAATCAGCCTCAAAATAAACGGAAATGGAAGGGGAAGAGGATAACTGAAATAATAAACAGTACTCACTAACACATGCATGTAAAGAGGGAAAAAGCGAAACATATCTCAGATGAAGTTAGCGGGAGATAATGTTCAGGAGATGGGGAAAGTAAAGCAATGTCGTTCAACAAATAAACTAAACATGTTACTTCTTAGGTCTGCTATTCAACCTTCGAAGGTGTTGAGCTTAGACTTGAAAAATGATGTTTCCTGATGGGGGTTGACCTTGAAACCCAACTTCTCCAACTCTTCCTTTTTTTGAAATCAACTCGAACCTTTATTGATCAAATAACCATAATGTCTTTACAAATCTGCTCCTGGATGCACACCGGAGCAATACCACGTGACACCACTCCAGAGTACTCACAAGCTCTAGCTAAACAGTGCGCCGAAGCATTGGCACCTCGAAACACATGGATAAAGGAACATGAGGGAGCCAAGCAAGCTAGACGTTTAATATCTTCAGTAACAGCACCAAGCGCCGATCGATCCACTTCTGAGCTGGAGACTCGTTGGATAATCGACAGGCAATCTGACGCCATCAATAAACGCCCAAAACCTTCTTCAACAGCAAAGGAGAGGGCACTCCGAAGGGCAAGAGCTTCAGCCATTTCAGGAGATGTTACCCCATCGACATGCTCACCGCAAGCAGCAAGACATGATCCATTGTGATCCCGGATAACAATTCCAAAGCCCATGCTGTTGGACTCTGCAAAGATTGCTGCATCGGAGTTCACCATGACCGTACCAACCAGTAGGTCCCTAAGGGACATCCTTTTTCAATTTAAGATTGAAGAAGAGACCCCACAAAAGACTATCAAGACTTCCTAATTATCATATATTATCGTGTGTCCTATTTTAACTACATACACTAAAGTAAGGACTTCTTATTTGAGTGATAATCAGATAAAAAAGGTCGATCCAAAATTAATTTATTAGTTGCGTTGTAGATATAGTCTCTTCATTCTATATCACTATTCCCAAAAACAAAATGCCATAAAATGTCAAACTTGCAAGTACTTGATTATCCCCTAACCATTATCTCACTGTTGCACAATCTCCACATATTGTTTCTTTTAAAAAGAAATATGTGGATTGGTCGGTTAAATAAAAATAATTTATGATATTGTGATGTTGTATTCATCTCTTCATTGAAAAAATGAAGAAAAAAACGGGTGCTTGCTTTTCCATTTGAATGTTTTCTGATTTGATTGAAAGATCACAAGATATTGGTCATTTCACCAAAAAGGAACGTCGCTCATTTCTTTCCAAACCGAAATAAAGTAGACGTTGGTCATTTCACCAAAAAGGATCTAGGAGTTTCTCAGAGACAAAAAAAAAAGAACTAGGAGTAAGATAACTAGTCATTGATTGCATAATTCCCGTGCATCGGACAAATGTTACTTGAGTGGAGTTAAAAGGCATCGTCCCTGTATGAAGCTCTGCGTTCTCTTTAGCGCAGTTAGTGTCATGTCGCGTGCTTTATTTGCAGATGAAATGGGCTTTATTATAAAGTATGGTGCGTTACTGCGGATGTCTTTATATTTGTTAGTCCAGCATGTAACGTTTCTTCCAAAGCACGGCAATATTAAAGTTATCACTAATCAGGCAATTATGAACTAAAGTTGTAGAATCTTCACCTAAAGGTTACGAAATATCAGTGCATCTGGCTAACTCATTACTCATCTGTAGATTTTTTTTTGTTGTAACACCTAACTTCAACGGAGAACCTAATTCTCATCTTTTACCCTAATGTTCAAAAAGTGGAACTCACGCAGTACAGCAAAAAAGCTTCAGACTTCAAATTTTAACTCTGGGTTTCAGATACCACAGAAGCTTTTTGGCTCAAGAAAGTAAAAAAGAGGAAAGGAATGATTCAGCAAATTCACAAAAGCTATACCTGTGAATTTGCTGACCTATATGTCAGTTCCAGAGAAACTTCAAATAAAATCCGAGTCACGGAAGGAAGGGATCTTTAGAGTTCTACTACACATCACAAATTCTACCACCCGGGCCAGACAAACTACCTAGAGTTGCCAGATTACTCCCCACCCATGCCCATGCCACTGAGCATTTTGCTCATGTCCTTGCCGCCCATCTGCTTCATGAGAGCCTGCAGGCCACCCATGCCACCCATCTGCTTCAGCACTTGTGGTGGGAGGGCTTTGGTCATCTGCTGGATGTTCAGGTTCTGGGACAGATCACTCATCTTTCCGTTCTTTGGCATCTTCAGCCCCTTCATCTTGCTCCACATCTTGGCTAGCCGCTTGTACTCTTCCAGCATGTCCATCACGTCCCTCACTTGCCTGCCTGACCCTCGAGCAATCCGGATGACTCGTGACTCAGTCATCAGCTTCGGGTTTGTACTGTCCAGTTCTACAAAGTAGATGAGGAGCGAGATAAGTTTCAGAATATCTTTTGTTTTACACAAAAGAAAGCTTTAGACTAAAGCTTACCTGCATCTGTCATGGAATCCATAATCGTCATGTACCGCTTAATCTTCGCTTGGCCTTCCTTCTCGTGTCCTTTTGGCATCAACTCAGAACTGAATCCAGGCAACATAGAGAATACCTGCAAGATATAATTAGGCAACGCATGCATAGATAATGCTACCACAGAAGTATAATTGCATGATTTCATCTGAAACCAAACACTCAATAAAATGCATCATACGGAATCTAATCAAATGTTAACACATAAACTAAAAATGTTCACCTGGCCAATAGGACCCATTTTCAGAAGATTCTGAAACTGCTCATACAGAAGTCTGAGAGTGAATGTCCCTTCAGCCAGCTTTGCCAGAAGCTCAGGTTGTTGATCAGCAGGCATAACATCTTGGATCTTATCCATTAAACCGGACAGGTCTCCCATGCCTGCCAAATACAATCATTAGGTAAGACGGAAAGACGAACCATAGGTTATAAATAATACTACATGTAGTTACTTACCTAACAAACGACTAACAAATGGTTTCACATCGAAAACCTCAAACTCATCAATGTGCTCTCCAGTTCCAATAAATATCACTGGGCTTTTTGTAGCTGCAACTCTGGAGAAAAAGAAACAAGGATGTCAAAAAAAGATTCCCCAGATTTTTAATCTGTTTGTACTAACAACAGGTATCTTCTCCTATTTGTAAAACACATGTTACAATAAACCTAGAACAGGCTTGAGGGTACAGGTGAGAAAATAATATAACATTGTTAACTGTGTCGATATCAAAAATATTGAGTGCAGCCATCTGGAAACAGAAGTAACTTGAACCGAGCTGTGTTTCATGTTGAACTAGGTGTGTTAAGTAACTTGTTAAAATGAAATACAACCCTAGAAGACTTATACTTTAACTTGTGGCATTCCTTCACGAGAGAGTGTAATGAGGAATATACGATACAGAAAACAGTGACAGGAGGATTATGCAAGAAAAAGAGTACTAACGCGCTAAGTGCACCGCCTCCTTTTGCATGGCCATCCATTTTTGTAACAATCACAGCACCAACTTTAGCACTCTGTTTAAATGCTTGTGCTTGATCAAACGCAGCCTGACCAATACTACCATCCATCACAAATATTACCAGGTCTGGTTTCTGCAAACAACCAGAAAGAGCTGAGTGAAATTTTCAGTAATAGAGGAATAAAATGTTACGCGACTATGACAGTGTAAATACCGTTGCTTCTGCAACTTGACGCATTTCCTCAAAGAGTGCAGCCTCTTGCTTATGGCGTCCACTTGTGTCAATGATGATGAGATCAGAGTTTTCTTTTCTGAACCTTTCCAGCCCCTCAACAGCAATTTTCACGGGATCCGATTCCATGTAGCTGCAAAGAAGGCAATTTTACTTAGTGTAAACTGTAGACAAACATTCAACCCATAAGTAAATCTGTAAATGTAGAGAACCTTCCATAAAACGGTATCTTTGCCTTGGTTGCATTCTGTTTCAACTGATCGAATGCACCAGCTCTGAATGTATCGGCACAAACCAGCGATGGCTTAAAACCCTTCCTCTGATGATAATATGCATATTTGGTACAGGTAGTGGTTTTTCCAGAACCTACATCAACATATCGTTATTCAGTGAACATCGAACACCAATATTATATTGCAACTATACAGAAGAGAAGGAAAACGATGATGAACAAAGCACTGGTTATTCTCACTGCTCTGAATTAGGTCTGATAAGGGAATCTTGGAGAGATCTCATAACCACAAACAACTGAAAAATGAAACAGGCAACAAATAATGCTCAAGCCACTGGATCTAGCACCTACAACTAGCTGCTGAAATGCCTGGGTCGTGCAAATTCTCCACAAAACAACTTATCTTGTTATCCATCTCAAGACAAAATTGAGAGCTCCCTTGAGTATAATACTCCTCGGATCCATAATGTATCGTGAGGGCTGAACGAATTTGTACACAGGCAGTACAATTTTCTACGACACTTATATAGGACCGGAGGGAGCATGGTTTTTGAGTCGCCGAGTCGAGTCGCCGAGGCTGAGACTCATGACTTGCTGACTTGACTCAGCGACTAGGCTTGATTAGTCGCCCCAAGTCGCCCAGCACAGGAACACAAGCAATAAACAGAGCACACGCACAGGGAGCAGGGCAGCACAAGCAGCAAGGGAGCAGAGCAGCACAAGCACGGGAGCAGAGCAGCACAAGCAGCAAAGGGAGCAGACCATAGGGAGGGAGCCGTACCTGCCCAGCAAAGGGTTTCCTGGCGTGGGGATGATGGAGACGGAAGTGGAGAGTGGAGACGCGTGGGGATGATGGAGAGCAAGCGGAGCCGGAATCAGCTGCTACGGGAGGGGACCCCGTCGTGGGAGCTTGGAGGCGGCGGAATCCGTCCCCGCGGATGCCAAATCGCGACCGAATTGAGGGCCCCGTCCCCGCGGATGCTCCAGGACGCGAGCAGAGGAGGGCCCCGTCCCCGCGGATGCAAAATCGGGACCGAATTGAGGGTCGCGCGTCGTGGGAGAGGTGCGGCGTCGACGGCGAGGTGCGCCATGCTTCTGCTCCCTCCCTTTCCCTCTCTTTCTCCCGCGCCTATCTGAGCTCAATCCCGCACCTCTGCGCCCTTTCCCTCCCTTTCCCTGCGCTCAATCCCGCGCATCTGCTCTCAAAATTGGCCTCTGCGCCCAAAAATTTCTGGCAGCGCGGGCCATAGCTGCCCAAATCGAGCGACTCGCGACTGATTTCTGGCGACTAATCCGTCAGAGTCGCCGGCGAGCCGCCGAGGCGCGCGACTCGCTCCGTGAGTCAAGTCGCCTGGGCGAGTTGGCGACGCTGGGACGACTTGGCGATTATACAGCGACTAATCAGCGACTATACCGCGACTCAAAAACCATGAGAGGGAGTACTAATTTCTATAGTAGCTTGTCATCACAAATCACGAAGTGAAGCACATCGATAGAGTTAAAATTACAACAATAGACTAACAAGGTTGGCTTCTGTTGGTGCTGACTGCTAGGTGACTGATATTTTTCCTACACGGCCACAAATAATCGCAGGCCATTGATACTCATTGGCACGACCCTTATACAGTTGTTATCCCAATACTACGCCAGGTTCAACCAGGTTAGGGTCATTCTCATGCATACCACACTTTTATTCAGCTATCAAGATAATTGGAGGGACATTCTGGTGATTAAACAACGCATTTATGCTAGGTGGTCTAGCAATGTTACACGCAGACAGCTACATATATGTACAGCTGAACAATAGTATCTAGCGATTGGAATTCAACAACAGGCGCAGAACAAAAAAAACGGAGCAAGCCAGCGAGCATGATGGTCAGCCAGACTGACCTTGCAATCCAACGAACATGACGACGCTGGGCTTGCCCTTCTTAGGGATGAAGGCCGCCTTCCCGGGATCCAGCATGTTGCAGAGCTCGCTGAAGACGGCCTGCAGCACGAAAAAAAAGGCATCAGCTCCCTGCCCACCTTACTCCCCCCGGGGCACGCGCTCGCCGGACGATCGAACTGGCAGAGAGGGGGGACAGGAACCTGCTGTATGATGCGGCGCTTGTTGGTCCCGGCGGCGAGGGTCTCGAGGTTGACGATCTTCCGGATGTTGGTCTGCATGTCGCGGACCATCTTGAACTGGACGTCGGACTGCAGGAGCGCGCGCGAGATCTCGTTGAGGCACTCGCCGAGCACCTTCTCGTCGATCACCGTCGCGTTGCTCATCTGCGCGAGCGCGCGGGAGATGCTCCCGCCGAGCTGAGCGAGCACCATCTTGGCTGTCGGGTCCGGACCGCGGCGACGGGGTGGGGTTCCGGCGGCGGTTAGGGACGGCGCGCGGTCGCGATCTGTGGGAGGGAGGAAGGGGAACGATGGGGGAATTTGGATGGGGATTGGGGAGAACGGATGGAAGCTGCAGCGAGCGTTTGTGGCGGGCCGGGCCGGGCCGGGAAGGGTCGGGTCGGTGGCGGCTCGTATCGTACGGGAGGCAGCCAAGCACGCGACGTGTGTTTGTGGTGTTCTTGCCCTATGTACAAGTCAAATAAAGAGTTGGACAAAGTCCAAATCAAACGATTAAACTTATAAGCCTTAGCTAAATCAGACCCTAAATTCTGAATCTGAAAATCAGCATTCTAAACTTGTAATTTTCGGCCAATCTGAACCCTTGACATGTTCAACGCACCAAGAAAGCAACGGTGTCGACCGGGATGGGATTCCAGGTTACCCTCGCTGAGTCGCTCACAGTAGAACCCACATGTCATAATCATATGATTTTTTTTCTCTCCCTACATACACTTCGGAGCGAGAGGACGGGGTCATTCGGCGTCTATGTTGGTGTACGGACGTGTATGGCGAGTACGCGGGCGATGCCTTCCGAGGAGTGCGCCCACCACACCGGACAGGGAGTTCGCCATGGTATGGTGACCCTAGTGAACCCCGCCAACAAGTTCGTGTAACTACCATGTATTTTGCTCCATCTTTTTCATTTCTTTTGTTGTCCCGTATAATCCTTACATATGTATGCACATATCATTTTGCCATACAGATATTTGCATGTTTGTTCAAAAAGTAGTCAGAAATAGATTTTTTTTCATAGAAGAATCTAGAAAAATCGGCAACACTAAATCGTGCGGTCTATGCCTAGAGTCGTATGTGAATCGATGTATCATCTTTTACTAGATTTGGGGCGCGGCCTGCCGCGCGCCACCTGGTTTATAAAGAGTAAATCGGCAAAAGGTGAAACACCCTGTTAGCGGACTATTAGTCGAACAGGACACACCAATGTTGATTAGGAAGAGGGGGGAGGGGGGTGGTTCCGGACATTTGTACAACAACATGAAAACAATGAAAGTGATAATTATAAAGGAAAGGGCAAAATAAGCTGCAGCACATAGATAGGCATTTTAAGCTTGCTCTACCAATAATGATCTTTTAAAAGGATGTTTAAAATGATGTTTAATAGCCCAGGTCGTGGCAAGATAAATATAAAGTGATGAGTAAAAGATTCTATGATAAGTATCAACCACTACTTAGGGAAGTTGCTATAGCCTAACAAACAACACAATATATAGGAGACAACTGATCATGTTTTTAACATGTATGGTCGTGCATAAGCCAAAGCATACCATAACAGCTTGTCATATTGTGCTTAAACTCATCAGGATATGTAGATATCATATTAGGGCTCTAGGGACGGGCGTTGCTCTGTTTGCTCATACTTCATAATTTTTTTTTTGAAAGATAGGAAACATAAATTTTAGTGACAAATGAATATATTCGTTATAAATAATGATGGATCATCTCATTAAGATGCATCTTAAATTATCCTTGACTGTTCCTCACTCCTAGCATTACACAAAATTATTCAAGCATAGAAAAATAAATAAAAATCTTCAATCAAATTGATCCATAGAGTCATGGAGTTTGGGGCCGGGCATCTCCTGCTTGCGGACAACAACAATGAGCTAACGACGGTCCTGCAAACACCGCGCGATCACAAACCTATATGGTCAAAAGCAAAAAAGCAAACACTCACATATGAATCCATGGTTATCAATAAAACAATATATAATCTAATATAACTTTTGCCTATCCAGTGGTACATTCTAGGGACATAGCTATGCATCATCAAATGAGAATAGTTCAGAAAAAGAATAGATGGGCGGTCCACACATTAAATATGGAAACAGAGATACGATTAGTGCAAGTCTATGAGTGATCTCACTCTTCTTTCAACGGAACTTAAGCATGAAAGTGAAATTACCTTGACAGAAAATTAGACCGAGTAGCTTGATATGTATACCATTTTACAATTCAAATGACACAAGGAATAAAGTACATAACAATTTCCATAATACACCGTTTGAAGGCCATGAAATAAGACCCAAGGAATAAAGAGGTCACATTACTCCATGTATATATGGAAGTACAATTCTCAATACATAGACCTAACACAAAAACAAAATCAAGTGATGTTTTGATGAAGAAGATGCAATATATATACTAATAAATGGTAGAAGCATCTACAGTTAATCAACAGGCCAAAGAATTGCTAAAGGACAGAGCCTGTGAGACATAGGACCATTCATTTAGAAGTTCAAATCATAATAAAACAACACCACAACTGCATAATGGTTCACAGTACACATACATACATGGGACCAATGGTAAATAGACAGGTTCTCCCGAGTTCGTCGATCTAAGCTGGATAGTGGAGACATGATCTCTACGACTGATCATGGAGATCCATTGGGTACCAAAAGGGAAGGACATCCAGTTTCAATGGCACTATTGAAGAGACATCTCTGCATTTATTTGTATCTTAAACACAAAAGGGAACATCTCTGCATTTTTTTAGGTTCTTGTAGGCCAATGTCCGGTCGTCCGCACAAACATCATCCAAAAAATAATTTTAGAGCCACATGGAAATTAACTTTCAAGCATAACATCTCAGCCCATGTTACTACACAGAAACATAACTATTACGGCGTTCCTGGAATTCCGCGGCAACCCTTAACCTGCTCGCCACGCCACTTTTCGTGGAAGAACAAACCCAGACATGGATTATTAATAGGAGAAAAAGATCTCCCTATCTATGCAGAAAAATAGCGAAACAAACGCCACCACACGCTGCCTTTGTACAAACAGTTCATTAACTTAGAAGATATTAACCCTGGTTATTTTAATCAGTACGGAGAGTCAATAAATCTAGAAGAGAGCATGATTTAAAAACAGACCATTGAAACAGTTACCCCCACCCAAACCACAACGCAAACCACAAAACATTAAAACAGACCTATCAAATTAACCTGCTCACCATGGTACTTTTCGTTGCAAGAACAAAAGCAGACATGGATTATTAGTAGGAGGAAAGGACCTCCCTATCTAAGCAAAAAAATAGCGAAACAAATGCCACAAGACGTTGCCTTTGTACAGACAGTTCATTAACCTAGAAGATATGATTTAATATAAACCAACACCACCCGAACTGCGAGAAAAACCAGGACACCTAACAATACCTAACAATCAACTAAATCTGAACAACCTATGAAATGATAGCCTTTAAACAGAAACCGGTAAAAAGAGAATCTAATACAGAGCTCCGAATGACCCAACCCGCAAATAAAACCGGAACCTAACAATAAATTAAATGTGAACAACCTATCAAATTATAGCCTTTCTGAGGATGAGGATACCTATAGAAAAGCATAACTGATGGGGCGACCGCCATCTCCGCCAAAACTCCCACATCAACCCTTACCTTGCTCAGTGTGGCCCTTTTCCTGCAAGAATAAAACCAAACATGGATTATTAGCAGGGCAAAAGGAACTCCTTAATAAAATAGAAGGTATAACTGGATAAAAGAACTTAAGACGGACAAATGAACATTGAAAGCTGCATGCATTGAAAGCTGCATTCAGTAATACTTCATATAAGAGGATACTAAGACAGCTCATCAATCTAGAAGAGAGCATGGTCTAAATAGAAACCATTAAAATAGGAAACCCCAACCACAACCAAAACCATAACACATTAAAATAGACCTATCAAATCATAGACCTAAAAAGGAAACATTAAAATACCTACACAACCTATAAAATTATAGCCTTTAAATAGAAATCATTACAATAGAATGTCCACAACAGATGTCTGAATCACTAAATAACGCATCAAACCATTGCCAGGATGAGCATACCTACAGCAAAGCATAAATGAGTACCTCCCTATCTAAGCAGAAACATAGTGGACTAAATGCCACCAGAAACCGGCCTCCGTAGACAGTTCATTAATTTAGAAGAAAATATGATTTCATATAAACCAAGACCACCCAGAGTGCAACAAAACCAGGACACCTAACAATCAACTAAATCTGAACAATCTATCAAATTATAGCCTTTAAAATGTTAGAGAAGAGAACCTAATACAGAGCTGCATACCTACATAAAAGCATAAATGACGGGCGGACCACGATCTCCACCAAAGCTCCCACAGCAACCCCGGACCTCGATCTCCACCAAAGCTCCCACAGCAACCCTCACTGCACTCACTGTGGCCCTTCTACTACAACAACAAAAACATGCATTGATTATTAGCAGAACAAACAGATAGCAACGACACTAAATAACATATCAAACCATCATGAGGGTGAACATACCTAGAGCAAAGCAACAACGACGGGTGGCGAAAACTCCCACAGCAACCCTTACCCTACTGACCGTGGGGCTTTTCCTGCAACAACCAAAACAAGCGTCGATTATTAGTACGACAAAAGGAAGACAATCTAGAAATATAATAGCACGGAGGTACATGCAATTCTAACTGGAGCTACCATGTCATATCACTCAAGGGAGACAAAAAAGAATTATCTTTTGTACGCACAGGTAAACATCAATTCAGAATAAGCATTTGTAGCTAGCTAAATAATGCTTCAGTTCATTGAAAGCTAAACATCAGCAGTGGTAAAGGTAAACATCTGTTTCAGTAGGACCCATTTACCAATTTATTTGAAACCAACAGCATTTTTCTAAACGAAAAACTGAATAGAACAATTTCAATCTCCTTTAGATATGAAAACTCAGGACTATGAAAGGAAACCCCATAATAAAAAATACCCAAGCATGAGACAATTTTTTCTCATTCACCATCACTAACAGGAGAGGTACAATATTGACAAAAGAAAAATTTAAGCCAGCAGAATACTTCTCTGTTTTCTACCTATATGAATTTGTAAAGAACATACCCAATAAGAATGATAGTAAAGGAAAATGGAAGTGGGACCATACATAAATAATTATAAATACTGGAATAAGTTAATTGCATGCCTCTAGGCTGCAGTACAAATTATAATATGGAAATCGTGATTAGAGGGAAGTCACAGCCATCCGAGCAATAATGGGTCACAACGAACCATCAAAAGCATAACAAAGAGAAATAAATGATCAATGTAATTACAATCATAAGCATGACAAAGAGAAATTAACAATCGATATAATTGCAGTCAGTTAAAGCATATGATATCATCCATTTAAAAAAACAAATTGGTGGATAGGGAAAGTACTACCACCAGATCATACCAAACCTTTAGGATAGAAGTGAAATTTTGTAATCATGAAGTCAATATTAGGATAGAAGTGAAAAAAAGTCGTCATTGGCAACACAACCCACATATATAGATTAAGGCATATGCTCTAAATCACTTTTAGTAGTGGAAATCAAGGAGAACTATTAACCAATGCGAATAAAATAAATATAATAGCTATATAATTAAACAGGCAGTAATGCATCCGTAAAATGAGCTAGCTAGGAAATGCAAAAGCATATTAGGTTTTAGGGAATGCCTCACACAACAGAATAAAGAATCCATCAGTCTTGAGCAAATTTCTATAAGTCTTGAGCAAATCAAAATTATTTTCACGTCCAAAATGGACCATATGTATTATCAATATTTTTGTCATTCACCATCACTAACAGGAGAGGAGAATAATCTGTTAGCATGTGAATTATTTTTAAAAAAATTCATTTCCGCCTTTAAAGCAAGAATTATTTTCACACCTCCAGATATCGACCAAACCTCCAACAGAACATGATCAACCAGGTTGTTGGGAAACGAAAAAAGCTGAATAAGAGAAGGTGAACCAAAATAAAGTAGCACCTCACCATGTACTTGAATAAGCATGCAGCAAGCCTCAACCTCTCTCCCGCAGACCGACCCAATCAAGCTGACTGAAATGATCACTAACCAGTTGCATCAAAACACAAGTATTTTAATTAGTGTGAGAACTATTAAAAGAATCTGTGAAAGAAGCAAAACCAAAGCATCATATGCAACTGAAATTACAATAACCACATAAATATTTGAAGTGTTCATTTTGCTAAAAAATGACAACAAAACTGGTTATCTGAAAGCAAGATAGACAACTGAATAAAGCATTATATGTGTTAAAGTAATGTAGCAGACCACATTGTTGGAAGTTAGTTTACCTGTATCTAACTACCTATAATATGAAACATCATGACCTACTACATGCTGCATTTTCTTACATAATGGGACTCCAGCATACAAATCTGCAAAAACTTCACAAATATTAGAAGGAATTGACCAAAGAAACTTGCCCCACCCGAGATACACGCTACACTTATGACATCTCTTTGAAGGAATTGACCAAAGGCGTGGAGTTTGTTTCCTATGATGGTCAGTGTGTTGTTTTAGATACATACATGTGAGCTGGGGCAGCGGCACACCCGAGCAACCCAGGCTATGGCCCCGCCGATGTGCAGTCAAATAAAGGTGAAGCAAGCTATTGAACAAATAGTAAAATATGGACATGAACCTGATACAATAAGTTGGATGTGAATATAGAAACAAAGTTTCCAGTGCTTATCTACCCCAGGCTGGTTGTTATCTTGGGTTTCAATCTGCTACGAAATGAGAACCATCTGAACTCTTAGCTTATTTCCATTTGTCTCTGCACTGTTTCCTCATTGCCTAAGCATTTATTTCTGAAATTAGAAAATGATATAGCTTACAGTACTGAGACCTTTTGTGTTGTCAGTTTCAGAGTGAAGAAATATTGATGCTTGCGATAGGGTCTAGACTCCTACTCTAGTTGGCAATGAGCAAATATTTCCTTCTCTAATGGCACAAACAACTATAAAAATGAAAGCAGTATAAGCATCAGAATATCAGATGATACATAGCAGAAGAAAATGTGAGCACGAGTAGAACCGTACAAATCAGTTCATCCATGACGTGGAAAATCAAGAACAATTACCATTATTAGGTGCATATAGGACAAGCAATAATAATTGCCATTATAAAAAATTAAAGTGATATACACAACCAGTTCATGAGCTAGATTCCAGTGAAAGACTCAGCTGGTGCATGTACCATTCAATTACGACAATAGATGGACATGAGAAAAGGATATCTCGCAGTTGTACTTAACAGTGAGGAGAAAGAAATGAACAAATAGCTCCAAGCATGATGAAAACAGGGATTTTATCTCACATAATGAACTAACGAAAGCACATGGTGATTGCAGCCCCCACTATTTTTTTCTGTTCTCTAGGTCCCAGTTTTAGCCAGTTATACCAAACCTTATTTCTATTTTCCATGCCATTAGACATCAACAAAATACTAAAACAGGATATAAAACCATGAAAGCCAAAGAATCAATTTACATATTCAGTGAATCAAAATATAAGTAGAAGAACACAAGTAAGGATTAATGGATCTCATTATGACAAATATGGAGTCAAAACAATGATTTGGAAGAGAAACATAATTTGGACGCCCCAATAAAAATATTCTGGTCAGAACCCCGCATAATATCATCGTATCACTTCCGAAAACAAATGACTATAGCCGCACTTCCGCCTATTGATGGATGTTAGTGGCACCTGCATGTTTATCAAATTTGGGGGTTGATGTGAAAGCTAATTAACACAATTACATGAAGATCTAGTTTTTTTAGGAATGATTCTACAAAATCGAGTAACAAATGGCTGCGACAAAGCAATGGTGTTTTACCTGAACCATGGGCAACACTTGAACATGAAGGGGATCGCAGGCAGAAAACAAAAAAATTCTAACAACGATAACCTTAAACTAGCCAGGATCTATACTATGCAGATATAGTAATACGGAGGAGATCGATATACATACCCTTGTAGACCGAAACGCGGGGATTACGCTCCCGCACAAGCGTTGTCGATGAAGCCGACGAAGACGACCTCAAGGTCGTGTAGAGGAAGAAGACCTCCGAGCACCACTAGCGTGGTACCTCGCAGGGATCCACACACGTACGGTGAAGACGACGACCTCCGGGCTCCGATCCAGGGACGAGCAGCGGAAGACTTGGACCGGAAGACCAGCAGCACGGCGGTGTGCGTATGGTGGAGATAACTTCACCTTGGCGCAACTCCAATGGAGGAATCACGTTTTCAAGGAGAAGAAGAGAGAGAGATTGGGTTCATTTGAGAGGGGCTCTCTCCCCCACTATATATAGGAGAAAGGGGGCACCCCACCTTGCTAAATTGGCAAGGTGGGACTAAACCCCAAACCGCACCAACAAGGGGGAGGGAGGCCGGCTTCCTATGGGCCCCTAGGGCCCATTCGGCACCCCTTGGTGGGTTTGGCCCTTGGGAGGAAGTTCGGCCCCCATATGGGCCTTCTCCCCTCCGGGGAAGGCCCATTTAGTGGGCTGCATGTTTAAATACGAATTTAATCATCATAAATTCATTAAAATAATATTAATTCACTAATTAACATTAATTTAACATATATAAACAATTTCCTCTCTTCCGGAACTTTTCCGAAACTCTCCGAACTATCTTCGGTTCTCCGATACGACTTCGGATTCTCTCCTGGAACTTTTCCGGTGCTTTCTCTTTTCTAATTTCTCTTCCGGTAA
Organism: Poa annua; assembly: GCA_026929855.1. Lineage (NCBI taxonomy): Eukaryota > Viridiplantae > Streptophyta > Magnoliopsida > Poales > Poaceae > Poa > Poa annua. The sequence continues at coordinate 61,959,579 of CM049438.1, read as the reverse complement.
ACTTGTTGACTCCCCTTAAGTGTGTTACCCTAGCGGTTCGAGATCTCGCCAGACATGATCGAGACGCACTCTCCGATCAATGACTAATTCGTGGACCTTGGATACCCAGAATTAATCCCTGTGAGATAACGAATAACTTTGTCGTTCGAACCTAGACGTCGAGTCTTAAACCTTTTGCCATGACGATACTTAGCGTGTCCGAGACTCGTTCATAGGTATCGCGATACCTAGCTTGATCTCGTTACCGACAACACTATCTTCTACTCGTCCATGATATTATGTCCTGGTGACCTAGTCACATGCTTGCAAGCTTATTTGACATAATCTCACCGAGTGGGCCATAGAGTATCTATCCTGCTATGCGGACTGGCAAATCCCGCTCTTGATCCCTCGTCTCAACATACTCACTTCTGATACCCGAGAGGGACACCTTTATTGTCACACTGTTAAGATATGACGTTTGATGCAATCAAAGTATCTTTCAGGAATAGCAATAAGAGTTGATCTCGCGGTCAAAGGCGTAATGACTACGTCCGACAAATATTGGGTATGTCCATCACGTCATTCTCCCAATGACATGACTCCATTGTCAACTGACATCAATGTCACATGATCGGGAAACCTCGATCATCAATTGCCCAATGAACTAGTTAGATAGAGGCTACTAGGGACCTGGTTGTTTATCTACCACACGCGTATTAATGTTTCCGCTTAATACAGTTATAGCATGGTATAAAACATATAATGAACAATTGAGATATGACGAATAAACTATCTTTATTAAGTGCCTCTAGGGCATATCTCCTTCAGAACATTCAAATAACCGGCATGTAAGGTCTTCCTGGCAGCAGAACCACACCTAAAGAGAGGGAGTAAAACACAAGGTGAAGAGTTAGACAAATTTGGTATGCATCATACAAATTGTGGGCATAGTTTTTAAAAGAAAGTAAAGGAAGTGGGTAAAGAAGAATGAAATGGAGAAACACAATTCAATCTTGGCAATGAGCAATGATTTACACCAGGAGATGGACAATTAAGAAGAGCACAAGCTCACTCGAAGTTCATAATGGATAATCAACCGTGTGCAAGATAAAGTAAGTAACTGGTTTGTACACATAATAATATCACAAGAAATCCACCACAAAAACTGGTCCTTCTTTTTATTTCTTCTTCTAAAGAGTGCACGATATGCAGAGGAAGAAAGAAATTCAGGTAACAAAGGGACATACCAGATCAACCTCAAATGCCCATGCTTCTTCCACAAAAAGTTCTACACAAACAAAGATGAGACGACCAGGGGTTAATTTGGAAAACCACTGCAACCCAGGATGTGATGAGTCTCCACCACATTGTCATCTAAAAATGAAAAAAATTGTCATTAATCTCCACATTGAGGTCAGAAATTTTGTCATTACTCTAGTCTCCACATTATGATTTGAAATATCTAAAACGGGCACCAATGTAGAGAACATAACAGGGAGGCTAGATAGCTTGCGTGCACATATTTTCAAAATATTCACTCGGCCAAAATGGTTGAAGCGGCAAGATCTCTAGCAAACTGAATCTTGACATCACATTAAGGTAATGGAATTAAGTAATGAATACAATTTTACATCAGCTACACATATTGCTTTGTGTTAGCTATCATCCTTTCAACCCAGATAATTGTAATGAGGGTAATTTATAATACTGTCTTATTAACATGTTTCTATATAGTGTCACTCTGGATTCGTTTCATATTCTCTGTTTTGATTTGTACTACGGCATCATTGCCTTTGTAGATTTCGCTTATGCATGCAGCAAGCCTGATTAATGGCCGGTAATAACAATTATAAAAAGAACATGTGGATTTCTGTTAACACTTTAAAATATTTAGATTGTATCATGGGAGAACCTGGAAGGAATCGAAGGAAGTGATGCTTTTATTTTGTGGATGTGGATCCATGTATCAACCTCAAATTCTTCAGCGCTCCACTGCGAAAAAACAAAAAATGAAACACAAATCAGTATGGTTTGAGATATCCCGTCGTGCAGCCCGAGCTCATCGTCGGGGAGAGCATGTGTAGCGCAGATGCAAGATCCGCGGCCTCTACCGTGGCCCCTCCCTAGTGGTGCTTGTGCTGGTGTAGGAGAGAGAGAGAACCTGTAGGCCGCCCGGCGGTGCAGGATGGAGAACGCTGTGCTCAGCTCCGACGGTGAGGATGGAGAACCCTGTGCTGGAACTCCTCCCACCGATGCGCTTTACCCAGCGATGGAGATGGCGACGACTCGATCGGATGGGCTCCAGCACCTGCTCCTCCCCGTGACGGCGCCCTGCCTCTCCCGCTGGCCTCCAGCCGCTCTTCCCGGCGACGAATCTACAGGGGCGTGAAGAGCCCTGCACAGCAGCGGGCAGAGGTCGGGGGAGAGGAGCGAACTCTCTCCTCCACTCGTTAATAATCAGAAGGGGAAAAGAGCTACGCGGACAAGAAAATTACCAAATTTAATAAAAATATTGCCAAAATAAATTACCAGACCACCCAATTTGGACCTAAACTGCAACATGAATTAATTCCTAATCAATATAAGTGTCTAATTTTTATCCAAGTCCCAAAACTGTTATAGAAGAAAAGAAGAATCTTCCAATACAAATAAGCACAATCAAAAATCTGAAGGTCCTTGCAGGTTTTACAGTTTGTTCAGAATGCATGAACTAACTTGGAATTGTAAAGCGAGCTGACGTAAATGGTTTAATGGTTGTTATAATAAGCATCAGCATACTCCCTTTGCTTGCTGCACATTCTTACTTAATCTTTAAATATACGTCTCATCTGGACCAGAAGCAATTATCTTTGCAAGACCCGACGAAGAGAAGAAGCAACGTCCTATTGACAAATCTGGTGACCATGGGACAAGAGGCATGTTCCCATATATATATATATATATATATATATATATATATATATATATATATATATATATATATATATAGGACATATTCATACTACACCCGGGTGTAACTACACCCATGTGTGTTTCACACATGTATGGAGTATCTATCATAACGGGAGGTATGTAACATGTAGTATGGAGTATATAATGCTATTTTAGTACTATAGATACTTCTTTTTTGGTAGTATGTAGAAAATTTCTACATACTTCTCTTTTATATGCACATATATCGATATTTCGAGTATATAGTGTAAAATATTAGGAGAGTTGCAACTTTTTCATGAAACTTGTTTTGGGGTATCTTAGATATATTATATGAACATACTCAAATCGATAAAGTATGATAAATACTTCCGTACAGTGGTATATGAGACGTGGGTGTAGTTACACCCGGGAGTAGAAACCATTTAACCTATATATATATATATATATATATATATATATATATAGACATATTCATACTACTCCCGAGTGTAACTACACCCATGTGTGTTACACACATGTATGGAGTATCTATCATACCGGGAGGTATGTAACATGTAGTATGGAGTATATAATGCTATTTCAGTATTATAGATACTTCTTTTTAGGTAGTATGTAGAAAAATTCTACATACCTCTCTTTTATATGCACATATGACGATATTTCGAGTATATAGTGTAAAATATTAGGACAGTTGCAAATTTTTTATGAAACTTGTTTTGGGGTATCTTAGATATGGTATATGAACATAGTCAAACCGATAAAGTATGAGAAATACTTCCGTAAGGTGGTATATGAGACGTGGGTGTAGTTACACGCGGGACTATATATATATATATATATATATAACAAAGAAGATTTTTTTTTTGATAGAACAATGGCCTCACACATCTAAAATGTAAATGATAAGTGGTTTAAGATACTTTACATATAAAATTAGTAGCATCCGTCTTCATTTTTCCATCTCTCTTCGTCAGTCATGTCAATCTCTGTCTCAGTCATGTCTGTCTCTTGTTTATGTGTCTCTGCAAATGATTCAAACTGTCTAACCCTAATTATATCATATTCATAATCACTCATATATGCCATGTTCAACGATCATCATCATCATTAGGATAGGGAACCAATTCGGCTATGGAGATTTAGAATATCCGGTAGTAATCCGATTTGCTTGTACGCAGCATATTTCAAATTTTGAATCGTGATAATCAACTGCCATTAATGATGGTTTCCTTCCTTCTATGTGCCCGGGTGATTCATGCTGATTTTCTGGCAGCACCAGATTCGTATCGTACCAAGGTATCTCGGGGCTGACTAATTTATGTGCCCATTAAATGATCCACAATCACAGCTTAACCTTTCCAAATATATACCATCACGTCATGAGCTGCTGCCTGTTGGAGGCGAAGCTGGCTGATTTTTTCCAATCGTTCAATGGTTTTCTTGCTTTTGAGCTATGTACGTGCTGCCACCAGCGTCAATCCTGATGATTTTCATGCGCATTTGTGTTTTCATGCTTATGTGTCTCTGGTGATTTGCTATACGTCGGCCGGCCGGTGCCGTCGTCGCCGTTTTCATGGTTATGTGTCTAATGTGATTTGTTTTACGTCCTGCCTATTTATTTATATCCAGTTCACGTCATAGTTTATTTTTAAATCTCCTTATTTTCATCCGTCTTTTGAGGCACCCGCCGCTCAGGATTGCCTTGTACTCCGTATTTGTTTCCAATACCAGGGCATGTGCTTGCCTTTGGCGTTGAAGACCAGGTAGGATCACATGAGATTTGTCGAGAGCTCACTTCTTGTTTTTTGTTTTACCATGATTTGGTGTCTATGGTGAGTTTGGTGTACGTCGGCCAGCCGGTGCCGTCGTCGCTATCATCGCCGCTTTCACCAAACATAGATGCATCACCGTGGTTATTTTTATTTCAATCGCAGGTATATTTGATGTGAAATTTCAGGTCCCAAATCTTCAAGAAACACTGCAGGGCTTGAGGGCTTTTTACCTGGGCTACTAACTCACATTCAAGCGTTGATTAGACATCAGATATTGGCCCAGGTATGTACTGGTTCCTCTCTTTTTTATGGTTTTCCCCCAAAAAACATGTATCTACCATACTGGTTCGTTTGGTGTTCATGGGGCCATTGCCGGCGGCCGCACCGTCTTCGTCGGTTCCACCAATTAATGAGACTAGACAGTAAGCGCGCTTCGCCGCGCCGCCTGCATGGCGTTGTTACACGTCGTGTGCATCCATGTGCTCGTGTGCATCCATGTGCTCTTATCTGGGAGACGGATAAAATCACTTCATACAAAAAAAAAAGGCCAAGACAGACGATGCCAATAACCATTTGATACTTACTGAAGCATTAGAATTATCGGCCTAGATACCCAAATATGATAGAATAGACATCCAGATATTGAACCAGAACAAAAATAGTCATCTCATAAACATATACAATATGAAACATAAAAGAAGAGCTGTTCCAAAATCCCCTGCAAAATATTTTGTGCAAGCAAACTGAGCATACAACATATGACTATGAAAGTTCAGACATATTCGTCTCGCAAATGGATAGCCGGATCCAACACTGCAGCAACCGGTGGCCATCAGCTCCACCCATTTCTGACCTACCACACAGTATGCTCTCGGATCCAGCCATCGGTTTCCTTGCCTCCAAGCTCCGACTGCCCAGCTCACACAAACGTCTCCTAGCAGCTCTCTCCAGCCTTATGTATAAAGAATATTGTCCGAAAGAGAGAATAAAAAGGAAAAGTAACTGATGTGCAACAATATGATGACCAATACTTATGTGAGTTTAAGTAGAACAAAAGAATTTGCATGTATATCACCAAACATTTATCAGGAATATGCAATAAGAAATAAAGAAAACAAAGAAACAAAAGAGACATAAGAGTGGTGTTCATCCCTTTATCTTGGTAGGAAACATGACTGAACTGAGGAGATGTGAACTCCTGATCCTGTTGTATGATACGTCAATGTAACTGGACAAACTAATTTCTGATACTGCGCCAATATTTCTCAGTTATGCAAATCAAAGGGTCTGATTAGCTAAGTTAATCAAAGCACTACTTAGTTCTATTTACTAACACTTGCAGATCATAAAGAACTTTTCACAAAAACAATATTATGAGATTTTAAGATGAGCTACCAGTCATATTTTTTTTCTTGTAACTGGCCAAACTAATTTCTGATATTGAGCCAATATTTCTCAGTTATGCAAATCAAAGGGTATGATTAGCTAACTTAATCAAAGTACTATTTAATTATATTTACTAACACTTGCAGATAGTTCATCCTACCCAATATCAATCATTTAACTGGTAAGAGGGCCAAGAGAGAGTTTCAGTTTTCTCATATCAACTTAAACATGAAAGTTAAATGGCAGCACTCTAAAAATGGTATGAAAAAGGGAAGCGAAGGTAATAATTGGAGGCATCAAGATTTTCAATGCATGTGCCAGAATGGACCTGTTCCAACAATGTATTGTACACAAAAAACTGAACAATTGACGGTAAAACGATGAGATGAAATGGAATGCAGTTGACACTATACCAATCCGTTGTTGTGAGATAATAGCTGTTGTCAATGATATTTTCAGCAATCAACTGACGGAAGGCAGCTATGGTTGGGAAATATGATGGTACAAAGGTAGGGATACCTTGTCACAGCAAGGGTGTGTAAGCGCAACATAGTCATTGTAGGATATGCATTTGCCAAGGGAAGAGAACCCTTCATCGATCCCTGAACCCAAATTTGACCAGGAAGGCAATTCCTCGGAAGTTGAAGCTCTAGTATCCCAAGGAAGACATAAGCATGACAGATATCATAATATCACTCACCTTCACCAATCATGCCTCATAAGACCACACCTCTAAGTAACATCCATATCGAATTCTATTATCACCAACAATCTTTGCCCTGAAAATAGGTGCTCGTGAAAAGCAAGTTCTGTCAGCAACTGAGTTAGATAATAGTTTGTAACTATTACAATTCAAATATAACTTGGCCCAACACGAGGAGACTATTCCGACATGTTTTGCCTGAAACAACTAAAAATTTCAAATTGATTAGAGACCCTATGTTTAACTCCTAAAGAATCCATCCTTTCCCATGAATCCTTCCTTTGCCCACGACAAACTGTAAGCACGCTGATTGAACAATTATAGACTGGTCAAACTTTCTTTCTCCGGAAAATATTCAAAATCTGATTGAACTTTCAGCAGTTCTCTCAAACTCTTCAACGTTTTCTAAAAATCCCTAAATATCATGTAAACAATCTTCAAAAAATCTCAGCCTAGTCAGTGACTATGGATGATTCCTGTGTTTTTAGCTTGATACTTCACTAAAAATCTACATAATCTTCCGTAAATACACAAAGTTCTTTGACCATGCATTGGACCGCCATCGCAGACAGTAACCAGTGCGAGTTAATCTCGAATATTAATTGGTCAACAGTAGCTCCTCGTAAAATCTACTGCCTTCTATAGAAAACCATTAAACTGACGTTGTACCCCACAAAATTACCAGGCATAAGTAGTGTCTATAATTTCTAAGTAAACGTAATACCTAATCTATAGCTCTGTAACGGATGTTGTATCGGCCCTTTTGAACAGATTCAGAGCTTTTATATTATAGTTATACCTATCCAGGATCTAGAGATTACAACGGTAGCCTACCTAGAGTCCCCTATACAGTATACTATCAATACACTACAGTTTTAATCTCTGTGCGCAGACCGCAAAGACACAATGAAAAATTTGCTTATTACCTTAGCTACTCTAGAATGATGTTGTGACCTAGGTCTCAGCAGATCAAGAGCCTCCTAGGAACACTTGCCAGAAAACAAATATTTCTATGAACTCCACAATGTGACCATAAGGTGAACACCATAGACATAAATTAAGCAACTTCGCTGCTGCACGCCTTCAGGTTTTACCTAGAGCATCAAATTCTAGAATAGCGCATTACTAATATATAAAATGAAGAGAAAACCTTTACCTTGTTATTCTCTTGCATGAATAGAACTGCGATTAACATTCCAAGAAATTCTCCTACAAGGCACGGTGAATAAGTTTAAGAAATTGTAGCCACGAATATTGCCACAAGGAACATCATGACCGCAGTCGAGATGCAACCCTGTCAGTGGATAAACAAGTTGGACATTTAGTGTGACCGAAGAAAACATGAGAAATGCATGTTTGATTTATCATCTCTTACCATACATCCCAAACAAAGAAATAATCATTCTCGATTCTCCTTGGCTCGGCTGTTTTTCTTGATTTTTAGAGATAAGTGTCCATGATAACAGTAGGTTCTGCAACTCCAGCAATCAGCGGTGGTCATTTGTCGTTTGCAACTACAAAATCTGAAACATGAAAAAAGTGGCAAATAAGGATACACATAATGGGTTATGCCTTCCGATAATGTGAAATTCATGGATGCAGAAAGCTATTAGTATTAATTTTACACATATTAGATTAAGATGTACTCCGTAGGTATCTAATATATTTCTGTTCATATTTTCACAGGTACCATATGCAACCACATGTACTAATAAATGAAAGAACAGGAAAAAATATAATGAACTTGACAGGAAGAGGAAGCACAACCATCCTGTAGTGCAAGAGTCTACAGTATGCGTACCAGTACCAAAATTCTGGAAGTGGCTTGGATTCAGCAAGTGGAAGGTGGATGCCAGGAAGGAGTTGTTGCTCTAGGGCACTTCGGAAAGGAGAGGGGACCTACTGGTAGCAGAACCGCACATGACCTGAGAAGGCTCACTTCTAGCCGACATCAAGTTTGGAGTAATATGTACAACCCAGGTAGCAGGATTTGACCAACAAACAAATAATCAATACGCATTAGGACAGAAGTACCAGAAACACCAAGATAAAAATTTATCCTAATACCTTCTCATCAACCATGACAAACTTGATTCGCAGAAGCTCCTTATTATTGCGGGCATCCAGGTGCTCCAAAAGGCCTGCAATCTGCACACTCACTCGCCATGATTTTGTTTTGGAACACAACTTAATTGAAACTATTAGTATAAACCCACCAGATCTTAAGAGTCGCAAACACAAATGTCACAGAGAAAAGATTTTACAATTTAATAGTTAAAACGAACCGCCAACATCCATCCAACTTCTCCTCATTTAAAATCTAACAACATATGGGAATCTTAAAAAGAATTTGGATACAGAGGCTGGGGTTAAATCCTCCATTTCGAAAAGGAAAAAATGGAATATTAAAAATAATACCAGAACTAAAAGACAAAACACAAAACCAAAAGAGGAAATAATACATATAATTCATACGCAAAGTATCAGAACATACCACAATCTAACATAGACAGTATGTACAAAATAAAAAAAACAAATAACTTCATATAAAAGAACATATCAACAAAAGGCTGTTCCACTGGCAGCTGCGCCAAACGGGCAGCCACATATCTACACACATACCATTCCCAACAGATAGCATAGATGGCAACCAAATGAAAAACAACACAATAACCTAAAAAGGAAAAATAGAGAAAATCAATAGGGACACACCACGCCGTTTTCTCCCGACGAAATAGCTGAAAACACAAACAAATATTCTAAAGGTTATCTCCTAGCAGTAAGAGAAAAGAAGTAGGTGTGGAAAGAGATCACCCAGTGCACATAAATTATCATCCATACAAATCTTCTTTTGATGCCAACTAAACAAATTGAAAGGAAAAGCTAATTTGCAGTACATAGATGATGGCAGACAGTCAAGTTCTCCTTAGAATACTGAAACACATACAGTTCAGATCAAATCGATGAATATATAGCATATGTTGTGATGAAACAATCTGATTAATGTAAGTAAAGCAAAACTTCTACTATCCAAATACTCAATTGCAACCATATAGAGCACATACCTAAGTCTGTAGCAAAGGGGGACATGGATCTCCAGCTTTCTTGTGGATTCTAGGGAATTAGGCCGCCACCACCTCCTGGTCGTCGTCCTCCTGTGCACTGCTCTGTCGTTGAAGAACAGGAGGAGAGAGAGGGAACCTCGGATCTTGGTCTGTATATTAGCGAGAGAGGATGATGTGTGTAGGGGCGACCAGGGAGAGGAGGGGAGATGTGGACCACCTCGAGCAGGTCCCGTCGTCCAGGAACTGCCACCCCCATCTCCTCAGCAAACAGCTGTGCACGGAGGCGAGCAGGTCGCCACGACGCCACTGACCTTCACGTCGCCATCGCCGCCGCCTCCATCCGATCTCGCCGCCGCTGCGCCTCCAGGGACCAGGGGGAGAGAAGAGGACACCCTTACTTTTGCCCTCACCTGCGCGTCGCTGCAGCCTCCACCTGATCCTCCGTCGCCGCTGGAAGTGAGAAACAAGCCCTCGGCCCTGCTCGACCGCCCGCAGCCGCCGCCATTCCTGACCGACGCGACCCGGCCGCCCGCCGCCGCCATGCTCCGCCGCCTCTCCCAGCCTAGCTGCTGATTTGTTGCTGCCGCCATCTCGTCATGGGAGGGGATTGGGGAGGGAGCTGTGGGAGTGGGAACGAGGATTGGGGGATGAGGGAGGAGCTGCCAGCCACGTACGGTGTTCCCACAGGCCCACAAGCCAGTCGCAGCGGAAAACGTGGATGGCCTGGGAGGCCTCGCTGGGCACCGGACGTAAGTCCTTAGTAGAATTTGCATCGATCTTTAATATTGACCAAACCCAAGTATTTGAAGATGATGTTCATTTTTTCCAAACGCAGGTATTTGATGCCTACGCTACGGAAGTGTGCAAGTGCTAGAAGAAAGTGAGCTTCTTTTCGCTACAGAAGTGTGGAAGTTAGCTCCCGGATAAAGTCGTTTTAAAAACATCTTCCATGTTCTAGAAACTATGAACAAACTTCCTGCCATTTTCGAGCAACAAATTCGATTATTTCCTTCAAGCAACATGTTTGATTGTGCTAAGTTTGAGCAGTCTTATGTAACAAGTACACTATGTTTTTCTTCTGAATATCAATGAGTGAAATGACCATGGTTATATGTGTTATCCTGGTTATTTCATATGCTCATTTTGGAGTGCACTATCGAAACCCTAGGTGTACTGAGGTATGGGGTAACAAATTCGGATTCTCAGCATGTGATACCCTAGTGAGGTTGTACTGAGTATCAGATACTCAAGTTGTGATACTTAGTGCAATCAAGTATGTGATATAAACGAGGTATTATCATGTGGTCAGCATGTGATATGACACTATTTAAATGCACACATAGGAACTAAACAAGGTATGGATCATATCGCATACTCACATTATGATACATGAGGTATATAGTGACAGATACTTGGCATGTGATATTGAAATAGTAAGATATCGAGAATTTTTCCACCCTGTACCTAATGTTAGTTGAAATAAAACTCAATTTAACGTAGTTATATCATATTATATGAGTATGAAATCTATACAGTCAAATAACATTCTCGTCGAGTAGGTATATCTATATGAGTATCATATAACGACACACCGCGACTCCTACTCGCCTCTAACATTTCATACTAGGTATTAACTGGCATTTTGTCTGGGTTTCATGTCTATATGGGCAAATACTACTGTGATACGCAGCATACCCACAATTTAGGGTATCATCGTACAAACATACCCAATATTGACGCTAGGGTATCATCGTACAAACATACCCAGTATCACGTACGATACCAAACTGGGTATGTGATATCTCACCATACCGAGAGCGCAGGGTATGTAGTCTGACTATTAATACCGACGCCATAACATGTACATTCGAGCTGAAATTACGTTTTGATTAGATATTGTACGACATGAGTCCGCAATATTGACACCCGCAAAACATCATTCTCGGTGGAGACATCAACCATGGTTTATCACGATACCCACAATTTATTAGGGTATTTGATTTGTTGTGCGTACAAATTTAAATCCTTGAGTACTGTTCTGTACGTACCCATGCAAAATTCATGTTTTAGATACTATGATACGTCCTATTAATGCTGCCTCCTATTTAATGATACCCAGGTGCATAAGGCTAGTCACAATGGGCAGTAACATAGAGCAGTAACATACACGTTATCCTAGGCTATGTTATCACCTTCATAGTGGGTAGTAACAAACATGTGGTGTCATGCAAACCTCTATTTATTAGCTTATAGACTCATAATGTCTTGGGATATGTGATGTTACGGTAACTAGCTATGTTACCACTACCCTCTCTTTCCTCATTAAATGCTTGCCACATCAGTTTTTTGTACTACGTGGCAACGATGTTACTACTAAGTTACTCCCCACTGTGACTAGTCTAATAATCAATCACCATTACTAAGTACAACGAACTGTGCATGGCGTCCATGATTTTCTGGGTATAGATATCATGTGAAAAAAGACTATACTACTCACGAATGTTAGAAATCTGGGTATTTCAGGGAGTAACAAATCGCCCACTACAAATGTTAGAATAAATGCATCATTATTGGACATGACAAATATACTCACGAATGTTGGGTATCGTCCACGATTTATGGGTATGCGATTGAAGACAATTATTAGTCCACCAATTTAGTCAAGTTTTGACCATCATTTATTACTCGTCCCTAAAAAAATTGCTCGCATTTAAAACTCCGAAATTCAATCCCACATACTCGATCGGTAAACAAAGCAACGTACTAAATGCACAATATTCCCTTCTAATGCCTACTTAACGGGTCAACCCGACATATTAGAGTTCATTACAGAGGCAGGATCAAGATACCCAAACGGGCGGTGAGGATGCATGGTGCCCAGGCTCCTAGGTGCCCCAAATGAGCTTCATATATATATATATATATATATATATATATATATATATATATATATATATATAACTCAGCTAAAAAGGAACCTATTCCTGTTTAAGCTAAATAGGAACTTTCTGAACTTCCTCGGAAATACAAGTGAACCTCCACGGCGTGCGATGTGAACCTTCACGCGGAACTATGACGTTTTTAGAACGTTTTTTAACGTGGTTTTGGTACCGGTTATCAGAATGATGCATGTGATATACCGTTGCATAGCTATGGAAATTGCGCAACTAATTCATTTTAACAACTTTTCCAAATTCTGGATGGTTTTTAAACAATTTTGAATATACAAAACGCGGTTTTCAGCAATTTCTGCATTTTCGTACTGTATTTCGGTCACCATTTCCAAACCGTTTGCTGGATTTACGCAAATGATACGCCGTTGGAAAGGTATGAAAAATGCGCATCTTTTCTTTTTCTATCAACTTGCGAGATTCGTAACGGATTAAGAGCAGTTTTTAATATACACGTTCTGTTTTCCGAAATTTCAGATCCGGCGGACAGTTTTTTCTCAATTACTTTTGAACCGCTTATCGAAACAACACAAATGATATGCCGTTACAAAGCTGTTGAGTAGGCGCAACTTTTTTACTTTTACTATTTTTCCAAATAACGTACGGCTTAAGATTAATTTTAAACTTAAGGAAACCATTTACGCACCTCATAAACGGGAATTGTTTGAAATTGTCATGATGATGATGTTTAAGTCGAAGGTTCAGACAAGTGGTGGCCAAATTAGACTCATTTTGTTGTTAATTGTATTTTAAATGTGGTCATCTGAATAAACGAAGCTTATAGAATTTACTTTTATGTGTATAATTTCCGCCGAACTAACTAATATAACACTGAACTTCTTTTTATGTGTTAGTGAACTTTCAGTCGTATAGTAGATTCTGTTTTGTTCATAAACTGTAGCTATTGAAGTGAACCTTTTTTCAGAACTAGCTGAACTTTTTGTTGCATTCAGATGAACTTTTTTTCTAGACCAAGTGAACCTTTATTTTTTATTAATGAAGTGAACTTTTTTTCTAATTTTTTTTGGAGTGAGGCTTTCTGAACTGTTTCGGCAACGACATTTGAACCTTCTCGCGCATGAAATGTGAACCTTCAGACGAAATATGAATTTTTTCCTGAACTTTTTTCGGAACAAGGTGAACTTTCTGAACTTCCTCGCGACTGCTATGTGAACCTTCTCGCGCATGACATGTGAACCTTCAGACGGAGCATGAGGTGAACTTTTTTTCGTGAACATATTTTTTCGGAACTAGGTGAAACTTTTTCCGTAACTGCACATGAACTTTTTTTCTGAACCAAGTGAACCTTTTTTATGAATGAAGTGAACTTTTTTTTTTAACAAAGCGAACTTTTTTCTAAACTTTTTGGAATGAGGTTTTCTGAAAATGTCTCGGCAATGATATGTGAACCTTCTCGCGCATGACATGAACCTTCAGATGGAATATTAGGTGAACTTTTTTCCTGAACATTTTTTCGAAACAAGGTGAACTTCCTCGCGACTGCTATGTGAACCTTATCGCGCATGACATGTGAACCTTCAGACGGAATATGAGGTGAACTTTTTTCCTGAATTTTTTTTTCGAAACGAGGTGAACTTCCTCGCGACTGTTGTGTGAATCTTCTCACGCATGACGTGTGAACCTTCAGAAGCATGAAGTGAACTTTTTTTTCATAATTTGGTGAACTTTTTTCGCAACTGCACGTGAACTTTTTTTCTGGACCAAGTGAACCTTTTTTTTAATTAATGAGCTGAACTTTTTTTTCTAAACTATGTTGGAATGAGGCTTTATGAACTTCCTCGCGACTGCTATGTGAACCTTCTCGCGCATGACATGTAAACCTTCACACGAAATAAAAATTTATCAACTGAACCTTCATTTTAGCTTTATGATCCACTTTAAAAGCAGTTCACATACTGCTTCTAAAAATTGAAAAAAGAAAAAACAATTTGACCGAGGAACTTCATGAGCGGAATAATTGCAATGTAAAAATAGAAGCGGACTTCAAAAATTGGTCCGAACTTTCAATCTCAACTTCCAGAACTGCAATTTAAAAAAAAAGATTTGTCCCAACTTTCATTCTCAACTGTGTGAACTACAAAAAATTATGTAGTGAACCTTCATTTAAGCTTTACGGGGTTATCTTCAAAAATTAATCAAATGAACCTTCAGTGTAGCATTTGCTACAATCGTTCGAGGCAGTAAATGAACTTTTTTCTCCACATAAAAAGTATCAAATCTCTGAACTTCTTTTTGGGGCCCATGGAATCAAGCGAGGCAACGCACAATATGTAAACACAACTGACGCACGCATAGCTAGCTAGTAGAAGCAAATAAGCAACTACACGCCTTGCTCTGAACCTCCGCAAGTCGCTGTTTCAGAAAGCCCAAAAAAAAGCAGTTCAGAAGATGGAGCTCCAAAGGAATTGCTCTGAACCTCAGGAAGTCGCTGTTCTGAACCTTCGCTCGTTCCATGCGCTAGGAACAGGTTCCCTGGCAGGGGCGCACGAGCTCGAGAGGCAGCCAGTGCCAGGATCACAAGCTTGGAGGTGCAGGTGTTTGGTGCTCCTGCCGGCCGGGAGGCAGGCTACTGTGGACGGAGGCGGGGCGCACTGGAGGAGATGCGGGTCGGCGCTCGCTCGCCGGCACCGGCCAGGTAGGAGGTGGTCTTGTCGGGGGTGTCGCCCTCCGCCGCGGCCTCCCTCGCGTCGGCTGCAGCCGCCGCTCCCTCGGCCGCGCCGCCCAGATGGAAGGAGGTGGTAATCTCGGGAGGTCCTTGCCGTTTCCGTCGCCGGCTCCCTCGCGGCGGCCGCCGCCGCCGCTCGCTCGCCGGCGCCGGACGGGAAGAAGGTGGTGGGGGGGTCGTGGGGTGGGGGATCGGGGTGGGGTGTCGGGACGGGGTGGGGTGGGTGGGCTTCTATCGGGCCGGTCGGGGTCGGGTGCGGGTCGGGATCCGGTATCCTTCCCTAAATAGGATAGTTCCTATTTAGTTTAAATAGGAATCTCTTAAGGAGGTTCCTGTTTAGTCCTGCCCTATATATATATATATATATATATATATATATATATATATATATATATATATATATATATATATATATATATATATATATATATATATATATAACTCAGCTAAAAAGGAACCTATTCCTGTTTAAGCTAAACAGGAACTTTCTGAACTTCCTCGTGACTACTATGTGAACCTTCTCGCGCATGACATGTGAACCTTCAAACGGAGCATGAAATGAAGTTTTTCCGTGAACTTTTTTTTCCAGAACTAGTGAACTTTTTTTCGCAACTGCACATGAACTTTTTTTCTGGACCAAGTGAACCTTTTTTACGTATGAAGTGAACCTTTTTTTTTACAAAGAAAACTTTTTTGGAATGAGGCTTTCTGAAATGTCTCGTCAATGATATATGAACATTCTCGCGCATGACATGTGAACCTTCAGACGAAATATTTTCCTGAACATTTTTTCGAAATGAGGTGAACTTTTTTCGCAATTGCACATGAACTTTTTTTCTGTACCAAGTGAACCTTCCCACGCATGACATGTGAACCTTCAGACGGAAGATGAAGTGAAATTTTTTCCTGAACAATTTTCGGAACGAGGTGAACTTTTTTCGCAATTGCACATGAACTTTTTTTGAACTTTTTTTCTTAGCCAAGTGAACCTTTTTTTATAATCGAAGTGAACTTTTTTTTTGGATTGACGTGAACTTTTTTCTGAACCTTTTTCAGAATGAGGTGAACTTTTAACTACTCATGAACTTTGTTTCTCGGCGAAGTGAACTTTTTTTCTGAACATTTTTCTCACTGAACTTTTTTTCCTGAACTCTTTTTTTAACTTCATATGAACCTTTTTTCCATACGAAGTGCACCTTTTTTTTAGAACGAAGTGAACTATTTCGCTAAACTACACATGGACGTTTTTTACACAAAAGTCAGCAACAAGGAGGACACAGTCAATCGCATGAGCGCGCAGTCCCCCAACGGGCAAAGGAACCTTCATTTTAAGGTTTATGAACCTCCAGATAAAAAAAGCAGTTCAGCACAGGAGCAAGGGTGGCGCCGGTGGCCTTGCTCCGAGGGAGGAGGTCGCCCCGGCGGCGAACCCCGGCTGCGAACCTTTTTTAGTCAGTAACTGAACTTTTGATGGCCATCAGGGAAGAAGTTCTTTTGGGAACTTTTGTAGCAAAAACAAACATAGACTAAACTGAACCTTATTTTCACACAATCTGAACCTCATTTTCACATCGAGCGGTGGTGCAGGCCGGGGGGACAGCCGGAGCGCTGGACGAGGCACCGTCGACCCTGCAGGATGCGGTCGGGCATGAGGTTGAGTACGCCACGCCGGCAGGAGGTGGCGGAAGCTGCGGGGCAGGAAGTGAACCTTCAGTTAACCTTCATTTGACCTCCATCGGGAGAACAAAGGAGGCTGGGGGCGGAGCTGTCGTGGACCGCCGGAGCTCCCTCGCCACGGCGCCGCTAGCTTGCCCGGCCCGGAGGCGGAGAAGAAGCTGGTTCTGCTGGGGGCGGAGGTGCCGTGGATCCGTCGACGGGGCGGAGCTGCCGTCGATTCGCCCGGAGCGGAGCTGTCGCGGATGGCCCGAGCTCCCTCGCCTGCGGCGCCGCTAGCTTTCCCGACCCGGAGGCGGAGAAGAAGCTGGTCCTGCTAGGGCGGAGCTGCCGTGGACGGCCCGAGCTCCTTCGCGTCGGCGCCTGCGCCGCCGCTGGCTCGCTCGGTCCGGAGGAAGAAGGTGCTCTCTGCGGGGATGCTTGCTGTGTCCGTCGTCGGCTCCCTCGCGTCGGCCGCGGCCGCCGCTCGCTCGCCGGCGCCGGCGGAAGGTGGAGGCGGATCGGGGGTGGGGAATCGGCGGTCGGGGGTCGGGCTTGGATGGGTGGGCTTTCGTCGGTCGGGTCGGGGTGCGGTCTGGATCCGGTCTCCTTCCCTAATTAGGATAGTTCCTGTTTAGTCTAAATAGGAACTCTTAAGGGAGGTTCCTGTTTAGTCCTAACATATATATATATATATATATATATATATATATATATATATATATATATATATATATATCAGGAAAGAAAATAAAGTGGTCTCACTGATATTTTTTCCAGATTGATGGTCTCAGACTAACCATCGGTACGATAGCACCCTCTAAATACCAAACTACCTGAAAGATAGCATGGTTTCCACCTCATAATATTACAACACATGACTACACTGAAGCAACAATATGGTGAGTTGATTAAGAAGCATGTTTCTTATAGATATAAGATCCTGTAGTGAATCAAGTTGAGACATTATAACCAATGCTTATGCATAGAAGTTTTTTGAGCTACCCAACGTAGTTAGGAATAAAGGAATCTAACACCAACCTAACACCACAAGACTAAAATCTGATGAGATCACACAATTTGTAACTGATCACCGCATCTAACAGATATCTTCAAACATATAAACTCTTATCCGAGCTCACGGCAGCAAATAATAAATGAGGTAGAATTTGAAATTGTCTCGCCTTCCAAGCATTTGAATAACATTTGAACTGACGAACATGATAGCCAGCATGACGTGTGACATCTATTATAATGACATCATGATAGGAGGTCAGGAGAAGGATGTATAGCTCGGCGAAGCCCACACCAGCTACACAACACGAATGCAATGATCAATAAACATCTATTTATTACTGAAACTGAATTTGATCAGTTGGGATAATATTTACTCCAATGCAAGCACATATAAGAAAATTAATTGAGTAGTGTACATTCGATCCACAGTTTCTTTGCCCTGCAATGCTATAAAATATGTAGAAACAAATGACCTTTCAATGTTCATTAAAAGGTTTATTTCTGAAGCTTATTTTAGAATAAACATATAATGATTCCCCCACATTCTCAACCACAATAGTTAGCAGTTACAGAGAAACAATATGAGTTAATTCCAAACATGACAATAGCGCACAGTGTTTGCTGCACTGCTTTGATATCACATTAGATTTCTTAATAGGTTAGTCAGTGTTGACAGAAGTAGATGTTAATCTATTGCCACAACACTATTGTGTACATTAATTACAAATGCTAGGCAGGGATGCATACAATTACCTAGTGTGGATTCTTGATATAATGGTGGGCTTATTCTGCAACAGTCGCATTAAGAAAAGAATAAGAAAGAACATTCCTTCAAATACTCCACTGTAAATTACTTTAATTTAGTGATTAACACTCTAAGCTTCCTACAAATCAGTTGCAAGCTATAAATATATTATTAATGGTAAGAGGTATTTAAGAGAAAATTTGGACCAAATATAAGGACCTACCTTTGCTATTGCAGTAAGCCTCTGTCCTGTCCAAGCGAATTGATGATCCAATCCATGTGTAGCAGTAACATGGGATGTGAAATTCCAAAGATAAAGAGTGAACCTTCGATTCCAATATTCACGATTTGGCTACCTACTGTCCCGACTCCCGAGGCACATGATATGACCAAGATGTCTTTGAAATCTTATGTAGGATTAATCAAAGACGTAGCAAGCTGTATTTAAGCACACATAAATTCTAGCAGCACAAATAAGACCTGTCAAATAAACATTATACATGAATTAGAGTTTGACAATCCAAACCGGCTAAATAAAACAGATAAACGAAAAACTAATCATGTATAATTTATTGATAGTTTGAGTAATGCAAGATCTATTGGTAGATAATCCTCATATGGTGAACTGCTTGTACTTCCATATTACCAAAAAAAAAAGAACCATATTGTATACTAACGACCAAGAAGTATATATGTGTAGATTTTTAACACATTACACAAATATGAGAACTTTGCACCAATATTTAACAGAGACATGACTAAAAAAAAAATCTAAGACTGACTTTTTAGTTCATCTATGATTTTGTTTCACAGGAGTAATAATAACAAAGATACACACAAATTAAAAACAGAATCCTTTGTTAAGAAAAATTCTACACTTCACATCAGCCTCAAAATAAACGGAAATGGAAGGGGAAGAGGATAACTGAAATAATAAACAGTACTCACTAACACATGCATGTAAAGAGGGAAAAAGCGAAACATATCTCAGATGAAGTTAGCGGGAGATAATGTTCAGGAGATGGGGAAAGTAAAGCAATGTCGTTCAACAAATAAACTAAACATCTTACTTCTTAGGTCTGCTATTCAACCTTCGAAGGTGTTGAGCTTAGACTTGAAAAATGATGTTTCCTGATGGGGGTTGACCTTGAAACCCAACTTCTCCAACTCTTCCTTTTTTTGAAATCAACTCGAACCTTTATTGATCAAATAACCATAATGTCTTTACAAATCTGCTCCTGGATGCACACCGGAGCAATACCACGTGACACCACTCCAGAGTACTCACAAGCTCTAGCTAAACAGTGCGCCGAAGCATTGGCACCTCGAAACACATGAATAAAGGAACATGAGGGAGCCAAGCAAGCTAGACGTTTAATATCTTCAGTAACAGCACCAAGCGCTGATCGATCCACTTCTGAGCTGGAGACTCGTTGGATAATCGACAGGCAATCTGACGCCATCAATAAACGCCCAAAACCTTCTTCAACAGCAAAGGAGAGGGCACTCCGAAGGGCAAGAGCTTCAGCCATTTCAGGAGATGTTACCCCATCGACATGCTCACCGCAAGCAGCAAGACATGATCCATTGTGATCCCGGATAACAATTCCAAAGCCCATGCTGTTGGACTCTGCAAAGATTGCTGCATCGGAGTTCACCATGACCGTACCAACCGGTGGCGGAGACCACTTAGCAGTCGACGAGGACTCACGCCTGTGTTTGGTAGTCGGTTTATAGAGATGCAGAGAAATTAAGTTGATGTATACCTTCACTTTGGTGGCAATAGTTCCAGGATGCATAAGAGGTTCACCTTCCCGAACTTTGTTTCTTGCGTCCCATATATGCCACATAGTCGTCATCACCGTCGTTGCTTCCATATCCGAGCAACGATCCAGGAAGTCAAGCACCCATGCATGCGGAGAGGTGACCAGCTGCCGGCGTAGCTGGACCGGAAACTCGGCCTGGACGTCCAGCCAAACCGCTCGTGCAAAGGTGCAGGTAAGAAGAGCGTGCTCCACAGATTCATCTCTGTTACAGAAGATGCATGCCCCAGCCTCAGGAACACCTCTACGACGGAGCTGAATCCCACTTGGCAAACAATTATGTGCAAATCGCCAGAGTGTTATCTTCATCTTGCCAGGGGCTTTTGACGCCCACAATTTCTTCCACAGCTTTGGTTCATCTTGCCAGCACGAAGCTGAACCTGAGCTAGACAAGGCACGAGCAGAGCGAGCAAGGTTGTAGGCTGATCGAACTGAGTAGGAACCAAACCGGGTGTGCGGCCAAGAGACGAAATCCTCCCCTCCATGGCAGCTGATAGGGACCAGCATGATCTTCCTTGCTGTATCCTCATCAAACAAAGCATGTACAGTGTTGTAGTTCCAACTCTTAGCGTCCGCTATCAACAAGGAGGCCACAGTTTGATCATCCGTGACCTCAGCAATTGGTCGCAGCCGATATGGTGGCAGGTCTGGTATCCAATAGTCTGACAAAATCTTTGTACGTTTTCCATCACCAATTCCCCACCTTAAACCTTTGGCCACCAATTGTTTTCCAAAAAGGATGCTTCTCCAAGTGTACGATGCCGATCTTGGGATCGGAGCCTCCCAAAAATCACGGTCCGGGAAGTAACGTGCTTTGAGCACTTTTGCACAGAGAGAATTAGGCTCTGTAATCAGTCTCCAAACTTGACGTCCCAACATTGCTTGGTTAAAAAGCTCAAGATCACGGAAACCCAAACCTCCGAGATCCTTAGGCGTAGTCAACCATTTCCATGATCGCCAATGGATTTTCTTCTTGCCATCTTTCACGCCCCACCAATCGTTCGCAAATCGCAATAGATTTCCTCATATCATCACACGTGGAAATTGGCAGCTGAAAGCAGCTCATGACGAAGGTAGGAATTGCTTGGATAACCGACTTTAGCCAAGCCTCCTTCCCAGCTCGAGACAACGGTTTGTTGGAGACAGTAGACATCCATTGCCACATGCGATTATAGAGGTACTTGAAGGTGTTCTTCGGCGAGCGACCCACCTCCGTTGGCATGCCCAAATAAGAATTTTGAAGGGCCGAATTATGGACATTCAGCTTGTCCATTACCTCCTGTTTGACCGAATCCGGACAATGGCGTCCAAAAAATATAGATGACTTATCAAGATTCACCTTCTGTCCAGAACCCTCACAGTAACTGTCCAGTGCCATTTTCAAAGCATCGACACTCCTTCCATCAGTACGGGCAAAGAAAATACTGTCATCTGCAAACAGTAAATGTGATATAGGAGGACCAAGTCGACCATTACGTAGACCTTGTAGCATACCTTGAGCCTCCTTTCTTTGCAGAATACAGGATAAACCTTCCGTACATAATAAGAAGAGATAGGGACTGATGGGGTCCCCTTGACGGATACCTCGAGTAGGAATAACCGGATCAGTCAATTCACCATTGATCCGAACAGCGTATCGAACCTTTGTAACACATCTCATCACAGTATCAATCCACTGCTGATCAAATCCGAGTTTGAGGAGACAACTAGACAAGTAGTTCCACTCAACTCGATCGTACGCCTTCATCATGTCAACCTTGAGAGCAAAAAAAGGCCGCTTAGCATGTTGTTGTCGTATGGTATGTAAGCATTCATAAGCAATGAGTGCATTATCAGTGATGAGCCGACCAGGCACAAAGGCGCTTTGGTTCTCAGACACAACAGAGGGCAAAATAAGCTTCAGCCGGTTTGCGAGGACCTTTGAAGCAATCTTGTAGAGAACGTTACATAAACTGATAGGCCTGAAGTTCTTGAGATGAATAGGATTAGTGACTTTAGGGATCAACACAATAATAGATTCACAGAAACCATCAGGAATAGTTCCTCCCGTCAAGAAACTCCTAACCGCTTGGCATATCTCCTTTTCAAAGAAACTCCAATGAGTTTGGTAGAAGAGAGCAGGAAAACCGTTAGGCCCCGGGGCTTTGGTCGGCTTCATCTGAAATAAGGCATTCTTGATCTCCTCATCAGTGTAATCCCGCAGAAGATCCACATTCATATCGTGTGTCACTTTGCAAGGGATACAATCCAGTACATCATCCATCGAGAAAGCAGGTTCAGAGGTAAAAAGATCACCATAGAAATTTTGAACCATCCCCTTTATCTCTTCCATGTTATCACAACGTGAGCCATTTTCTCTTTCTAGAACTTCTCCAACTCTTCCTGTGTTACCTTCAAAGCCCATGAACCAACATGTAGAGAAACAACCGAGAAACATTGCAGTGAATAAGCCGAACAACCAAAAGAAATAAAAAAAGTAGTACGATTCTCATAAGCATAATAACAAACACACTGTGAGCACTATCTAACTACCAGGACAAGTGGATATGGGCATGCTCTGTAGCAATGAACATAAATACTGAGAGAGTGAGAGAGATGGAGAGATGTGAGGGGCAGGAGCACGAACTGGAATCCAACCTTGTGCTGGTATCCCGATGCCATGGGCGGAAATCCAACTTCTGGTGCTCAATGGATGCCATGTGCGACCAGGCTGCTAGCTCTCCACTGGGAAAAAATAACAAACAAATGGAACAGAAATCACTATGATTCGAGATCTCCAGTGGTGCAGCCCGAGCTCATAGTCGGGAGAGCATACCTAGGGCCGACAACCGCGAGCTCTGCCGCCGTAAGCACTAATAAGTACCACGGGCTGCCAGATGACGAACTCGGAGTAGACGCGAGGTGGAGAGCTGCAGCAGCGTGACCTGGCACCGAGCGGCGATGCCCCGAGGTCATCGCCCTTCCGTCGTGTCGTCGCCATCAAGCCGCACGTAGACGGAGGAGGAGAGCGCCTGTGAGAGCGGCGGTCTGGGTAGGGGCATGGCCTTGACGGCGGGAGAGAGTAGAAAAGCAACGGGAGCTGAGACTGCGAGAGATGAGAGGAGGGAAAGCCAGGGTGTGTGGCGGCTAGGGTTTCCGGCATTGCCTTTTCGCGTGGTGAAAAGATCTGAGATGGAGTGGGCAGCCGACCAGCACTACCCGACGTGGGGCCCCAAGCTCCCTCCACCACTCGTTCATGCGAATTTCCAGGTGCACGGGAATTTTCACCCGTCGAGGCTATGATGGGTGGACCCAAAATTTGCACCCAGAATTGACTGCTCGATCCAACGGTTGGAAGCGCTTGGCACTGAAGATCCAACGGCCAGGAGCGCCAAACGCCTGGGAGGGCGCGGTGACCACCCACCGTTCTATTCTTTAGATGAAATATAAACCATTTGTTCATGATTGAACCATGTACGTGAGGAAAAACTTAGTATGAATATTTACTTGCTTATAACTCCATGTGAAAGTTATGTTTTCTATCATTAGTCTTTGTGCATGTTCTCATCTATTAACTAAATAAGACTAGTTATCACGGGTGTAAGAAGTCGTTGTGTATGGCACCGTAGATCTTCTACTGTATGTTCTTACTCCTAAGGTCTTCATATTTATTCGTGCAATTTATTCATTGTGCATTGTGTGTGAAATCATTCTATGATTGCTATTATGTTATTCAATGTATATTATGTTTACACATATACAATTAGGATGACGTCAGGTGTATCACACAAGCATCTCGTACTAGGATGTTAATTAGGTAAATTAAAGTAATACAATTTGTGCTAAACTTTTATGCTCGTTCGTATATGCTCGTTCATTAGTCCATGCGCATATGTTCTCATCTATTATGTAAACAGGCCTACTTGATCACAAATGTAAGAAGAACTTGTGTCGGCCGTACTCCTAAACTCTTCTATTCTATTTATGCAATTTATCTATTGTGCATTGTGTGTAAAATCCTTTTATGATTTCTATTATGTTATGTCATGATATATTTGTGTTTACACATACGTCAGACGATTATGATGACGTTAGACATATCGCACGAGCATCTAATATTTGGGTGTTAGATAAATTAAAATAAATACAATCTATGCTAAAGTTTTATACTTCTGAAAATTATATTTAGCGTGATTGACTCGCCAAGTATAATTTACTTAATCGCACGGCTAGCAATGTTGCTAAATATTTGTTGTTATGTTTTTGATATACGATTGTAACGTACAATTTAAAAATATTCTCACTTTTCGCCAAATTTAAACTGCAGTATGTAAGCGAGTAGTTACTTATTGAATCATTCTTTGATAAGCGTATAATCAACATAGTGCATATGTAGTTATGGTAAAGATCTAAAGCTGCCTTAACAAATATCTTTCTAGTGTGTATGATTAGTAAGCATATTTACATAGCTTATAGAGTGTAAATTTAACAATTCAACGATTATTTATATATTTTTATGGTCGAATGGGTGTTGCAAATTACAATGGCTTTATTAATATATTGACAACGTGTACATGATCTTGTTTTTCTTTTGCGAAATGTGCATGCTCTTTACTCGGTATTGAAATAACATCACCGAGCAATCTATGTTTGCGCACATATATTTTGATTAATTGATATGTTGATATGCAATGTGTGCTTCACTCTTGGTATGGCCCATCTCACGATCAAACATGCCGGCAGAAGATTTCATGTTCTGTCATTTTATTTTATTTCAGTTCAGCCATTAAAACAATCCAGTTCGTTCTGAAACAAGCCGGCTCATCCAATTTATTCATACACTCATCTTTTTGAGAACTTTCATTCATGTGCTCATGTCCACACTTCAACAAAAACAAACACAACATAAAAGGCAGAAACACACGAGAACGTACACAACCTGTTCAGAGAAACAAATGAAAACTAGGCCGCCGCGTTCCGCGGTACCGCCACAAGCCACGAAACTGCCGGCCCGCCACGGCGCCCTCCTCGTCGTGGCGACGCGTCCCGCCTCCGCCTCCGCCTCCGCGCTCCGCCGGTGGCGCGCTCGTACTCGTCGGCGCACCTGCGCTCGCAGCCGGGTTTGGGCGGGCCGGCGCGGCACTCGTGCAGGCACCGGTCGCGCTCCTTCTCGGGGCCCTGCTCCCGCTCGCGCTGCTCCTTCATCCGGCCGTACTCGTCGCACGCCGCCGTGCAGTACCGCCGCTCGCCGGCGTCGAACTGCCGCTGCCGCGCGCACTGCTGCTTGCACGCCGTCACCTCCGGGTCCTCCTCGCCTGCTGCCTCCGCCTGATGCGCTTCGAGCGCGGTGGCGGAAACGAGGACGAGGAGGAGTGCCGCGGCGAGGGGCACGGCCACGGCACCTCTCATCGTCGATCACGTCGGTCGATCGACGCTTTTGGTACCCGCGTGTGCACGCGACTGAGAGAACTAGAGAAGCAGCTGGGTGAGCGTGAGCGATGAGGCTACCGATCGATCCGTCGGCTTGCACTGGGTGGCACACGTGTGGGCGCGCTGGGGTGCAGCAGTGCCACGGCGGCACCGCTTAGGCTGCATCGTGGTGCATCACTGCATGCGTGGCGTACTGGTGTGTCTACCGTCTACGTTTTCACGAGGCACGGCGGGTCTGCATTCTGCAATTGCATGACCCGGTAAAGCATGTATATCCTCCCTTGCCTTGCTCTTCAGACAACAGCTCGACTAGGCATCGTTGGCGGTGGAGGATGGTGGACCCCCTCCGATTGGCTGCTGCACGGATTGCCACCCATGCTGGCTTGGATCAGTCGCATTCTTAACTGGCCTCATACGTTGGGCCCGTTGTGCATCGTTGTCGCTCTCGGGGCTCGAGCTCACGGATGCCGGGGCGGCGGCCCTGGATGGTTGACCGCACGGATGGCTCTTCGGCAAGCAACGTGGCGGTGGTGGTGACCCTTCTCTTTGGCCGTGTGGACGGTGAAGAGGGGGTGGCGGGGGACCATGGGGTTGCGGTGCTTCGGCAGTGGTGGCTCCCAGATCGCGTCTTGGAGGCTTGGCTTGATGATAGCGGATAGCGCGGGAATCGAGATGTGCTATGAAGGGTGTTCCGGGTGAAAACCCAGCGCTTTGGCGCCAGCTGCGGCGGCGCCTGCGGGTGTCGTGACCCTCTTGAGGGCGCCGTTGAGGTCACCGTTCTTGCGTTAGAGCTTCGGGTGAAAACCCTTGACCGTTTCGGTCTCGACGACGACGGCGTAATGCGTCGTGTCCCTCTTGAGGGCGTCGTTGCGGAGCTTTCAGATATCTCGACCTCACTCCATTGTCATCGGTGGGCGAATTCGGATCCTGTTCGAGGCTCTTCTAGTGCTGGCGTGGGGCGTTCTCGACGGTCTCCTATCTTTTACACGTGATGTCGGTCTCACTTCTCCCGTCCTTGTTGTCCGATGGCAGGATCGGCGCCTGCCCTCTCCATCGTCAACTCGGTGGGGTGGTGTGATGTGATGACCCGCCATGCTACCGCATGATTGCAGCACGCAGGACATCGATGTAAAACTCACGGAACAACGTTCCGCAAATTTCACACCATCAGAGTGGCACAACAGAAACATTGCATGGGTCCAACGGTCATACACACATTATTACAAGCCAAAAGTGTACAAATTCAGAAAGATCCTCTTTGGTCCACCGAGGATCCGCTCTACTAGGTTCCAGTTGCAAACTAAAGAGTTTGCAAACCAGTGGGAATAACAGACTGAAAACCATAGAGCTCAGCAACTTATTTAGTAAAGTTTTAGGTTGCTTGGCTCGCCAGCTACACCCTGTCCTGCTCTAGTACTCCTCCGCCTCTTCTTCGTCTCCGTCGAAGGTGATGATGTAGTCAACGCCTTCGACTCCTCCTGACAAGTCCGGCTCGTCGTACACCAAGTTGTTCTGGTCGTAGGTGTCGAGTCCGCCTTCCTCTTCTGTTGCCTCAAAGTCTAAGAAAGGGGTTTTAAGGCAAGGGTGAGTAACAGCGTTACCCAACAAGTTCATTATGTAAGGTGGGAAGTTTGATGCACTAACTACAGCCACAGACAATGGAGTGTCGTAGGCTAATGCAAGTTTTTGTAAACATTTCTTGAAAAGATTGTTTTTATTATGAAGAACTATGTCCGCCAGGAGTCACAGGTGCTAGGGAGGTGCTAGGGCTTTGAGGAGCCTCCTTTCCTGCTGCGTTCGTCGTTCCGTCCTGGAACGTGGAGCAACATGTCACATTTATACACTCTGCAGAGGTGCGCTGCTTTACCCATAAGAGATCAACGCCTTGTTGCACAACCGGGCGAATCTTTCCCGTCCACACTTCTTTGGTGTGGGGCCCAGTCGGTGATCCAAGCCAATCACTGCGCCTTTCCACCATCCCCGCACACCCCCCCATTACTCCGGTTGCAAGCTAGTGGGCACCGTCCCATGCTAAAACTTGCTGACCAGTGGGCACCGTCCCAAGCTAGTCCCGAAGCCACCCTTCATAGATACTAGAAGCCACAACCCGAAGGTGAGATTATTATCCGAGCCATCTCAAGCTCATGGGCGGATCCACCGCCTGGCTTGTCCTAGTCATCCGTTGGTGTACGAGAGGAAAAGGGTACATCTGACTTCTCCGTCCCATTCCAGATCTTATGGTTGCGCGTTATATACGGCGCAAGAATCACTGACGACATTTGTTATTAGTTCCTAGGGTTATTACTTTCCTTATGCAGTGGAACCTCCACCAACCACAGTCTTACCATGGTCCCACTGCCCACCATATTAGGTTAATCAGCCACCCTGGCTGGTAACCAAATAGTCATAATTATTATGAAAATAAGGTTTTGATTTTCAATGCAAAGGTGATAAGATATAGCATTTGGCAAATACTTTGATACAAAATATTTCAACGGACATGAGCAAGTTATGAACTTGCCTGGTAACTGAGAGGTAGGGTAACGTGAAGCTTCGAACTGACCCGGGACCTCGGGTTCTGAAATAAAGCATCATTGTCTCATAAGACAATGTTTAAAGAAGCAATGGATGCTTTGATGCATAAGTATGAGATGCATTTTGTAAAACCCCGAAGTATTTCCCGATGTTGTGTGTGAGTTCAATTTGGGTGATTTTGTTAATCTTCATGTTTAATTTACAACCAAGGTATATTTTAAGATGCTGAAAGTAAACTTACAAGACATATTAGTAAAGCATAGTAATAGTAGATGCTTGATGTTGATTGGTTTCATCTCTAATGAAAGTCATGCTTAAGTTGTTAAGACTTAAAATAAATAATATGGGGTTTTTGTGTGAAGTGGCAAAAAGAATAACTTTTGAAGAAGAAAAGGTTTCTTATGTTAAGTTAAGTAATCTCTAAAGGTCATAGGGATAATTAAGATCATAATTAATCCTTCGGTTACATTATTTTGAATTGTTATAACTTCCAAACTTATTTGTTGTTCATTTTTATTAGGTTGTAAAGTATTATCATATTTAAAAATAATACTTAAGTAAAATTGATTAATTCAAGTATATAACATATTCAAATAATAATAGTTGAGAATATTAAAATGACTGAGGTATTGTATCAAGAATTTTATTTTACTACCTATAATAATTTGGAATATTCCTTAAAGAAAAGACTTATAATAATATATTTTATTTTAGGAAATATCTTGGATACTTGTTTGAATACTAAAACTATCATGGCAATGAAATTTTTTTTTTTTCATAGTGAGTATCTTATTAGTAACTTAATGGATGTTAAAGACTTATCCATTTTTTTTATGCTTATTTAATTACAAAATATTATTTCAATTTGAAATCTAATTTCCTTATCTTGGAAAAATAATCACTCTAATTTTTACCGTGGGGTCAGATCATAAACATTCTATTAAAATTCACTTTTTAAAAACTAGAGCAAATATAGATACTTAATTATATGATTATTTGATTTTTCTATTTAGTCATTTGGTAGATGATTTGAATCTCTTTGAAATTCTTTATTTCTTTTTATTTGTAGGAATTTTTGTTTGGGCCCATTTGTTTAAAAGGCCCACTGACTGGTGGGCCAGGGGTGGCTCGGTCGGATGGAGCCAAATGGTTCCAATCGAACCGGTCAACGATCCCCAGACCACGCTCTCCTCTCTCTCCTCCCGATCCCCTTTTTCTCTCGCGATTGGAAAAATCGCCGGCGCTGTCGCCGGGCGATTCCGACCGGCTCCGACGGACTCCGCCGCCGCCCCCGCGCGCGTTCGACGCATCTCGCCGAGATCTCTCTGCTCCTCCGCGTGGTTCTTCTCCTTGCGCCTTCTGTCGCCGGCTCCGTCCACATCCCCATCTAGGGTTTGGGCCGTGGTGATTCTTCTCGACTCCGGCGATCCTCCGGCGACCTCACGCACGCTTCCGATGATCTGGTGCACGGGGAAGACTTCCCGGTGTTGCGCCGCGACGGCAGCGTGGGCACCGCCCCACCACGCCTTCGTGGTTGCGCACCGGCGCGGGTAAGCTCTCCTCTTCCTACTCTCCCTCTCCCTCTCAATTGGGCCCGAGGCCGTGTGTGGTGATGTTGTTTGCTCTGTCAAGTAATTAGTGCTTTGGTTGTGTTTAGGTTAGCACAATTCATGTGCTCCTGTGGTGCTTGCTTGCTTGGGTGAGCTTTACTCACAAGTTGCCCCTATTGCTAAATATGGTAGCTCCATTGTTGTGGTTCTGTTGGATGAATCTGAGGTTATATTGGCTGTTTGCTATCAGTTGGTATTCCTGTGGGTTATCCAATTCACTGCTACTCTGAAATTCTAGTTTCAGAGATGTTTTGACCTTTGCTTGACTGAATCCATGTATTCAGTTAGCAATTTGTTAACTGTGACATGATCTACGGAGTCCTGAAGTTTTTACTGTTAGGACAATGATTTGTATCCTTGTACAGATGTCTTGAGCTATAGCCTCAAGATTTCAATACATGTGTTGTGATTGTGGTGCTTTTCCTTAGGGAATTAGTGCCCAGCAACTCATTTATTGGTTTCTTTGTTGGCTGGGTGCTTAGGATCCTTAGCTAAACACTTGTAGCAAGGAATTGAGTTGTTTGCCGCAGCCAATGATGTTGGACTGAGGCCTATTTGTTATATGAGCCACTGCAATTTATTTTGTATGGGTAAGCAGTTTCCAACAGTCTATGATGTTGGTCTGAGACTGTTAGGAAATGGGATCAGATCCTTTGGCTTGTTCTAGTTGCTGAGTGTTTAAGCATGGTTTAATTGGTTGATCTCAGCCAGTGATGCTCAGGCTGAGGCTTTTACTGGATAAGAACAGATGCTATGCTTTGGCTTGATTGAATTATTGCCCACAGCCTATGATGCTCAGGCTGAGGCCTTTTTATTATCTGATAAGAACAGATACTTGTATTGTTGAATTTAAAAACCCAGTGATGAGTGTTGCACACCATTTGTGTGCACCTCTGAGGGTTTCACAGATAAATCAACCACTTATGCATCTAAAGATGTGCCTACTAGCTAGATGAGTTGAGAAGCAACCTCTGGCAGGTGTGGTGTGGTTCTGGGTTGCTGTAGAGGTCCTGGATCACTTGTGGTTGTGCAGATCTTGATCAGTTGATCCCTTCTCCTCCTGTAATCAGCCCTTCTCCTCCTTGCTCTAGCTCAGCCCTTCTCCTCCTTGATCTAGCTCAGCCCTTCTCCTCCTGATTGCTGCTGGCCATCTTCTTGACTTGCTTTTGGCAAGGTTGGGTTATGGTTTTGTGGTGATTGATGGATGGATGATCTGGTGGCTTAGATAAGATGAATTGATGTGGATGAATGGGTTGGGGTGGTGATGAACAGATAAGAGGTGATGTGTGCTGTGTTTGAGCTGAGGTGACCAAATGGTTGTGCCTCTCCTTTTGGGCTCCGGCAGCACGTTAAGTGCATTCCTGTGATGCTTCTGGTGTTGACACATACTCCATGCAATGAGCTGCTTGTGAGCAGCTTTGGTACTTGCTCCCCTGGATATGTTCATAGAGTTGTACTCTATTCGGCTCTCTCTGATATTATCCTTATGTTGGTATTATTTTCTGATGCCAAGTGGAATAATTGTTACCTAAACCAATGATGTTGCTCTGAGGTGCATTTAGTCCCTAAGAACAGATACTAAACCTGGATTAAGGTTTACACTCGATGATGAGACTAACAGTGTATTTCACTGTTGATCTGAGAGTAATACTAACACTAACCCTCCTTGTTGATTTTCTGTTTTTGTTTTGTTTTCTTTTTGTCTTTCAGGAAAGAAGAAGATGGTGCAAGATGCTTGGAGTTGAGAAGATCAAGATAGAGATGATCTGGATGTGGAAGACTTAGAGTAGCTAGTGTTTAAGTTTAAGATGTAATTTTTCCTTTTCTTGATCTTATTTGTAAAGACATTGTAATATTGTGATTTGATTAATAAAGTGATTCTTTTGTGTAAATCACTTTTATTTGTATTCTTAATTTGTAATTATATGTTTACTTAATATGTAACTATTTGTTTTGTAATGTGCATATTTATAAAGTAATTACTTTTTTTTTATCTCATTATTTATATCTCATGTTTGTAAATATTAATTATGAATTACACATTGTTGAGTATTTACTTGTCATTATTTGGTGTGGTTTCAAATTCAAATTATTTGAATATTTGAATTTGCTCAAATTCTATCAAACAAGAAATCATCCAAAGGTCATGTCGAAATTTATAACAATCACCTCATTGTCTCTAAAACCTAACACAATGCGATGACAGAAACTCCGATCCCTTCAGGTTTTGAATTGCGAAAAATTTATTCGGGTTTTCAGATGCATGAATGCAGATGCACAAATTCTAAATCTACCCTCCGTGGTTTCCTAAACGCTGGGACGTTACAGTCTTTCCCCCTTAAGCAGAACTTCGTCCCGAAGTTATCATCCTTGATGTACTATCCGGCCTTCCTCTGTATTCTGAATGGATATTGTCTTATCCTCACAGTTGATTACTGCACCCCGGTCTGCCCACCAATCCATTCCTAGGATGGTATCCATATCCTCCATTGCTATCACATATAGGTTGACATAGTAGGTCTGCCCACAGATCATAATGACCTGCTCCTGTTTCATCTGGGAGACTGTAAGTATCCTTCCGACTGACCTTACAGTGATGGGTGTTTCTAAAATCCTACGTCTAAGCCCCTTTCTAAATATAAATTATGGTGCCAAGAAAGAAGTAGTGGCTCCGGTATCAAATAATACCTTGCCGGGATGAGTTAGAATTTGGAGCGTACCTATGACAGCCTTGTGAGAGTGATTCGCCTCCTCCAAGGTGGTACAATTGAGCTTTCCATATGGCTTGCCTTGCTTCCCGTTGCCATTCTTGCCAGAGTTTCCACCCCTTGGTGGTCCACTTCCTCCTGGCCGACTGTCTCCCATTCCTGGTCTTCCTCCACTGTTCTGGTTTGGACAATCTGGCTTGATATGACCCTCCTGGCCACAACCAAAACATATAATCTTTGGGGTCCTACATTCCTTCTGAAGATGCCCCCGCATTCCACAGCTATGGCAAACAAGGCTACGTTTGAAATTCTGGTTTTGGTAATTTGGTGCGTTGTTTGACATGATAGGGCGAGGTTTGAAAGTCAGCTTAGGTGTCGGTTTGCTGGGTTGAACTCTCCCCGGCTCCATTTTCATCCTCTTATTCCTTTCCTCCTGGACTTGCTTGAAGTCGTCTTCCCAAGTGATGGCTGCATCCACTAACTCTTCAAAACTGGCTGCCTTGGTTAATCTAATCTGCATCTTCATGTAAGGATGCAGTCCTCTTAGAAACCTCTTCTTTCTTTTCTCGGGTGTGTTAACATCATCCTCAGCATATCGAGAAAGTATGTTAAACTCCTGAATGTACTTCTGCACCGGCAAATTGTTCTGCCTGAGATTTTCAAACTCATGGCGCTTTAACTCCATCATACTTTCTGGGATGTGTGCTTCGCGAAACTTCCGTTGGAACTCCTCCCAGGTGAATACCTTATCCACTGGGTGGACGTTCACGATACTTTCCCACCATGCTGCTGCTGGTCCTGATAACAGATGCACAGCATATCGTACCTTTTCCTGGTCGGAACATCCCACAGTTATCAGCTTCCTGGCAGTGTCACGGAGCCAGTCCTCCGCGTCCATTGGCTCTGTTGCAACAGCGAATGGTAGGGGTTTTGTCTCTTGAAAGTTCTTTAACGTAACTGCCCGAACTCCCTCGGGATCTCTTTCACCACCTGCCCGCTGTAGTAGGGCCTCCATGAACTTATTTTGGTTCTCCTGATCCCTCCTGCGGTTCTCATCCATCGTCAGCAGATATTGTGCGAACTGCTGCGGTGTCATCATGGGTGGTGGTTGTGGTAACCCTCCTCGTCCGGCTTCCGCTTCCTCCTTTTGTTTAGTCTCTCTCTCCATCTGGGCTCTCTCTTCTTCCGTTACTTCTAACGCCATTTTCCCCCACGTCCTGTACAAAAAGCGAAACTCATACTTACACCATGCAATGCTTTCTGAGCTCAACTCAATGCACATTGCGTGTCACAGAAAAAACCAAATCCAAATAAAAAACCAACGATATATTACACATACCACACACATATATATTCTAGGCTTCGCACAATACCGCTCTAAGAGTATATTACAACCCCACCCGGTATACTACACAGTTTTCCCCGGGTTCTAGGAGAACTCACTCACTTGTTATTACAACTCCCCTCTAGGTGGAACAGGGCAAGGCGACAACTTCTTGGGTATTATCACTAATAACCGATACTTCACTCGAACCTCACCCTCCTAAAACTTATAGGTAGGGTCTGGGACATTGGTAGGGAATCCAGAGACTCTAAGTAGGGCCTTCAGCTGCTCCATAAGCGTGCCCTGAAAGTCCGCAAGTGTATCTTGCTGAGCCCAGGTAGTACCCTCGGAACCCATTGACATGGTAGTAACCGTGCATAAGAAATTTATATTTAGTGCTAATGCATCATAATAAAGAATTATCGCACTAAAAACATGACCATGTTATTCTCAAGTGAATATTCATCACATTTCTAGAGAACTCTTTACAGTTGCTCGTTATCCCTACAGGTTCTATCCCATTACTAGGTTTCCAACCTAAGGTCAAAGCAATTGCTCTGATACCAGCTGTGATGACCCGCCATGCTACCGCATGATTGCAGCACGCAGGACATCGATGTAAAACTCACGGAACACCGTTCCGCAAATTTCACACCATCAGAGTGGCACAACAGAAACATTGCATGGGTCCAACGGTCATACACACATTATTACAAGCCAAAAGTGTACAAATTCAGAAAGATCCTCTTTGGTCCACCGAGGATCCGCTCTACTAGGTTCCAGTTGCAAACTAAAGAGTTTGCAAACCAGTGGGAATAACAGATTGAAAACCATAGAGCTCAGCAACTTATTTAGTAAAGTTTTAGGTTGCTTGGCTCGCCAGCTACACCCTGTCCTGCTCTAGTACTCCTCCGCCTCTTCTTCGTCTCCGTCGAAGGTGATGATGTAGTCCACGCCTTCGACTCCTCCTGACAAGTCCGGCTCGTCGTACACCAAGTTGTTCTGGTCGTAGGTGTCGAGTCCGCCTTCCTCTTCTGTTGCCTCAAAGTCTAAGAAAGGGGTTTTAAGGCAAGGGTGAGTAACAGCGTTACCCAACAAGTTCATTATGTAAGGTGGGAAGTTTGATGCACTAACTACAGCCACAGACAATGGAGTGTCGTAGGCTAATGCAAGTTTTTGTAAACATTTCTTGAAAAGATTGCTTTTATTATGAAGAACTATGTCCGCCAGGAGTCACAGGTGCTAGGGAGGTGCTAGGGCTTTGAGGAGCCTCCTTTCCTGCTGCGTTCGTCGTTCCGTCCTGGAACGTGGAGCAACATGTCACATTTATACACTCTGCAGAGGTGCGCTGCTTTACCCATAAGAGATCAACGCCTTGTTGCACAACCGGGCGAATCTTTCCCGTCCACACTTCTTTGGTGTGGGGCCCAGTCGGTGATCCAAGCCAATCACTGCGCCTTTCCACCATCCCCGCACACCCCCCATTACTCCGGTTGCAAGCTAGTGGGCACCGTCCCATGCTAAAACTTGCTGACCAGTGGGCACCGTCCCAAGCTAGTCCCGAAGCCACCCTTCATAGATACTAGAAGCCACAACCCGAAGGTGAGATTATTATCCGAGCCATCTCAAGCTCATGGGCGGATCCACCGCCTGGCTTGTCCTAGTCATCCGTTGGTGTACGAGAGGAAAAGGGTACAACTGACTTCTCCGTCCCATTCCAGATCTTATGGTTGCGCGTTATATACGGCGCAAGAATCACTGACGACATTTGTTATTAGTTCCTAGGGTTATTACTTTCCTTATGCAGTGGAACCTCCACCAACCACAGTCTTACCATGGTCCCACTGCCCACCATATTAGGTTAATCAGCCACCCTGGCTGGTAACCAAATAGTCATAATTATTATGAAAATAAGGTTTTGATTTTCAATGCAAAGGTGATAAGATATAGCATTTGGCAAATACTTTGATACAAAATATTTCAACGGACATGAGCAAGTTATGAACTTGCCTGGTAACTGAGAGGTAGGGTAACGTGAAGCTTCGAACTGACCCGGGACCTCGGGTTCTGAAATAAAGCATCATTGTCTCATAAGACAATGTTTAAAGAAGCAATGGATGCTTTGATGCATAAGTATGAGATGCATTTTGTAAAACCCCGAAGTATTTCCCGATGTTGTGTGTGAGTTCAATTTGGGTGATTTTGTTAATCTTCATGTTTAATTTACAACCAAGGTATATTTTAAGATGCTGAAAGTAAACTTACAAGACATATTAGTAAAGCATAGTAATAGTAGATGCTTGATGTTGATTGGTTTCATCTCTAATGAAAGTCATGCTTAAGTTGTTAAGACTTAAAATAAATAATATGGGGTTTTTGTGTGAAGTGGCAAAAAGAATAACTTTTGAAGAAGAAAAGGTTTCTTATGTTAAGTTAAGTAATCTCTAAAGGTCATAGGGATAATTAAGATCATAATTAATCCTTCGGTTACATTATTTTGAATTGTTATAACTTCCAAACTTATTTGTTGTTCATTTTTATTAGGTTGTAAAGTATTATCATATTTAAAAATAATACTTAAGTAAAATTGATTAATTCAAGTATATAACATATTCAAATAATAATAGTTGAGAATATTAAAATGACTGAGGTATTGTATCAAGAATTTTATTTTACTACCTATAATAATTTGGAATATTCCTTAAAGAAAAGACTTATAATAATATATTTTATTTTAGGAAATATCTTGGATACTTGTTTGAATACTAAAACTATCATGGCAATGAATTTTTTTTTTCATAGTGAGTATCTTATTAGTAACTTAATGGATGTTAAAACCTTATCCATTTTTTTTATGCTTATTTAATTACAAAATATTATTTCAATTTGAAATCTAATTTCCTTATCTTGGAAAAATAATCACTCTAATTTTTACCGTGGGGTCAGATCATAAACATTCTATTAAAATTCACTTTTTAAAAACTAGAGCAAATATAGATACTTAATTATATGATTATTTGATTTTTCTATTTAGTCATTTGGTAGATGATTTGAATCTCTTTGAAATTCTTTATTTCTTTTTATTTGTAGGAATTTTTGTTTGGGCCCATTTGTTTAAAAGGCCCACTGACTGGTGGGCCAGGGGTGGCTCGGTCGGATGGAGCCAAATGGTTCCAATCGAACCGGTCAACGATCCCCAGACCACGCTCTCCTCTCTCTCCTCCCGATCCCCTTTTTCTCTCGCGATTGGAAAAATCGCCGGCGCTGTCGCCGGGCGATTCCGGCCGGCTCCGACGGACTCCGCCGCCGCCCCCGCGCGCGTTCGACGCATCTCGCCGAGATCTCTCTGCTCCTCCGCGTGGTTCTTCTCCTTGCGCCTTCTGTCGCCGGCTCCGTCCACATCCCCATCTAGGGTTTGGGCCGTGGTGATTCTTCTCGACTCCGGCGATCCTCCGGCGACCTCACGCACGCTTCCGATGATCTGGTGCACGGGGAAGACTTCCCGGTGTTGCGCCGCGACGGCAGCGTGGGCACCGCCCCACCACGCCTTCGTGGTTGCGCACCGGCGCGGGTAAGCTCTCCTCTTCCTACTCTCCCTCTCCCTCTCAATTGGGCCCGAGGCCGTGTGTGGTGATGTTGTTTGCTCTGTCAAGTAATTAGTGCTTTGGTTGTGTTTAGGTTAGCACAATTCATGTGCTCCTGTGGTGCTTGCTTGCTTGGGTGAGCTTTGCTCACAAGTTGCCCCTATTGCTAAATATGGTAGCTCCATTGTTGTGGTTCTGTTGGATGAATCTGAGGTTATATTGGCTGTTTGCTATCAGTTGGTATTCCTGTGGGTTATCCAATTCACTGCTACTCTGAAATTCTAGTTTCAGAGATGTTTTGACCTTTGCTTGACTGAATCCATGTATTCAGTTAGCAATTTGTTAACTGTGACATGATCTACGGAGTCCTGAAGTTTTTACTGTTAGGACAATGATTTGTATCCTTGTACAGATGTCTTGAGCTATAGCCTCAAGATTTCAATACATGTGTTGTGATTGTGGTGCTTTTCCTTAGGGAATTAGTGCCCAGCAACTCATTTATTGGTTTCTTTGTTGGCTGGGTGCTTAGGATCCTTAGCTAAACACTTGTAGCAAGGAATTGAGTTGTTTGCCGCAGCCAATGATGTTGGACTGAGGCCTATTTGTTATATGAGCCACTGCAATTTATTTTGTATGGGTAAGCAGTTTCCAACAGTCTATGATGTTGGTCTGAGACTGTTAGGAAATGGGATCAGATCCTTTGGCTTGTTCTAGTTGCTGAGTGTTTAAGCATGGTTTAATTGGTTGATCTCAGCCAGTGATGCTCAGGCTGAGGCTTTTACTGGATAAGAACAGATGCTATGCTTTGGCTTGATTGAATTATTGCCCACAGCCTATGATGCTCAGGCTGAGGCCTTTTTATTATCTGATAAGAACAGATACTTGTATTGTTGAATTTAAAAACCCAGTGATGAGTGTTGCACACCATTTGTGTGCACCTCTGAGGGTTTCACAGATAACTCAACCACTTATGCATCTAAAGATGTGCCTACTAGCTAGATGAGTTGAGAAGCAACCTCTGGCAGGTGTGGTGTGGTTCTGGGTTGCTGTAGAGGTCCTGGATCACTTGTGGTTGTGCAGATCTTGATCAGTTGATCCCTTCTCCTCCTGTAATCAGCCCTTCTCCTCCTTGCTCTAGCTCAGCCCTTCTCCTCCTTGATCTAGCTCAGCCCTTCTCCTCCTGATTGCTGCTGGCCATCTTCTTGACTTGCTTTTGGCAAGGTTGGGTTATGGTTTTGTGGTGATTGATGGATGGATGATCTGGTGGCTTAGATAAGATGAATTGATGTGGATGAATGGGTTGGGGTGGTGATGAACAGATAAGAGGTGATGTGTGCTGTGTTTGAGCTGAGGTGACCAAATGGTTGTGCCTCTCCTTTTGGGCTCCGGCAGCACGTTAAGTGCATTCCTGTGATGCTTCTGGTGTTGACACATACTCCATGCAATGAGCTGCTTGTGAGCAGCTTTGGTACTTGCTCCCCTGGATATGTTCATAGAGTTGTACTCTATTCGGCTCTCTCTGATATTATCCTTATGTTGGTATTATTTTCTGATGCCAAGTGGAATAATTGTTACCTAAACCAATGATGTTGCTCTGAGGTGCATTTAGTCCCTAAGAACAGATACTAAACCTGGATTAAGGTTTACACTCGATGATGAGACTAACAGTGTATTTCACTGTTGATCTGAGAGTAATACTAACACTAACCCTCCTTGTTGATTTTCTGTTTTTGTTTTGTTTTCTTTTTGTCTTTCAGGAAAGAAGAAGATGGTGCAAGATGCTTGGAGTTGAGAAGATCAAGATAGAGATGATCTGGATGTGGAAGACTTAGAGTAGCTAGTGTTTAAGTTTAAGATGTAATTTTTCCTTTTCTTGATCTTATTTGTAAAGACATTGTAATATTGTGATTTGATTAATAAAGTGATTCTTTTGTGTAAATCACTTTTATTTGTATTCTTAATTTGTAATTATATGTTTACTTAATATGTAACTATTTGTTTTGTAATGTGCATATTTATAAAGTAATTACTTTTTTTTATCTCATTATTTATATCTCATGTTTGTAAATATTAATTATGAATTACACATTGTTGAGTATTTACTTGTCATTATTTGGTGTGGTTTCAAATTCAAATTATTTGAATATTTGAATTTGCTCAAATTCTATCAAACAAGAAATCATCCAAAGGTCATGTCGAAATTTATAACAATCACCTCATTGTCTCTAAAACCTAACACAATGCGATGACAGAAACTCCGATCCCTTCAGGTTTTGAATTGCGAAAAATTTATTCGGGTTTTCAGATGCATGAATGCAGATGCACAAATTCTAAATCTACCCTCCGTGGTTTCCTAAACGCTGGGACGTTACATGTGACGGTGTCCGGTGGTTTCTCGAGGAGGTGCGGTGACTCCTCTATTTAGTTGTTCTAGGTGCTTCTTTGGGGTGTGGCTACTCCTGTATGTCTTGTTATACCTTTGATCTGTTGTACGAGGGTTCTCTCACCACTTTGTATCTGTTCGGCCGTGTGGCTTTATTTATAAATCAGGACGAAAGCCTGTTTCGTGGAACAGCTCGACTAGGCCGGCTTCGCTGTATCTGCCTCATTTGTAGTGTCACTGTCACTGGTCTGCACGGCCTTGTCCACCGCCGCCTCATTGTCGTCGACCACATGACAAGCGAAAAAGAAACACCGGCGGCCTTAGCGTCAGCGTACTGGAGGCGGCCGGCGTGCTGCGGTCTCGGGGCGGACGGCGGACCGGCGGACTTGGAGGTGTGGCCAAGCCCGTGTGTTGCTACTTGCTTTGGGACCTCCGAGCTTGTTCAGGCCGAGCACCCCGCGAAAGACCAGGAAACGCGCAGTGGAGTAGCATAGAGGCTGATCCAGTGAGGTTTCATGGTAGGTATATCATGTTTCTTCACAAAAGTTTAGAGGTTCAGATTCATATATCGCTGTCTTAGAATCCCGTAATCAGCACGACAGCTTGGCATGCACAAGTCCGCCCTGACTGTGACTGCGTGCGCTCAAACATCTCCAAGCCAGGAAGACTTTGACCCATCACAATGTGCACAACTACAAAATTAGTGGTGTCGCAGCAGTCTTTCATTAATTCGGTATGCAACCATCATGCACGAGTCTTCTAATAATAATTACAGTATTTTAGTCCAAGTCAAGCAGCCTAACTTGGAATTTTTTGTGTGTGGGATAACTTGGACTTGTTCCACTCTTGAGCACAAGGAAAATAAAGACCAAACTTTAGCTCTCCATTTTTGGTTGTCCACGAGACAATGGTTAATTTAATTCAGTTCCCCCAATCGCATATGGATGGAGCACTCCGTGTGCTATCTCCTATCGATTACACTTCAAAATGAAACCCGTGTCTAAGGTTTCAACCCGCATTGAAAAGCCAAACTATCGCGTGCGGTTTCCTTTTTTTTTGAAACATCTAGTACATATCTCACATGATTCATAACATGTAAAACAGGTGCATTGTTTGTAAATTTTACAGTTACTTCTTGCCGAAAAGTCGCATGCATTTCTGTTGCTAGCTTACAAAATAAGGGGAAAAATCTTTCTGAAACTACATGCTTGATGGAGGGAGCTAGCTGGTTGTTGCGGCTCACCGGAAACGACCGCCCTCTCAATGTCGTCCTCCACGTACATATTCACACGAAAAAGGCATTCAATCACTGTGATGCACCACACGATGCCGCTTCCATCCTCTTGATGTACTCCACTTTGATCTTCTTCAACCTGACGACCACGTCGCTCATCGTCATCCTCTGGTCAGGCGAGTCGCTGGAGCATAGCAAACCCAACTCAAATACCGGCGCGAGGAATCCGTCATCCAGGCCGCAGCTACAAGAAGAGGCATGACCTTGAAGTAGCTGGTCGTCAACGACGTGAACAAGCTCTGTGGGGAATGCATCGTGTACCCACTGCCTCAGGGTTAGTTCTTCCCCGAACATAGCATCGGTGGGTCTTTTGCATGTAAAGACTTCAAGGAGCATGATCCCGTAGCTAAACACGTCGCTCCCTCGTGATGCTTTTCCAAGAGACGCATACTCTATGCAAAAACACGGAAACATATATATGAGCAAGCATGTATGGCTAACCATAATTACACGATGGTATAACATATGATCTTTTTTCTATTGTACGCAAAAAAAAAGTATAACATATGATATTTGAGTACCTGGTGCCATGTAGCCAACTGTGCCGGGCATGCTCGCACAAATCATGGAGTTGTCATCACCTAGAAGCAACCTTGCAATGCCGAAGTCAGCCACATGCGCAGTCATGTCTTCATCGAACAACACATTGCTTGGTTTCAAGTCGCAGTGTAAAATCAACCCGAACTGATCATTGTGTAGATACTCCATTGCCATCGACACATCGAGCATGAAGCCAAGCCTCTCGAGGAAACCCAAGTACATTGTACTTTTAGGATTGTGTAGTAGCTTCTCTAAACTACCATTTCGCATGTATTGAAGAACAAGTGCTCTGAAGTCTTGGTTGGAACATATGTTAATTATCCGTATCAGGTTTCGGTGCCGTACCATGCGAAGCACGCGACACTCGGCATCGAAGCTTCTCATGGCCTGCTCTAGCTGCATGTCAAGGACTTTTATCGCCACCACCAAACCTTTCAGCTCGCCCTTGAAGACTTTTCCAAAGCTTCCAGAACCCAAAATGTTATCTTCATCGAAATTATTTGTGGCGCGAATGATCTCTCGATAAGAGACTATTTGATGGCCTATGCTATCTGTTGAATCAAAAGATTTTTTTATGTCCGCTTCATTCTTAAGTTTCCTTCTGATCCATAGGTATAGGGCAACAACAATACTGCCAAAAACTACGGTGGAGATTGGTAGTACAAATATTAGCAAGTGTCCACTACTTGAATGAGATTTGTCAACACATGGCAAAAATTCTAGGCATGGACCGCCACATAGTCCAGCATTCCCGGTCAAAGATTGCAACGAGAGGTTTGAGAAAACACCTCCATCTGGTATTTGGCCTTCCAACATGTTGAATGAAAGGTTCAGGGTAGTCAAGTCGGTAAAGTTTGCAATGAACATTGGAATGGTACCAGAGATGTTGTTGTAGGAGAGGTCTAATGAAACTAAGCTAGTTAACTTTTGAAGTTGGTTTGGCATGGGGCCTCCAAATGAGTTGTGCGATAGATTTAAATAGGTTAGCATCTTAAGTTCTCCAATTGACATCGGGATATTTCCTATCAAGAAATTAGAAGAAATGTCCATTTCGTATGTTTGTGTGAGCCTAGAAATGCCCGCCGGCAGAGCGCCATCAAAAGAATTGTATGAAAGGTCGAGTGCTAGAAGCTTACCAAGGTGGAATAGACTCGCGGGTATCACTGAACCTAATTGATTATGGGACAAGTCGATTTTCTCTAAACTACTAAGATTACCGAAGCTGCTTGGTATAGAGCCAAATAATTTGTTTCCTTGGAGAAACAGTCGTTGTAGACTCCCAAGCATGCCCATTTCTATTGGGATAGTTCCTAAAATGTCGTTGCTAGAGAGATCAAGCCATGTGAGATTTTTCATCGTGGTGATGGATTTTGGAATTGGCTCGGTGAGTAGGTTGTTACTTAAATCTAACGATTGAAGGCTGCTTGTGTTTGAAATCACAGCTTGAAGTCCACCTGTTAACTTGTTATAACCTGCACTGAATGTGACTAATTGTGAAGCGAGGCTTCCCATATTTTCTGGGAGGGAGCCTGTGAAGGAATTACGCTCTATGTTAATGGTTTTGCAACTGGAAAGAGTTGACAGGAAGGTCATGTTTCCCTCGAAATTGTTGTTTTGTAGAAAAAGTCTTTCCAAACGTGTGTTGTTGAATAGATAGGTTGGTATTTGGCCACTCAAGTCATTACCGTACATCCAAAGTTCGCTAAGGTTGGGCACATGTAGTAACATCTCATGAGGGATATGGCCCGAGAGACGATTGGTGTCGATCAAAGATGTACTTCAAGGAAAGTGTGTTGTTGAATAGATATGGTGGTATTGGGCCACTCAAGTCATTTTCAAACAGAGAAATGAACCAAATTTTGCTCATACGACTGAACATGCCATGAAAAATTTGGCCGGTGAGATTGTTAGAAGCCAGACTAAGGAGTTCAAGACTTGTGAGGTTACCTAGGGCGGAAGGGATGGCATTGGACAGGTAATTTCCTTTTAGACGAAGCCACTTGAGCCGGCGTAGCCTGCCGAGCTCGGGAGGGATGGAACCCGTGAGGTTAGCGTAGGTGATGTTGAGGACGGAGAGGAAAGAGAGGTTACCGAGCTGGGGAACCAAAGATCCGAAGAGGGGCGTGTCCGAAAACGATAGGGCTGTGACGCGCGGCCGACGATGGCTTTGGCTACACGAGACGCCGACCCATTGGCAGAAAGAAGTGCCGGTCCAGTTGCCGGCAAGGACGCCGAGAGGGTCGGCGAGCTGGGCTTTGAACTCCAGCAGCGCGACGAGGTCTGTCTCGGTGCCGTTGGCTGGATTTGAAGGAAAACAGGAATAAGCGGAGATGGCCGGGAGCAGGAAGACCAGTAGGATGATGGAAATGAGCGCAGAGAATGGCGCCATGGATCGGACTGGATTTTCAAGTGTGAGAGATACGGAGTGCGAGAACTTGGGAGAGTCCTCAGTTTATATATATGGGGCGATCTAGTAGCATGCTATAGTATGGTTTTTCAATGCGGCCCTTAGATACGGGTTTGATTTTGCAGTGTAATCGATTGGAGATAGCACACCAAGTGCTCCATCCATATGCGAATTAATCGTATGTACCATTGTCTCGTAGACGAGGACGGCCGAAAATGAAGAGCTAAAGTTTGGTCTTTATTTCCTTGTGCTCAAGAATGGAACAAGTCCAGGTTAGGCTGCTTGACCACGACTAAAATGTTGTCCCTAATTATTATTAGAAGACTCGTGCATGGTGGTTGCATACCGAATTAATGAAAAATTACTGCGACAC
This sequence comes from Poa annua, assembly GCA_026929855.1. Classification (NCBI taxonomy): domain Eukaryota; kingdom Viridiplantae; phylum Streptophyta; class Magnoliopsida; order Poales; family Poaceae; genus Poa; species Poa annua. The sequence goes on along the minus strand of CM049438.1, from coordinate 61,914,695 downwards.
TACTAATTTTGTAGTAGTTGTGCACATTGTGATGGGTCAAGTCTTTCTGATCGTGGAGATGTTTTGATTACCCTAGAAGATTCTACGGGAAAGAACTGTAATATCACAGGCTAGCTAGCTAGGTATATATGTCCATCGACCATTGTCAATCGGTTCAGGTGAACGATATACTGTGAAGTTGCAATATACGCTGATGCTCAGGCCGCGGTGTTTCTTTTTCGCTTGTCATGTGGTCTCGATGACACTTATGTTTGATATACTTGTTACGAGTGGAATCGAGAATGAATCGAACTCTGCTTTCCATTGATGATCGAAGTATTTATACAAGGTGAAGGGACGCAAGTCCGATCGAGGGGATGCGAAGGTACAGACGCGATGGTTCCGAATAGGCAACCGACGTGCTGTTTTACAAGAGAGGATTACAGTTTAATTACACGGTTAATTAAATCCTAACACTCCCCCTAATCCTTGCTTGTCCTTTGCTCTTAATCATCATCTGGAATCATCTCCTCCAAAAACTCAGTGGGAAAAATTGAGGAGAACTATGCAATATGCCCTGAAAAACTCCTTCTAAAAACCCTGTGGGAAAATAAGGAGAAATCGACATATATCGTCCATGCTTGTACTACTATTGCCTCATTAAAAACCTTACATGAGAAACCATCAGGAAAACTCACAAAGGAAAAGAGTGCAATACTGAAAATCTCATGATTTTCAACAAGTTATAGCCTAGGAGATTTCTCCCCCTGAATTTTGCAAGTCACGAAGTCTTTTCATACCAATTCCCTTCACATATTTATTGAACGAAGAACTTGGTAAGGACTTGGTAAACAAATCAGCGAGATTATCGCATGACTTCGTTTGCAAAATACTTATTTCCCCACTCTTTTGTAGTTCATGTGTATAAAATATCTTAGGAGCAATATGCTTTGTAATATTACTCTTAATATAACTTGTCTGCATTGTACAAATACAAGCAACAGTATGCTTATAGATAATTGCGGGAGATTCCAATGAACCGATCTGAGTCGAACTCTGGACAAAGTTCACCATCCTTTGAAGCCACGCTCATTCCACTGATGCTTCATACAAAGCAATTATCTCAGAATGATTAGTGGGCGTAGCCACTAGGGCTTCTAGGGATTTTACTCCCCCTGAACTTTGCAAACCTCAAGGTTGTCTCCTACCAATTCCACGAACCTAATTCTGGAATACAAACGCTGGTAGAGACATTGTGAATACCACAATAGTTTGTTTGCAAATTATCCTCTTATACTTCTGTAATTCGTGAGGATATAACCCGTAAACAATATAAGTGACATTATCTTGATGATTCTCTCGAATCTCCACATGATCTCACATGTGGTCAATCATTCCACGAAGTCATACACATCTTGTGATGCTTCATTACTGCAGAATGGTCACCTGAAGGACCCATTTAGAGTCTATTCTGAAGGCTCTCCTCAGAATATTCTTCCATTGAATCCAGTCTTTGATATGACATTGTTGGGATCACATAATTAGTCACTATCGAGATTTCACAACATGGTCCAGTCTTTGATTTTCCGGATGGAACTAATCAAAAACTTTTTGTGCCTTGGACATATCTGAGAATATTCCTTACACAAATCTTATACCTTTCTTTGGGGATTGCACTCATATAAATTACCAACAAATATAATGTCAGGCCTGACGTATTCTGCAAGATATATGAGTGTTCTGATGGTATTCATATATGGAACTTCAGGTCCACTATCACTTCACCACCTCCCCTAGGTCTGAATGGGATTGTATCCCATGTCATGTATAATATGACCATAGATGTTTGATAAGATATATCCATATTGAGTTTCTCCAATATTTCTGGATATATGAAGACTGATATACATTTATTCCCAAGGGAATAGCTCAAGCTATAAACTTAGCTTAATTTGGTTTGACCCAAATATCCGTCTTAAAATGATTGTGTGTATCTCATATGTACTTTATAGACATTGATGATAAGATCATCGACATCACTCAGATGATGCAAATCCAATTCAGGATATCTTCATGAATACACATCAACAATCATCAGTATTAGAGTAATCCTTATCAAGGAGTAACTCACTTAGTCGGTTGTACCACACAACTCTCCGACATCTTCAAAGTCATAGAATGACTTCTGAAGCTTCACACACGCATGTTACGATTTATCATTGAATTCAGAATATTAAGACCTTTCAGTGACTTCTATATCTGAACTTTGTGATCCATGTGAGTATATAGCCACTACATACATCAACCGTATGGATCCGTACTGCCAATTCAGTATCGAAACATAATTCCACTTAAACCAAAAAGGTATGCTACATCGTATTTGATGTTGGGTCTCTGCGGAAACCCTTATGCTACAAGCCTCACCTTTTCACCACCTCATCTATTTTCGTTTCTGAGCGAAAAAGTCACCTCTCTTCCCTACCGAAGATACTTATGAGGAGCAGGTTTTACTATTGTAAACACCTCTCTTTTGATGAGTGAGTGCTACTCTTCCTTAATTGTTTCCTTTCATTTGAACCAACATAAGTGCAAAACAACACTCTCCATGGATTTTGGTTCAAGGCCCAAAAGGATCTCAACAATTCTCAAGAAGAAACTTATGTCGACATATGTAGACTTTTCTTATACGATTCTCATGAATCAATATCTTTTGTGGAATTCCCATTACGCCTCTTAACTCCTTGTTATTTCCCACAACAGTAGAGTCAAGGTGTTTCGATGTCCCAACACTTAAATTGTGTGCACATCTGTGATGGGTTCTGGATGCACATCCGTCAGGTGTCCTTCAACCTGAGGTTGAACTACATGTACTGATTGAGGAGAACATATCCTCCTATGAGAACTTAATCTCATGCGTCCAGAATTCTCCCCCTCATGCTCTCATTTGGGGACACAAGTGGTTTATTAGGTACCTCCACTCGTTCTGGTACTTTATTTCAATGACACCTTTGTCATCAGTAAATGTATATGGCAGATTATTTGCAAAACATTGCAAATTTCTCATAACCTGAACCTGCAGTTCAGATTTTTAAGTACGTGGACAAAATGTTTACTACATTTCTTATTAATTTCCTGGCATTCTATGTGGTACATTTCTCCCCCTAATGCCAGAAATTGTCCTGATTGCAAAATCAATCAACGCACGAGCTTCAAATGACTCCCTTGCTAGGGTTAAGGTATTTGACGGATTAACAATGATACCACAGTCATTCCTCACATAGATCCCAAATATATGTGAAGGCCCTTAAGTACGTCGGGGTGGTGATATCGGTATGCAACCGAATTACCGCAGATGGGAAATACTTCACTGATTTCCACGTACAAACTGCAAGGGGCGCGGTATTATATGCATTTGATCTATGTAAGACCAAACATGCGGTATGTTACTACCAACGAATGTTGGCTAATCACAATTCTGTAACGATGGCCATTCAAAATTTTTTTTTTACTTTCTTTCGTAAGAGATCCAGTCACACCATTTTGGGAAGGTACAACAACATACTGAATATGACCATTGAATGTCCGTGAATAAAATTCAACAACATTTCCATTCCAATGGAACTATCCCATATTTATAATAATTTGCTCCAAATTCGTCAATTTGAGCAATTAATTCAGTAAACACATGGTTTTGTCCGGAGGATCCACACCTAAGACCATTTTCTATATGTGTCTATGAATACCATGAAATACCAACATAACCCATACAATGGTTGAATATTCCGCATTATTCAATGGGTTCAAGAATAATGACTGGTTAATTTCAAATTTTGAGGTGAGAGTGGCTTAAAATTAATTCCCCTATGTCACGTGTAGTGTACATAAAATCTAATGATTGTCGGGAATATTCTGGTCAACAAAATCAACAATAATTTTTCGAATCATCCTATACCCGATTGGTAAATGAGGAAATATTATTGTGTACGTAACAATATTGAGTATGAATTGATTCATACACTCAATTTTTTTTTCAACTATCATGTCCCATGGACAAGATGTTCTAAATTATACTACATTCAGTAGTATAATGATCTTAAATGATCCATTCCCTGTTGAGATGTACACTCCATTTATGTATGTCATATCCCATTCACTTTATGTTCAAATCCTCATGGTTCTTTAACCACTAACTTGCTTATAGCTATAAGCACCAACATGAATTTCAGATAATGGTATAGCACCTGCTGGCTTACCCGATGATTCTTCATAAGAAGTTCATCGTACTTTCACATTGACAGGAATATGATATTTGTTTTACCATCATAGGAGAACATAAAGTGCAGTAAGGTGCTGCAATCAGATAAAGATCTGAGACTGCCTTATCACACACCATCAACTAGGTGCTGATTTGTGGACAACAGAATTATAAGCCTCAACTGACTTAAAATTTCGAATATGAATGAATAGTCATTCGTATGATGCTTATGACAAAATATCTATCATGAATGGAGTCTCAAAGGGAGAACAAATTTTTCATAATCCGTTAAATACTCAGTTTCAGAACTGAGTCATTGCAATGACACATATAAATGCAAATATGCATAAATATCCATGACTTTCTCTGCATGTGGAGTTTAAGTGGTGCCTCGTATTTATGGAGGGTTTTCACCGATCATAGTCCCCACAACGTTATGTTATTTATAACACATGAAGTTAAACACCTCAAAATGTCTTTAACCTCTTAGTTGTGCATGAAATTCAATTCACTACTATGATTATGTCTCATAAGTTGTGTATACATGGAAGATAATCACCAAATTATGCAAATATCTTGCATAAATCTCTTCATAGCATAATTTGCGATATACTCACCACCAATGTCTTGGCCACTCCTGAGTATGTTACCCAAGAGTCACAACCAACGACAAATGCTATGAAATTTCCATGTACTTGAAAAAGCATCACGAAGGTAGTCACCAATGGTCTAGACATCATAGCTCTGAACGGAAAAATTCTGTTCCTATGACATTATGTCGGAAGTTATGTGCCTTCATTTTTGCTCACATATTATGTCTCATGACATAATAATATTACAACACACAATATATCTTTCTTGGATATGTCACTCATATCTTGCATGAAAAATCATGCGCTTTAATTTACCTGATAGTAAATTAATTATGTGTGTAATAAAATGCTTGATTCAAGGTCTAGGAGAAGCCTAAACGAGCTAAAATATGACTTTCCACAAAAAGATATCACCATAGCGTGGCGAAGATCTTCGTTTTGTAGAATACGGTCAAGGTAATTGCCACAATGGCGTACACCTCACTCGTATGGCTATTTTCATACCATAACCCGTGTGATTTCACCTTTTGCTCTGAACACATGGAGGTAATCACTACTTGGTAGTGTAGACCTTTCCTCATGTTACTTTGCACAACCTTGTGTTGATTAAAACACATTATAGGTAATCACCATATTATGGTGTAGACCTTTAGTTGTGAGCAAAGTTATGCAAAAATTGAAAGAAGTCATATTATTTTCAAGCAATCTCAACATATAGCAATTAACATTGCACTCATACAAATGTTGACATAAATTTTACGTAGTCACATGTTAGAAACTACTAACAAACATTTGTATACAAAAACTGAAAGAGCTTGAAGCTAATCAGAAAAGAAATACGAAATAAAAATGGCATTAGGCCAAAGCCAGGCAGGCAACTAGTCCACTGCCGTGGTTCACGCGCCAGCCTTTTTCTTTTCGTTTTTCTTTTCTTTTCTTTCTCGTACAGAGCATTAACTTCCTTAGATTGGATAAGGGAAAAAGGGACGGTTTCGTTCCCATCGCTCCGTTCCCCAATCCCCTTGTGCGGTGGTGGAAGTTCCGGCAACGCTAGTGCGCCACCACCCTCTGCAGCCGCCGCCGGCTGTTCATCGGCGAGGAACGGACGGGTCCGACGCCTCGTCCTTCTCCTCCGAAGAAGATCCGCCGGTAAGGTGCGTCCCGGGCGCGACGCCATTGGAGTGGCCATTCGCGAGCCCGAGGCTCGCCGGTCTCTACTTTCCAAGTCGGCGGCCGGCCGACGAGGGCAGGCGCAGCCCATGGCCAACGCCCTACAAAGCAGCCTCAGCGTCCACCCGTTGTGGTGGAAGAGGAGCCGCTAGCGCCGGTTCGACGCCAACGACGGCGAAATCCATCTCGTCATCTGACTCATCTGCCGGCTCCATCGCCTCGTCGGCGCTAAGCATCGCTTCCGGCATCACCGGAGGCGCCATGGCGGCCACCAAGTCCATGGCGGAAACCACGACGGCGTCCTCCGAAACGGTGGAGACCACACCGACGACGCGCGATCTCCCGGCTACGTCGATCTTCTCCCCGAAGTAAGCGAAGGAAAAATCTCAGGAATCTCTCGCCATTGCGCTTACCTCTTTCTGCTCTTCGTTCCGGCGAGTTCGGCCCGTTCGCTCTCTTGGCAAAGCGAAGTGCTGATAACGTGTTGCGAGTCAAATTGAGAATGAATCCAACTCTGCTTTCCATTGATGATCGAAGTATTTATACAAGGTGAAGGGACGCAAGTCCGATCGAGGGGATGCAAAGGTACAGACGCGATGGTTCCGAATAGGCAACCGACGTGCTGTTTTACAAGAGAGGATTACAGTTTAATTACACGGTTAATTAAATCCTAACAATACTCATCCCCTAACAAAACTAAGCCGCCTGGAATACCCGCCGTTTGAAGCTATCTGCCCTTCGGGTGCGTCGTCGGCCGTCCGATCTTAAAAGTTGCATGTGTGTCCTGCTTACGGCCGTCGGATGCGTACAAATTTTTTTGTACCCGTTTTAACTTCTATAGGTCCATAACAGACGGGGCTCACATGCGTTTTGGTCTCGCGAATCAGTGGGCTAAGACATGGTCAAGTTGCAGGTTAATTGGGCTGCACTAGATCGACACAAAATCAACGCACGGGTCAAACCCTAGCTTCAATTGCTTGCAAGTCTCTCATCTCCTCCAATCCCCTCTCATCCTCTTCCTGGTCGCCTCTCTCCTCCCCTCTCGCCCCAGCCCTGCGCCCTTGCCTCTGCTCCAGCCCGGAGGCGCGCGTGGAGAAGGAGCAGCGGGTAGGCGGTGCGTCGACGAGCTCGACTCCCTGCGTGACTAACGGACGGAGCCGTGGCCGGTCGTTGGAGAAGCTGCAGGAGCACGTCCTGGAGGAGGTTGGTGCTGCGGAGGACCAGGCGCCGCCTCCGCACGACGCTGCACTGCCCACCGATGGACGTCGCCTCCGCACGACGCTGCACTGCCCGCCGATGGACGCCGCCTCCGCACTACGTCGAACCGCCGCCATCGCACTCATCGCTGGGCGCGGTCCCGCAGATGGACGCCGCCTCCGCACCACGCCGACCCACCGCCATCGCCCTTCACCGCTGGACGCCGTCATCCATCACGTCCCCTGCGTCCGGCAACCGACTGCTCCCAACTCGACGACAACGTCTCTTTCGTCCGCCTACTGAAAATCAAGGTTTGTTTTCAGAATATGTAATCAAGGTTTCTGTTTTTGTATATGCTTTGTTTGATTTGGGGACATTTTAATTGAGTTCTAGCTATTTTTAGGTGTGTTGTATCTATTTGCCTAATTGTGGTTTCACAATATGGAGTTTGTTTCCTGTAGCTGGGTGTATCTGATATATCCTCTGGTTATTTAGCCTTCCTTTTTATTACATCTCATTTCCGACCTCATCTGATCTCGCTTTTGTTGGTGTTCTTTCCATAGATGCAGGGTAGACTGCCCAATTGTGTTTGGCTTGGCCTGAAGCATAATGATAGAAATCCGCTCAGCCACAATAAAAGCGTCAGGACCACAAGGCCGCTACCCCTTGGATTGCTTCCTTCGCATATATAGTGACCTTGTGCATATATTCAAGATACTGTCAATGAGTTGAATAATCGTCTTATTTTGTAGTCTCCTTGAAAAAAATTCTGTTTTTACCACTAACTAAGTTGTTAGTCCCGCTGAACATGATCAAGAATCAGTAGGGGAAGAAACAAATTTTCTAAAATGGATGCACTAATTAATGACATTTTGTCCATGGCCTCCTCATCATATAATTTTCCTTATGAAGTTTTTTCTTTTACTTTCTGAATGAGACGAATAGCCTACTTTTGATAAATAATTGGTCAAACAATGAGGTTGTCTTTCTTTTTCATTGTGGCCTAACGGAAAATATTACAAATTAGTCATTTTGATGCGTTGTGTAGAAAAATCATGGAGTATAAGATACCCATTGGTTCGTTGTGATACTATTATAGGTTAACTTGAAGTCTTTTAGAGTTACTCTGATTTACCAATTCATTGGTTCTCTGTTATAGTAGAAAGCTAAATTTGTGTCTTTTATAGTTATTACTCTGGTATGCTTAATTATGATGACTTTGAAATATTCCCTGAGAGTCACAGCTCTTTATAGATTCATGTCTAGGGAAATCTTCCAAACTTCTTGCTATATACTCCCTCCGTTCCAAATTAATTGACTTCCATTTGCCCACATGACATACACATATGTGGGTAAATAGAAGTCAATTAATTTGGAACGGAGGGAGTAGTAGTTATCAACCAGAGGTAGATTCTCCCATTTTTTTTGTACATAATGTATTGTCTTACTCCAGTTTTGCTATGAGCATGTCTCCTCCGGAATATTAACCTGAATGATACAAGTTCAGTCAAGATAGTAATAAACTAGCTTTGTTTACCCCAATACTCATTCACTAAATATGTGTTTGGTCATTGACTTGTATTCCTGAATGCATTTTGAGAAGGCTTTATTTAAAGAAGTATGCATTAGAGCATTTGTAACTTTATTGCCACACTTACAAATAGCAGGTTTTATTACTCATCAATCATCATGTTACCATTCAAGGAATTTTCCATAGGATTTCATAGTACAAGTACAGATCTATTTTGTAATAAGGATTATTTCTGGATTGTATTTATTGTACGTCGATTTACTTTGGATTGTTCATCAGATACTTAAAAGTACTGAAGTTCGGACATTCCAACTTCCAACTAAAAGGGAATACAACATGTCGCCAAGTCTATCAGCAATTTGGAATAACATAACAAGGATAGTGATTTATTAGACAATGTTACTTCCTCGCTTCCTCGAGCAACATATGTGCATAATAATTTGCGCCGAAATAAATCTAAGATTGGTTTATAATGCTCATAAGAGAAGCGTTAAAATTGCTTCAGCCTGGTAGAACAACCTCAATAGATGTGATATTTTTTTAAATATTTTGTTTTTGTATGCAGGCTTGAGTGTAAGGTATTGGTCCATTGCCTGCCTCATGTTATATATTTGTCAATAGTCTCTTACACATTTAGCTTGAATAAAGGAGGTTACTTGCAGTTATTGGCTAGAGGGGAGCTGAGAATCTTTGTACCAAGTCATCACTCATCACTAGCTGTCAAAGACTATAAGAGGTATATATCTACTCGGAAGTTTGCAATCGTTTTGTCTTTTGGCCGGTTGAAAATTGATTGAAATGCTTATGCATGAGTGTGAGTTCAAAGTATGTTTCGTGTCAAATTTTCAAATCCAACACTTCACGGTTTTTCAGGCACAACTGAGTTGCCCCGAGTGGGTGCACTTTCTGTTGGAGTTGGATTCGATGGTGATGTATTATTTGAACAATATACAAAGGAATGAGCGTGCTACTGAGTAGCTTAGTCCTAGGATAATGGTGTTGTCCAGTTTTTCCTGTTGTCACTATCGTATCTCTAAAATTTGGCGAAATATGAGTTGTGAAATTAACAAGGCATCACCCTTGCTAAACTATAGAATACAAGAGAGTGGCATGCTCTCAGCTGAATATTTTGATCTTTTGATGTTGCAGTAGTAAAACAACACTTTTCAGATGAAGAAAGGTCCTAAATTTGAAAGGTGTACTTTGACGCATTGTATTTGTATTCTTTTAGCATGGTTCACTTGATGTGAGCCCAAGTTATTATATCAGTAATTGTTTCTTACAGGTACTGTATATTGTTTGACATCAAGAGATGTTATTTTTCAGTCAAATTGAGCGAGTGTCTTTGACATGTACAATCAGGAATAAAAAGACGGTGTCGTTCTGAATTCTTATTATATGCATCTTGCCACTGCCACTCTGAATATGCATGAACTCCTTATTGGTCATGAATCAAGCCTAGCCAACATATTATTTTGAACTATTTTCTTAAGAGGGTAGTAGATACACAAATTTATGATCAAATATATGCATCTGAAAGGAAGATAACCTGCAATTTTTGGATTTTGAGACATTCTTAACATGCTACATAAAGAGCTCACTGGGCACATCTTGCTATTTCATTACATATCTTCTCCAATTGACACTAGCTGAGGCAAAATACTAACCGTTAGCTTAATGTTTTGAACGCATTTTTACAATTTAACTGTTGAATGAAAACTGCTTCACATGCTTATGCTTTCAACAATTTAACATCATAATTTAACTGTTGAATGAAAACTGCTTCACCTGCTTATGCTTTCAACAATTTAACATCATAATTTAACTGTTGAATGAAAACTGCTTCACATGCTTATGCTTTCAACAATTTAACATCATAATTTAACTGTTGAATGAAAACTGCTTCACATGCTTATGCTTTCAACAATTTAACATCATAATTTAACTGTTGAATGAAAACTGCTTCACATGCTTATGCTTTCAAAGTTACTCACATAAATTTGTTCGATGGCCTGTTCTTTGTAGCTAGACCCGTCTTATGGCAAATGGCAAACGTAGTAGCATCTCATGACAATTTCTGACACGATGCTACAAAGTGTGCAGGTTGTAGATCCTGCGTCAGATGATTTTACAGAGGATGCCCAGTGACCTAAGGCTGAATATCAGCTTCATTTTCTCCAAACATGACATTATGGGCTTCACAACATGCCTAACACAACAAGAAATAAAAGTACAAACTGATTTACTGCGCCCGCCCTCTCCTTCTAGTATACCATACGTTTGCTGCAGACACCACGTATGCACCGCGATGCAGCGCCGCTGCGGTGGCACTCCTCGTCCTCGTTTCCGCCACCGCGCTCGCAGCGCATCAGGCGGAGGCAGCAGGCGAGGAGGACCCGGAGGTGACGGCGTGCAAGCAGCAGCGGCAGTTCGACGAGTATGACCGGATGGCCACCGGCGGCGGAGTCGGAAGCGGGATGCACGGGAGCAATTATATACAACACATAACAACAACTGATATTACAGAATCCATGGCAATGTTTGCCCTTTCGAGATACAAATTTATCAAGAGTCGCACGGTGCAAACAAACGATAAAACAGATGACATCCTCCGAGAAATCAAGTGGCCGCGCCACTTCCTTGAGTTGGCAATCTACTCAAGGGTCGAGAGGGAAGCGCCTGGGCAGCTGGTCACCCTTAGCCCCGGGAATGATGGGGCGCACGATGACCTTGGGCAGTTTGACGCTCGTGTCCCCGTTAGCCAGGGCCACCAGACCGCGGTGGAGGCGCTCGTGGCGCGCGCGCGCCTTCCTCCCCGCCGCCATCGCCTCCTCGAACTCGGTCTGCAGCGAGATGGGCCTCACGGGGTCGACGAACACGACGCGCTTGGTGAAATCGAACTCGGGGAGGGGCTCGTCGGACGCGGTCAACGGGTCGGAGAACGCGCAGTACATGACGATGTCGTCTTCGTCGTCGCGGATCTCGGGCGATGGCTCGCGGCGGGGCAGGGAGTGCTCGCCCCTCTCCATGGAGCCGCCGGTTAGGGTTTCGGGTTTGGGGGATTTCTGTGCACAAAGAAGAGAGGAGGGGAATAGAGGACGGGCGAGAGCTTGCGGCTTTCCCCGTATTTTATAGGAGTATACTCGACAAAATATCTATCTCTAACCTTTAGGTAGGTAACCGACTATCGTAGCCGTAGGTTTGGTTCGGATCGAATGGTGGTGGCGCATTTGTAAAATGCTTGAATAAACCCGGAGTCCAAGCCCAACTTGATTACGACTACCCAACCCACCGACAAAAACCTAACCCTATCCAGACTCGAGCCTTCCGTCCCCGTTACCGCGGCTCTCCTTCTCTCCTCGTCCACATTACCGGTCTCCGTCAAGTTCCTCCAACACACCGCCTCCATCGCGAAGAGACCGACCAAGAGATAAGGAGGGCCAAACTTCTACCGGCAAATTACCATGCCACATTATTTCTACCAGACATTTCGCACTGATATTAGGTTGTTTCTGAACATGCACTAGAGCATATAGGCTGATTCAGTGAGGTTTCGTACGTGGTAGGTAATTACGAATGTTATGTTCCTTCACAAAAGTTTAGACTTTAGAGGTTCAGATTTAAATCACCGTAGCATGCATCTTCTTTATGTGATTAGAAAACAATGAGAATAACAATCTTACAGGAGAGCATTTTTTAAAGCTTAAGTGGCACTCCTACTGTGTAAATTTTCTTCCAACTATGTGATGATTTATATTTGGCGGCAGAAGGTTTTTTTTTAGATTAAGTAGATAATACTACTAGATGCTTTTTTTTTAGATTCACTAGATGCTTTTTTTTTTTTGAGAATAACTAGATGCTTTTTTTAGAACACTTACTACTAGATGCTTCAATATGGGCTTTTTGCGGCGAATGGCGCAAGCTTTTGAGCCCCAGCGTATGGGCTGCTGGGCCTCTTTTATGGACGCCTCGCTGCCGCTGTGAGAACGAGGAGAGCAGTTCACTCTCACACAAACAGCCGGCGCCGTCCGTCCCCTCGCCGCCGCCGCCATGCTCCGCCTCCGAAGCAGCGTCCTCACACACATCCTATCCTCTCCCGCCACGTATCCCTCCAAGTACCCCCTATCATCTCTCCACCGCCTCATCTCCGCGCCCGCGGCGACCGTCGTTTCCCCCAACCCTCGCTTCGCCGTCGAGGAGTACCTCGTCGACACCTGCGGCCTCACTCCAGCCCAGGCACTCAAGGCCTCAACCAAGCTCTCCCACCTCAAATCCCCAAGCAAGCCCGACGCCGTCCTCGCCGGTCTCGGCCTCTCCAGCGCCGACGTCGCAGCTGTCGTCGCCAAGGACCCGCTCTTGCTCTGCGCCAAAGTGGACAAAACCCTGTCCTCCCACGCCGCGGGGCTCACCGGCCTCGGTCTGTCGAGCTCTGAGCTCGTCCGCCTCGTCTCGCTTGCCCCGCACCAATTCCGCGTTGCGTCCATCGTCTCCCACATGTGCTACTACCTGCACATCTTCGGCTCCTACCAGAATTTCCTTCGAGCGTTGAAATTTAACACCAGTCTCCTCACTTGCAACCTCGAGAGGATCGTGAAGCCCAACGTCGCGGTTCTGCGGGACTGCGGTCTAGGTGGTTGCGATATTGCCAAGCTGGTCACAGCTATGCCGAGGTTACTCACCATGGACTCGGAACATCTCCGGGTGACCATGTCATAAGTCAGTATAGAAGAAAGCGTGGCACGATTATGAACTTGGTCATGCTGTCGTCATGTTAACACACATGTTGGAACGAAGAAGTCATGAACTTGGTGGTTCTTTGATGCATTAGGAATGTTTATTTTATACAGTGGTTCATTTTAACATTTTGATGTTTTTACTAGCACATAATAAAATTATCATTTCTCAGCTATCCCTGCAATTGATAAAAGTAGCGTAGCTTTCCGCGGAAATATTTAGAAATCAATACAGAAACACGGGCTAGAGCTGAGAGGTATATGCATCATATATGAAAGCTTCCATATTTCTAGTCAGAAGCTGACAAGTTGCAATAATTTGAGGTCAAATTGCACGTCCAATATTTGGCACCTTGAAGTGTTTCTGGTGAACTATCATTTTAACCATCTACGATTAACCAAAATTTGCACCTCATAATTTCCACCTTGGCTACTAATTAAAGTGTCTCCAACAGTTATTTCAACGATTGTGTCCAGCAAATCTGAATTCTACTGTTCGATGGGTATTGAGAACGTGAATATTCTTATATACCCATAAATATTTTTCCGTGTGGAAACTTTGAAATTCTGTGTTAGGTACATGTTTGAACACTGGGTGTTATATCTGGTTTTTACAGTTGCAATCTTGGTTCTTCACCACATCCATTGGCTCACACTTGTGATATGAGAATTGAGGTGGAGAGCTCTGCACAAAAACTGTGGCCTCAACTTGCCCCGACACAGTATTAATTCTTCGATATGAGAACTGAGGTTTGTTAAATGGGCCATCATCTGGCTGTTGATATCTGTGAAGGGAGATACGAACTACGGTGCACCAAAGCAGAGCGAAATTCGTATGCACTATTCTGTTTCTTGACTTAACATGGAAAATTCGTTTTCTTCTTCCGTTAAGTAATACTACCTCTCCTCATAAACATAAGACGTTTCGGGTAGTATGTAGGTTGACTAGATGCACACTTAAATGAATGTACCTACACACTAAAATATGTCTACATACATGTAGATCCATGTGAATCTAGTCAAAACCTAAAACATCTTATATTAAAAAACGGAGGAAGTACATGGATAAATATGTTACGTTCGTTTCGCATCTCATGTGTTGCGCTTATTTGATTCTTCCTCTGGTAGGGTATCAGGAAAAGGAGAGTAAACGTAGCAGGATATGTTGTACAAATAGCATCAGTGATTTGGAAGCAGTAGCTGATGATAGGGGATATTCACTACTGGAATACCCGGTGCTGCTGGGTATGAAAACGAATACCATTTTGAACTCTGGCAACGGTGTTGCCGTGTACGGAGCTCGGCGACGGATACTCGGCACAATTGGCCTCGGCAATACCGACACGGATTCGCCGAGTGTTTTTTGTCGAGATACTCGGCGTGGCACTTGGCGCATTACACCCGGCAACACCACCGCCACGTCCGTCAACAAACGCCCGTCAATTATTCGCTGAGTGTCAAAGTGCAGCTCTTGGCGACATACAAATAACTAGGAACCGAGTGCACCGTATAACCGACTCGGCGAATAATTCGCTGAGTGCTCGGGCCTCCGCTTCGGCATCCCAGTTTCGCCGAGTGCCGCCGTTCGAGTGCCGAGGCCACCGTGTTGGCATCCCATTCCGCGGAGTGCCAGGAGTTTGCCGAGTGCCGTCGGACCTCTCGGCATCCCGGTTTCGCCGAGTACCACTGCCTGGGACGCAGTTTGCCGAGTGCCAGCACTCGGCGAAGGACCGACTCGTCGTCGGGTGGCCCGTGTTTTTGCACTCGGCGAACTTTCTTCGCCCCGCGACGCGGCGTGGATTCTAGTAGTGATTAATGGGCAAGTCAGCTCCCAGGCAACTCGATTGTAATTTTGTAAACAATAGAAATGTTGAGGCTTCACATGTAAACAATAGTAGTGTTGAGGTTGCTAACATACGCCTGCGGGGAACTGGGAGTATAATGACCATAATCTGGTAACGAAACTTCAGTGCCAGATTAACTATTTCCTGACGAGTTTCTGCCAAGTTTCCACTGTTACTGGATGGTGCATGACGAAGCACGTACGTTTGCTATGGGCTTTTCCGTACTATACGTAGGTGATTCTGAAGGAGACCGGATCAGGACATATTGCACCAGAGATGATGGATCTCAATACATCTGGAATCAGACTCCACTGGACGATGCTAGGCAAGTTCCTGGTTCCCTGGAGGCTGGAGCTTTCCTTCAGTAACTAACATTCATGACCTGACGATGGTGGGAGTTTTATTCAGAGAAGAAGCTCCTAATTTTGTATCACTCTGAATTGTTCAAGTGATGTACTGTCCTACAGATTTTATGTAATAAGGCGGCACACCTGTTGATGTCGCCTGCTGTATTCATCAGCTCAGCTGAACATGTATAACGAGCTGAACAAACTAGCATCTGGTAAACTGGTACACTCAGTTGCATACTCCTTTTGCTAAGATATCTTTGATCTAAATTACTTGAGACAAGGAAACGAGCGACATACGTATGGCCAGCCGTAGCCGGTAGGGGGCTGGTCACTGGTGGGAGGCGCCCGTGGCCCGGAACTCCGGCGGTAGGGATCTAGCAGTGGTTCACGTGGAGGTGCAGTTCCCCTACCACGGCTAGGCTATACGTACAGGCTGCCGGCCAGGTCTGTCGGAGCTGCGGCGAGAAACTCCACGGGCCACGGCGCCTCCACCTGGCCTTGCCGGCCCCTCCGGCCACTTGCCACGGAGGCCCCGGATCGCTGTCTCAGGTGCAGCTTGTTTTCTACCTACGCGATCATGCATCTTTCCGCGGAGCTTGCGCTGAATGCATACATGCATGGCGCTCCGAGGTGTTTCGCAATGAATTTTGTGTTTTACTCCATCCATTCCATAATATAAGACGTATGTTTTAACCTTTTTACCAGGTTCACATGTATTCACATAAAATCTCGACACGTTTTAATATATATATGTTCATTCATCTATCGTAGTAACTAGTAAGTAAAACAGCTAACCATATTATTATATTTAGAAACAGAGGGAGTACTCCACTATCACACTATCCATCCGTGACGAGGTCCTTGCATCATTTTCTCACGGAACGACAGACCTAACATTTTCTTACGAAACGCCACAAACGTTTGGGTAACGATTAACATTGTTTAGCAGCTAATTAGTTTGTTGGGCTATGTGTGACAGCCACATTGGCATATAAAGAATCGAATACTGATTTTCAACGTTTTTTCTTTGACATCTGAGTAATGATTTGGCTTAGATAAATACACATGTGCTAACTTTATAAAGTTATGGGAGAGAGCTCAAAAGATTTAGTATTAGATACTGTAAATGCCAAAAGGGTACTGCCACGTACCTCCTGAAAGTGTGTCCAACATATTAATTAGTTATTATCGAACAATGTAGTTATATGGTTTTGTATTCGGTGCAAATCATTACCGCAAACGTTGGTGTATTTCTGGAAAAGAAAACTAAGGTTGTGACTCTGTGTAAAAGAACTCTAACAACTGGTGTAAAGTAGTACAAAAAACTCCACCAAGATCCATCTGTACTTAACAGTTTTAGACGGACAATTGTCCTTCCGAGTTGCGATGCAGGCATATATGAACACGGCCACGCTGTTTGCGCCATCGGCTCCGTCCAGTCCTTGCGAGTTGTGCTTCCCCAAAGATCTACTCCGTCCTTTTTACTACTGAATTTTTGGTACAGCAACGAGATGCATGATTTGTGGGCTAGACAAAAACCAATCACCCATCCTGGTTGCTAACTGGAGAGTTGCTTACGTTTTGACAGAGGGAGCTGCTAACCCCTGCTGCAGCCTGCAGCGAGGACTCGGCGTCTCGGCCGTTCACAAAATCACACGGTGCTGTAGCTCCAACTGTGTTTTCTAGATGAAGAAAAATAGAACTCACAGGGACAGCAGTACATGATTTTTCCAGGACCTTCAGTACCGCCCTACATATGTAAACCTGAGAGAGCACATCTACCCTCTCTGCCATCAATGATCATAATTCATAAGTTCATTACATCACATTCATCTCCCCTTGTTAACAGTTCATCAATCACCATCTGCGACATGGTAAAACATACACATGCGTGCGGGTTCCAGGAAGGTTTAACATGCCTGCATCTGCATGCACCGGTAAGTTTAACTGCTTCTTTTCTGGCAAAGATGTGACACTATCCATCTCAGGCTTCTAACTTCAAAACTCCCACAAAGCAGCACCTTCGTACAGCTTGCATGCATCCCCTTATGCTCAACCTAGCCCGCCAATAGTTATGAGTTATGACCTGCGCATGAAGGTCAAATTTCGGCATCAATATACGCCCGCAACAATGTTAACAATATTATTCTAAAACTTGTAGGAATAAAACCACAGAATTACAAGGGGGCAGCCAGGTACTGCATGCACCAAGTTTACTGTCATCGGATCAGATATAGCGAATAAGACCAAGAACATCTCCTCCTACATGTACCTTTAACCCAGTGGAAGTCCATGTGGACTAGGTTTCCCCACAACCTCATTTTTACCTAGTAAAGTGCCAGCCATCAACGTAGATCCCGTATGCTCTCACCAGCTAGTGCACTGCTGAAGATACCACGGGCCAGGGCAAATCACGAAATTTCAATAATCCATCAAGCTAAGCAAGAGAAGCCAAAGCTCTTCGAGTTTTCCATACAAGTAGCGACGTAGCCCCGAGGTCCTTGCCGCCCCCATTCTATTCGTTCCATCCGTCCCTCTTTCTCCAGCTCTGCTTCTACGCATCTCCTACTGTACGCATATAGTTTCCGTCAACACTGAAGATGGACACTGAATCGATGAGGTGTGTATGCTGCGACTTCAAAGAGGAGTGCACCGAGGAATACATAAAGAGCGTGAAGGCTAACTTTGGTGGGGAATGGCTCTGCGGCTTATGCTCTGAGGCTGTAGGGGATGAACTCGGTACAGAAGGAAGAGGCCAAGGTGGTGTTCAAGAGGCTATCAAGGCGCATATGGCCTTCTGCAGGATGGTACTGTCAAGCCCCGCGGTTCGAGTTGCTGATGGCATGAGGGAGATGCTCAGAAGGAGGTCAACATCATCAAAGGCACACTCACTCTAACTAGGTGAGGTTCTTCGAGTCATCTTTGGGCATTCCTGATGAGAGTCTGTCAGCCTACCAAATAGTTATGGTGTAAGTCTAAATTTGATATTCCCATGCAACATGTCAAGTGTAAATATGATTTTATCTTACAGTACGAAGTTTCAGTAGCATTATGTTTCTGCATGAATGTTTGGAAGCTTCATCCATGGCAGATATGTTTATCTGTTTCCTGTTTTCCTTTTCTTTTTCATGAGGAGAATATAACCTGATCTACATTTGTTTTCTTCCAAGTCTAGAATATGGCTCGGTTCTCGTTCTAAATCGATACAGTTGATTTATAGTGAAAACTAACTCTCATAGGTCATAAATAAAGTAGAATGAGTGAGCAGTTAATTTGCCAGATCGACTCTGCAACTTCTTTGCAATGTGCTTCTTTCTTAACATATCAACTAGACATTTTGAACAAGACTTGACCTAGCCTAGTGTCACTGTGTTAATCTTCATACATCCCTGGAGCCTTCCAGAGAAAACTGTCTATTGCCAATAACATGTAGAACAGATTAAAGCATGGTAATAATGGAAACTGACTTACGGTTCCAGGTTTGGACTATTCACCGACAAGGACTATGACAGCTTGTAAGCGTGGAACTACCACTAGGGTAACAACAACATGAAGTTGCATGAATCTTTATCCTCGTGATGAAGATACATCTCACACTTTGAACTTACCTGATCTTTTTGGTAATGAGGCAGCAATATGGTATCAGTATAAACTATGATATGTGAAAATGGAAGAATGAGCTTCACGACTGGGAAAGTCAACAGCGTAGCTATTGCAATAATTCTACTCTACCCTTATTTCAAGGTTGTGAAAGTTGCAAAATGGATGTGGATCGATGGTGTATGTTTTTCAATCATGGAAAGAATAATGGCAACGAATTTAGTTACAAAAATGATTGATTGATGGTTGAAAGGGTGTTCCGCAAATAATGTACAACTAACACTTTCGGCCAAACTAGTTGAATGCCCGTGCGTTGCTACAAATTCTTTTTTTTCTCATAAGGTTTGTCGGGCGAACATTCATGTATAAGAAAAAGACAGCCACAAGATATTCAATAAACCCACAAGATTCCACCTCGTTTAAAGTGTATGTCGACTAAAGATATAACTTGACATCATTCGAACATAAAATAACCACCCGACTAATCTACTCCTTGACACTATTTAGATATTGTCGTACATGTCAAAGATGTTGTCTCGTGCTTCATTTTCATGGTACTTGAGCAACTGTAACGAAATTTTCTTTCTCAGTTCAGACCCATCCTACACAACAAGTATTCAGACCCATCCTACACAACAATACTTGTCGTTAGCATGAATATATCATGTGGAAATAATAAAAATGTGCAACATAGAATAAACACCGTGCATACTGGATGGACCAATTCTATCCCATTATATGAGAGCATAATGCAAAAAAACAAGATAATCACACAAAATATGGTAGATGAATGCCACATCATTATGTTGAATAGTAAATATACAAAGTAATACACTTAAGTTTATTCAGAAAGACATTCAACTAGACTTTTTGAAATACCAATTTTGATGTACGTGACCAGAAATTATATCGGAATCTCCCCTCGTTTAGTTAGAAAGGAATTATTTGTATTTTCAATTACAGACCATGAGATCACATCATTGTAGTCTCGAGCGACGATGGTAAAAAAAGAGTATCCAAAACATATACACGAGATGTGTGCTTATCGTTGGAAAACAAGATAAAGTGGTCAATGGATGCATAAGGAAGACCATTTAAAAAAAAGTGACAACAGTTAAACAAGTGAATGATATTTAGCAATTTCTGTGATGAAATTTTGTATTTTATTTCAGGCCAGGTATGGAATAATGTTTCCAACGACCATATATTTGTCTTTACGCGCCACTTGTGACCTCGTGTGGAACCGTCCATCGCCGTCTAATAAAAAATATTTTAGAAACATGGTGATACCAATGATAATACGAGATTATAGCAACTTATACAAAACCGTAGATCCGTGTAGTGCACATCGGTCTCTACCAGCTGTAGGATCTTGTCGACTGTGTGTATGGCCAAGTTGAAACAATCATTGTCCATAGGCTGGTTTCAACTTAAGCAGTGGAATGCGACGAGATCGCAGCTGGTAGAGACTGATGTGCACTACATGGATCTACGGTTTTATGTAAATTGCTACAATTTCGTATTATCATTGGTATCACCATGTTTCTAAAAACATTTTTCCTGGACGGCGATGGTTGATTACACACGAGGTCACAAGTGGCGCGTAATGAAAAATATTCAGTCGCTGCCAACGTTATTCCATAGCTGGCCTGGTATGAACTACAAAATCTCATCACGCAAATTGGTAAATATAATTCACTTGTCTATCGCTGTCACGGTTTTATTTCTTTTTCCAATGGTTGTCCATATAAAGGTTTTCTTCTTTATGCATCCATCGGCCACTTCATCTTGTTTTACATCAACAAGCACAAATCTCGTGTATATGTTTTGGATCCTTTTTTTGTACCGTCGTCGCTAGAGAGTAAAATAATCGATCTCATGGCCTAGAATTAAAAATACAAAGAACTTATTTCTAACTAAACGAGTCATTCGCATTACCAAAACCCAACAGGGATTATGATATATTTTACTGGCCACGTAGATCAACAATCGATATTCCAAAAAAGTCTAGACAGATGAATGTCTTTCGAAATAAATTAAGTGTTTTACTTTGTTTATTTACTCTTCATCTTGTTTTTTACACTATGCTCTCATGGAATGGTAAAAATTTGGTTCATCCAGTATGCACGGTGTGTATATATTCTATGTTGCACATTTTTATTATTTCCACATGATATACCAATGCTAATGACAAGTATCGTTGTGTAGAATGGTTCCAAGCTGAGTAAGAAAAGTTTGTTAGAGTGGCTTAACTACCATCAAAATGAAGCACAAGACAACATCCGTGACATTGTACAACAATATCTAAATAGTGTAGAGGAGGAGATATTAGTGGTGTGCTTATTTCATGTTCGAACAATGGCAAATTATATCTTTAATTGACACACTTCAAACGAGGTGGAATCTTATGAGTTTATAGCATATCTTGTGGCTGTCCTTTTCTTATACATGAATGTTCGCCTCTATTATACTTGATAAACCTTATGAGAAAAAAACCGTAGCAAGGCATGGTCATTCAAGTGCTTTATGTGGAAATTAATGTTTGAAGTTTTTTGTTATTCAGAAAGAACCCTTAGGATATCCAATGGCTAAGCTGCGGATGTTGTAGGTTTGTTCACTCCTGATGGTCAAGGAAGGACCAATTAGAGATTTCAAAACAGGTATACTTCAAATCACACTTTAATCTGAATCAGAATCAGGCCTTTATAGCGACCATACTGAGAAAATATAAATCTGTCGAACTGTTCAGGGGTATCTTGATAGTAGCAACAAAGAATTGGTTGGCATACTTGGACGGAGAAGAGTGACAACGGCGAATCTGTCGAGCGACCTGTGCAGGGGTCACTGCTTGAGAGGAGCTGACACCGTGTGAGTGACGGCCGAATGGGAGCAGCAGTCATGAGATCTTATTTCGGGGATTTGTTGTTTGTTGTGAGATATCTTTCTGCGGCAGTGCACCATGATTAATGTTAATGTTAATTGATTGGTGTAATTAACCGTCATCAAAATTAAAAATCAGCTAGCAAAGCAAAGGAAGTATTTCCTAATTAATGTTGATTGCTTTCCATTTGACCCCGTGATTAGAGTAACGGTAGCGGCGGGTCATGTGAAATAACGATCTGGCGGTTTAGGTGGGTTAGACGATGAGTGCAGAAGTTGAGTCAATATTGGACGGTCAGGATGATTTCAATGACGACCATCAAAGTGAACGTACCATCCCCAACCCAAATTTAATAGTAAAGATTGAAAGGAATGAAAACTCAGAGTTTGCAACAAGCATGGCATGTAGGCATGACACAAAAGAAAAAAAACTAATGCTGCTAAATTAACAAAAAAACTGATAATAGGTTTCAAGCAAGAAGTCTATCCTGACCTGCTTGTGCTGACAGTGATCGCCGTAACTAGAACAATCTTTCTCCTGCATCCAAGCTTATTGTTACAGTGGTTTGTATTGTAATATTAGAAAACTAGAAATAAATATGTATGCAAATAATTGTGAAGAGCATGGATTGTCACATAGTTCTCGACAAACACAAATAAAAGCAACATATTATATATATGAACCGATAGTCAGCAAACTTACTTAGCTCATCTAGTGATATGCTAGCAGCACTCTCGCCAGATTTAAGCAGTCGAACCTTGCCTGAATAGAAAATATGTTCTCCAAAGATTAGCTTTTTCATGATGTGGATGCACAAAAGAGTAACAAGTACAAAAGGAAAGTCTAACTGAAGAAAGCAGAACAGCATGGCTGTGTTCAGTTGGGTATCTCTACTACCTAAAAAGAGAAAATGGTTCATCATTCTGCCTCCAACGGCGTTTCTCTCCTTCTTTCGTCGCACTCCCTCATGCACGTGAAAGACTCATACATGTTCACGAAACGAAATTGTCGCCAAAAAACTCGTTCCTCACATCCGTGAATCCTTCTTTCCATGGACCAATTATCCTTCCCCCTCCCTTGCAGATCGATTCTCCTCGCGCCGCCGACGGCCTCCTCCTCTCCCCAGCCTCTTGTTGCAAGGATACAAAGATGGGGAGCAGAGACACGCCCGTCGCCACATCAGGCCTACATCTTCTCCACCGCCACCACATCACTCTTACGCCATGGGAGCAGCGACAACACCTGATACAGATGCTTGAGGTGGACGGGGATGGAGCGGAGGTGGAGACTATACCACTATCCACCCCGTCGGTCACTGGTACTCCCTGTCCAGCGCTCCTCCAACTTACAACTCCCGCCTCCGCCGCCGCCATCATGTCCCCTGCAGAGCTGTCGATCTCGCCTTCGCTGTGCCGCCATCACGTCCCCTGCACCCGGCAGTCGGCCGTCCCCAGCTCAATGACAGGGTCCCGCACCCATGCCGCTCTCCTATCCCTGTCCTCCATACCAACGGGACCCGTCCTCAGCTCTGCCGCCGCTGCCGCAAGATAGACGTAGCAGGATGGAAGCACGCTCCTACAGCCAATATCTCCCCCCCTTGAAGCCATTCGCACACACAGGTCGACCGTCGCCGCTACCGGTTGTCTCCATGGCCGGTTTCTTCACTAGTTAGCCTCTTGCGGCACGCTGCACGCCGTCTCCATGCGCGTTTGAACCATCCACATTGCTAGCTTTCATGAGGTCCCTAAACTGCTGTTAGTGAGGTATGTTTTAGTATTATATTTCCATTCCCAGGTTTTCGTCCATGGTTACAATGCACTTTCGCCACTCGAACCTGCCATTTTTTTGTTTTTGCAAATATAGTAGTTTGTGTCATTTGACTGAAACTTCTACTGCTTTAGATATGGTCATCCAATGTGTCATGTGTGGTATTTTGTTTACTGAAGCACTGATAAGAGTACTTGGCTGATAATAAGCACACATGGAAGCTGATTAAAGAACAAACACATATACTGAATTTGCAGGTGAAGAACATAGTTAGCATGCACATGTTGCTACCTACAATTTATTCCTATTTCTTCGGATCGATTGGACATTAGCTAGCTCAATTCGCAGATCGTGATTCAGAATTACTTAACTAATCAGTCAACTTTATATGATCATGAATCATTCTTGTCTGGTCTCTGGCAGCCTGTATGTCATATATCAGTACATATGTTACTCTGCATACTCGCAGTGTCCTGTTCAGAACTTATTTTGATTTTTTGGCTTTTTAACTCTCAGCATGATAATTTCATCAGAATCAGAGTGTACTACTTTGCAGTTTTACTATTTTAAGGGACAGAGTTTCATCTATCGTAACTCCATAGAACAAAAGAAGGAACAAACCCTGTACAGTTTAGTTTGAAATACCACATTTCCATTTGTCTACTTGGAACTTAGGAGTTATAGTAGTCCCTAAATATTGGTCAATTAGCGTGTAGTATTACGGCTCCTGAGATTCAAAAAATGGGTGCTTTCACATCTCGAATTAGTTCTCTTGAAGTTTTGAACAGAGATTTGCAAATGCTTTTTCATTAACTTTCCACAGGTAAATCTTATATATTTTTCACATTTTAATTTGGTATTAAGGGACATTTGCAGGTGACAGAAAGCTATATGGGAGTGCCGAATCTGACAAACAGTGTTCACCTCCTCTTTTGCCTTTTTCATTTATAGGAAAAAAACTCTGTTTGTGGCTTCTTCATATATAAATGGACTTTTTTCAAGCATTATTGACACAGTAGCATATAGTGTAGGTCCAATAGAGTTATGTAAAGCTTTCTCTGAGGAGTTAAGGTTCTTTCTTGAAAATTATAGAACTAGACTGTTAATCATGCTCTGAGGAGCTCTAACAAATTAACGGTTAATGCTAACTTTCTTTTCATTCACAGGATGGTGATGGCGACTCAGTGCTAAAGGAAACTTGAGGGGTCCTGGACAGGGCCACAATATTTTTCTCTTCCCTACTGAGGAAATTTATCGATTCCCGGGTTATTTTCAAGCATGGATTGCTTTCGTTTTGTCCATCTGTGCATTTGAGCAAAGTGGTGATCCTCTTGTGGAGACATTGGTTGCTGAATATGATGCCGGTAAGATGTGAAACAACTAATTTCAGATTAGATGTATTGTCTCTGTTATAAATTCCACTTTCTTCAATATTGTAACTGTATGTCGAATCAAATTGATCTTCCTCTATGGGAGCTAGCAATTTGTTATACTTATATGGCAAATTGATCTTCCTCTATGGACTGGTTAGCCGCTTTCTACTACTGATATATATAATTTTCTAAATGTTTATATTACATATAAAGTTAGGTTTCTCTTTCAATTTAGGAACCCTACAATGCTTGCCATACTATGCACTTATAAATGAGGAAGCATCTCAATCAGATTAGATGTAGTACTCTAAACCTTTGAAACAAGTTATATATGTAATATCTTGCTTTGACATATGTTGTTGTAAACACTCCTATAATAGTTATTTTATCACCCAAAAGGTCTATGATATTTTGCAGGTATAAATCTTCCAGTTTGCATAAGTGATCTGCTAGAAAAGGTTGTAAACTCCTCTCCTCATTTTGTAGATAGTCGTATATAGGTTTTAGATCATGCTACTGCAGTAATTAAGTTGGGCTATTGATTGCTGTTGTGGACTAAATTTATCTCCACGACTCATGTATTCAATCCAGGTTCTAGTAAAGTAGCGATCATTCTATCCTGTTGATATCAACTGAAGGTTACACGTGCAATAGTTGGCTGCTGCATGACTGCTTGTGTCCAGATGGAAGTTTTGCATCATGTAGCACTCCCAGCTGTGGCAGTTACACTTTCAATTTGGAACCTTGATTTGGAACCTTGAGAATCAAAGCTTGATGTGCTGGCAGCATGATTTGTGGTTTCAGGTTTGCCAAACTTTTTCTCCAGCGTGATCATCATTGGGAGAGGAGAAGAGGGTTAGGATGTTAGATAGCCCCTTCTCAAACCAGAATTTTACCATCGTTTTTTTCCCGATTGGAAAGAACTGCGTAGAGCAGGGCTCTTTCAGTGATGGGTTTGGATTGTGAGCAGTGATGGAAGTGTGGAAAGAGATCGGACTGGTCCGAAGAGTTTTCAATCATGTGTAAAGATTTGTGCATTTCTCTCAGTTGTGTATGTCTCAAGCAAATCTTTACATTTGAACCAGATGCTTATGAGATGTCTCACTGGCATGCACTTAATATTTTTGGTAGTATGTCCCATTAGGAATATATGTTAATTTGTTCACGTTGAAGGTTAAGTAGCCAGTGAGAAAAATCACATGGTGTACACTTCAAATATTTGTCTCCGGAAAAGATGTACTCTTAAACTTAAATACTTGATTTAGTGCATTGATATTATCCAGGTTTGTGTAACTTGTATGCCATGTCTCTAACGATGAGAATTTTTCAGTGAAGGCTTTCACGTCATTGACGCTGATGTTGGAGTGGATGATTGAATAGGCGATGCGCATCTACATCCTGACCCCTACCCAATGATTCATCTTTATTTCCTCTACTCCCCCACCCAAGAGGGAGGTGAATACCTTGGCGAAGTGGGATCAGGTGACAAGTCGCTTGGCGCACCACACATCGTGCCGTTGACGCGTGAAACTAACTGGTTTCTGTGACGCATGCTTACTTTGCAAGCCTCTACACCGCAGATTGTTTTCTCGCCCGTTGCAACGCACGGGCATATTAGCTAGTACAAAGTAAACATGAATAGTAGCAATAATATAGAGGGTAGCTGAGTTACCTATGAAAACTATTATGACAGAATGTACTCATGTTCTCAAATATTACTATGACAGAATCAAATTAGTGCTAATTTGGTAGTCAAATATTGATCAGCATACCATCACGTCGAAGACAGATCTCTGGTACATTTCTGACTTGATCATCAACGCCGTCATTGTAGATCCTGGTTTCGATATCACCCTCAATATACACCGCAGAGCTGAAATAAGGCAAGAATGAACATAACATGTTCCAAATGAAGATAAGATGATACACAGTTAAGAAAAGTCCCAGCACCAACAAACACTATTTATATGGAGAGAGAAAAGACAATATCTTGGCACTCAAATCACATACTTCTTCACCAACTTCTGAACAGCATAAGCACCTAGAAAATCGTTATGAACAGCTATCCGATGCCACTGAGCTGGCTTTGGCATATCCTCAGACCCAATTATCCTCTGGTCAAACATGCCACCAGTTCCAACAGTAAATACAGTTATTGTCCGCCCATTCCGTAAAATTTTCTGCACAGGCGCTTGTCCAACTTTACCACATATTACAGCCTAGCAAGAACAAAATATATCAACAAGTGTGAGATTGTGCTCCTGTAGTCCAAGAAACCAAACAGTAAATATGTGTATCACATAAGATTTAAATACCCTATGCACACCACGGAATCCCCAGCCTTTCTTGGGGTCCACACTCTGGGGTTCTAACTCTCTCCTTGAATCTGTATAGTCGCCATCATCTCCCATGTCACCCTTGTCATCAATATCGGAAAAAGAAGTAGTAGAACTCCAAGCTCGTGATTTTCTGCATAAATCTGCAGACAGACAGAAATCAAGCTTTTTCCTTAATCCTCAGCACAATTGAGTATATCATGATATCATCGATCATAGCGAATAAGAACAGAAAATAACGCACCAAATGATTTCCTTTGTTGATCTAAGACTCTCCTCAAGCCCTTCAGCAATCCAGTGCCTACAGAACCCATGGTGAATCTACATGCACGGAGAAGAGAAGGTTAAATGATAGTATAACACTAAAGAAACCATTGCATAACTAGCCATGCGTATCATTTCAACCAGAAGGAAAAACAGCCACAACAGTATTACTTTTGAAGTTGATCAATTGAGCAGATTAACAAAGAAGACAATTCTAGTGTTTGTTTACTTTATTTTTGTCCGCTCTCAATGGACGCAAGAACACGGTCCCGTGTCCAGCATCTGCATCTGGCCACCACTAGCTTGCCATGGCCACCAGTACACCGGTTTCATTTTGTGCCCGTCAATGATAGATTATAGTGCATACTTTGGAGTGCTACCTAGAAATTGTGTGTCAGATGCCAACTAGGCCAACACACTAGATAGTTCCAGAGCGTCCCAAGATTGCCTCTCGATCCAGATTTGCTGGATCTCATCTCACGAGATCGCAGCTTCCTGTTTTTACATACATAGGCTAAACAGGGCAGAGAGATGAAGTAAGCCAACTAAAATTCTCAAGAGGGTGCTGCATGGGAACTAACTATTAAGGGGTTAGAGCTAACAACGGGAAGACATGAGCAACAGGGTTGATGATATGAATAGTAATGACACAACGTTGTTAGTTTTTCAGTGACATGTCACAACGTCTACGGTTGTTTATTACTCAGTTAAGTAGACTGCCAATGCCTGGAGAAGTTAAGTTTGTGAAAGCCTGAAGAGCTTCTGCAGTGGCTTGAACAGTCACAGATACATACAAACAAACGCAGGGACATTGCCTGATATAAGCCTAAGACCGACGCTCAGGGGATGTACCCTGAGATCCTCCACTCTCTATACAAACGATGATGCCATACTAAACCGTTTCGAATTACTAAAAAGCCAACGCGTTGGCAGGCATGAAATCCATTTCCATATCAATCGGCAATCCACAGTCTAGAGCACGGGAGATCGTTAGCATACTTTCTATCTCGGGTATTCCTCTACTACTCGATCCAAGGGTCATTGCACATGTTACACCGCCGGCCGTTCAAAAGGAGCAGCGTTATGGTGGGACCATGATGCTACCCAATACCCAAGAGATACTAACCGCAGATTGCGAGGACGAAGCAGGCAGATGACAAAGAAATGCATTGGTGACTGATCCTTGAGACATTTCAACAAACACCTGTTGTGCATGCCACGCTGCTCTCCTGAGGAGGAGAGAGAGAGAAGGGGGCTGTGCATAACCTGGAGATGGAGAGGGCGGGGTGGCCGCCGAAGGGCAGCGGCAGCGGCGGTGGCGGTGGCAAGAAAGAAGAAAGCGGCCGAGCGGAGGCCCCGGGAGGAGAGAGAGCGGCGGAGGGTTTAGCGAGGCTGGGGACTCTGGGGGAGGGTTTCTCGTTCTCATCCGACGGCGTAGATGAGGCCTCTGGAACTCAGGATTTAACGTGACCGAAGCGATTGATACTGAGCGGTTGTGCCACACCAGAATGCGACCATCGCGACCGATGTTCCGGGAAATCAAGTTCAAGCTCAGGAATTTCAAAAAAAAAAAAAAAAGTTCAAGCTCAGGCTAGCCTACATCTTTTCTAGCCCAAGATTCTATCTATCGGAGTACGGTAGTTATCATCTAAAAAAAAGTGAGGAACTTCTCAAAATGATCAGTGACCGACGATAAATCAGTGTTCAATAGATTTTTTTTTATCTTTAACATGTGTTACATAGTATGTATCAGCTTCCCCATACAGTTACAACAACGCCTCTTAGAACGCAAACAACATACGGAATACAGCACACGCATCTGAGGCTTTCAGCAAAGAGTAGTCGACGGACAACTCATGGTTCGGCACATCATCAGGCCAATAGGTTCTCATATCTCAGTTACACAGCAGCGGTCACATACACACAGACCATCTTCACGAGGCATCAGCGGCAGCCTCCTCCGACGATTTCTTGTACTCGGGCTTGAGCTCGTGCGTTCCCTGGTTCGGCCCTCGTTTGTTGTACATACACAGGTCGTTCAGTATCTCCTTCAGGAATTGCTGCACAAAGCCAAGCGGACATGCTAGGTAAGGACGTAAGGTGGTCACTCAGGACTCAGATATGAACAAATTGGTTTTCTGTAGTTGAAACTAATTCAACTTAGCAGGATGGACTTTTTTCCTGCTAAGAATACAAGGGGGCACGTGTAGAAAGTACCTCTGGCTGGTCAGTTTCTTGCACTAGTGCCTTCAGTGCCCAATTAGGCTGCTTTTCGAAAAGCTTGAAGATGATATTCTCCAGTTCCCGACGATCCCTACGTGTTCTTTTGACATCAGATGGTTTGGTTGGTGTCGGCTTCCTCTTCTCCTGCGCAGCACAAATTAGAGTATGTCATGACAAGTTATAGTTTGCAATTCAGGATGAAGGTACTGATGATGGGCAACGGAAATGGAGTTATGGATCTATAATGAGAGAAGATTGCAAATTATTTTACAAGCAATAAGCGTATAGGTAAACATGGAATGGATGAATATTCTACATAACTCAAAAAAACCTGTCATCTCAATCCAAAAAATCTTGCATGACATACTGAACGACCTCGATGTATTAACAACATTGATAAATACCATTAAGGGCGAAAGCACAACACATAATCCCATATTGTCCAAGAAGTAACTACCTTGGATCCAGAAGTTATCAAACCAACCATGCCAGGCATGGGTCTCATGCTCATTCCGTGGTCATTATCAAGTACCTACAAGCAGTGAACATGATGGTAAATATAATAGCTTGAAGTCACAAGAAGGTGAAAAGGCCGTTGAAGCACTCCACCTGCACTTTCCTAGTTTTGACCATAGACTTTTGTGTTCTTTCACGGCATAACTTTGCATAGTTTAGTAAATTATCCTTGTGAGGCTCCATATCGAATTTATGCTCTACTTTACCTTCACATGAGTGTTTTCCTGCAACAAACAAAGGATACGCTTAGTCATGTTGAAAACTAATAAGTGTCACGGGAAGAATCCCAAAAGTCTTTAGGAACCAAGAACCACAGAACTGCTAGTAAGTGGGAGCTTTTCCATCTGGTTAGGCATCCTGAAGTTAGCAAGTTAAGATTTCAATATTGCTCAGTGAACTATATAAATTTGGAAACCACTCAGCAGGTTAGTTTTTCAATATAACTTAGTGTACTTTATAAATTTGGAAATCTCTTGGTAGGTTAGGCCTTAAACAGCACCACGTATGATAGAAGTCTCTATTTTTTTTTAAACGGTCAACAGATATATCTATGTACACAAATCATGCATAATTGCTCAGGGCACACAGCGAATTATGTACTGCCCGCATGGATTAAATGTCAAGGAAATACTAATCTTGGACTAAATACAATAACTACAATACAAGATTCAAAATACTGATTCCAATCGTGCACTGGAAACTTGCATGGAAGCCACAAAAGTATTCAGGCTAGACACAATAGACCAAGATAGACAATATATGAAGAAAAAGGTGGCATGTTTTATGCCCACACAATGACTTTTTAGGCGAACAGAATATCAAAATAATAAGATGGCCCAATTAATATCGTTAAAAGTCAACAGATAGCTCAGACCGTGCAATAAAATACAAACAATGTAAAACTGAATCATTTAAGTCAGATAATTGATAATAGTATAAGTAACTGCATGGATTCATTTCTCATGAGTACGGTGCAAAGGTTTGAGACTGAAACATTAGCAGATATTGGTGAATTCATATCCACAACTATGAAATTATAGATAAACATTAGAAGCATGTGTCTCTGGCTCTCTTGTAGAAAATTCAGCATGTGTGGAGTATTAGAGACATGCCACCGCATATAATTATAGTTCAGCATACTAGACTCTTTCCACGAGCTTAGTACTGCAGAAGATCAAATACTCCCTCCAATCCAAAATAAGTGTCACAGTTTTGACTGGGGTTAGTTCAAAACTGCGACACTTATTATGGATCGAAGGGAGTAGCTGTGGTAAAGAAAAAGTAGATGTGCAGAACCAAAGGGAAAATCCAAACCATGTACAAGAATGATAAGAGAAACATTCATGAAGCACCAGAGTGTTAATGAGCTGTGAGTGTTTCATACCTTGACCATTCTCAGAAAAAACACACATGGGTACGAAATCCTTGAACATATTCAAGGAGTAACTCTTTGGTAAATTGCAAGTGCTAGTTTCCCTAGTTTGAGCCATCTCCATCTTGAACTGTCATTCCAAACAAAATGATGTAAGCAGATAGATAGGTACCGCAAGCAAGAAAATAGGAGTATCAATTAGCCGATTATGTGTAACCAACTTGATGCAAACAGTATTACTCTCTGCTTTAAAATCACCCATCCATCCAACCAGTCAATCAATCAAATATCACGATGACTAGCATATACTCCATCCATCCTATTCTTAGTAAACCTAGTAAACCATGCTACAATTCGACCAGTCACTCCCGAGCTTGCTCATAGCCTGTGGGCGCGAACTAATTCCCGGAACTCAACATATCATTGGTCATGTGCACAATCTTTTTCCGAACCATATTGCACACCCATCAATCGGCACCTAACTCAAGCAGGCCCCCAGTTTGTTCCACATTCAGTTCCAACCAGTTGGGTCGACAGTTCAACAGAGGGGACTCACTCTACCGAACAAATCCGTACATAAACCAGAAGCACGGGGGGAAGAGGGGAGCATCGGGGGCGGGCTCCTTGCCTGGAGGGTGGGCTCGCCGGCGCTGAGGGGGTTGAGGGACAGGACGACCTTGGCGACGACCGGGTTAGGGTTAGCTTCGCCGGAGGAGGAGGAGGCGCCCTGCCATGCTTGGGAGACGACCGGGGGGCACTTCATGAGCCACACGGAGCGGTCCGCCCGCCCCGTCTCCAGGTACTTGGCCGCCTCGTCGCCCATCCCGCCGGCGGGGGATCTCGCGATTTGGGGGTCGCTCGGTGGCGGCGCTAGGGCGACCGGGTGGGGCGGCGAGCGGTCTGACGCGGCGGAGGACGGGGAGTCGGGGAGAGACTAGTCTACAGAGGCACGTGAGGATGGCGTGAAGGAGAGACGAGTTGTAGCAGAGCAGAATAGCAGCAAATGTTCTGTTCAAAAAAAAAAAAGATAGCAAATGTTAGACTTGAGAAAAAAAATCAAGTCTTCATGTAGGCCCGACATGCCAGGTTTTGGAGAGAAACTTTTTTTTAATTTTTTTCCTGAAAATAAAAGTTTTTTTTTTGAGAAACACAGACGCAGACGCTCACACACGCACGTACAGACACCCTTATGACCGCACACACGCAAACCCTACCCCTATGAGCACCTTCGAGAGACTGGTCCGGCAAATCTTGAGGTTGACGAAGTCACCACGGGCGCCTCGCTATTGACGGGCACATCACCTACCACTGAAAGCAAAGCGCCGGTTAAATCCTGGAAAATCCAGGAAAATGCGAGCACACATGTCTCTGGGACTTGAACCTGGGTGGGCTGATTCCACCACAAGGAACCAAACCAGTTGAGCTAGGCTCACTTCGCGAAAATAAAAGTATTGTGCTCCACACAGTTGCAAGGTCTCTTCTAGTGTGTTAGAGTTTGGTTTTGATCTCCGTAGTGGCATCAACGAGGTGGGGGCGATATGGTGTATTGAAATTAGGTCTCTCCGGCATGTTTCTGGCGTGCACGTAAGGCGAGTGAGGATAGGTGCTATTAGATTTGATGGACTCGTTTGGATGTTGGCATTGGTGTGTTGTTCAAGCGAAATTGTTCGTTCGTGCAAATTTTTCTATCTCTTCATTTGTTTGGGTATGTAAAAAGGTTCGGTTTCTCCAACCATCTGAACTGGTAGTGAAATTGCAACCCTGCGCTGCTTGGGGTGCGTCCCGAGGCGGTATTTTTGGATCTTGTTCGTCGCGGCGAGTGGCTATTGCAGTCTTTAAATCTTAATTGGCAAGGGCATTTGCAGGTATCCCGGTTTTTGCTCCTTGTTCAATGCAGCCTTCAAACTCAGGTGGCCGTCGAAAAATCAAACGAGGAAGACGACTAATATGATTTCTATCAATATTTTTTTGTGTACATAATGTGTTGCATCGAGTTATATCACCTTCGTATCATCCTTTTTTATATAGAAATTGACTTCGGGTGTCTTTTCTAAAAAAACAAAGTTGTGTTTGAGAGTGGCACCAATGTTGACCGGTACTAATGCATTTTTTCAACAAATACCCCTCGACTAAAACAATAGCAACCCGACCCGTTTAGCCTTTCGTCCTTGTGGCCTTCCAGTGCAGATGCAAGTTGCAACTAGCCAGCGCGAACTCCACTCTACTAGGATTCCAACCGAGCAAGTGCCCTACAATTCATGCAACAAAGTCACCCTCAAAGCCCATCGCGGCCCTCCGCAACGACCATGAATTTGATCCCCTCGGTTAAGCTTATCTCTTCCTTTCTTCATCAGTGGAATCATCTCGTGATTACTCCTTTTGTAACAAAATATAAGACGTTTTGGTAGCTTAACAACTATATACCTCCCTCTAAAGTTTCGCGTTCATTCATCCTTTGTGCGCAGAGAACGTCGTTGGCATTCGGAGGTCCTTCCCGTCGTCCCACGTAATCCGATGTAATGCAGTGTCAAAGCTACACATGACATGCTATTGCTAATCTTATCCTAGATAGAGACGAACACAAGAGCGGTGAAAGAGGTTAAAAAGATAGTACAACTTATGTATTGGAGTTTTCTAATATATATTGTAAATGACTCAACACTGTATGAAATGAGTAGCGATGCCAAGAACTTGCCCATGGACCAAAATAAAAACGGACATAAGTACCTGAACCTACGTTTTCCTGAAAACAACAATAAAAGGCTCATTGCTGACTGTAAGCCACGTCTTATCCTTGTACACATACAGACCCAGATCTTTGCATGTAACCTTGTCAGCGCATGACATTATCTTGTATCCCGTGGCATCCGTACCATGCCTCTCAATTCGAAACACCCCAAAACGACCTTACGCCATCTTCGTTGCCAGCAGCCACATGTTGAACCCGGCCTGACGACTCCGGGGTATGTTCCGTAATGTGCCAATCTAGTCTATACGAGCAAAAACTTTCAAGATCGTGATTCGTGAAACTCAATCCAGATGTTGCTCGACAAGCGGATCATCTCAGTGGCCGAAGTTTTCGGTAGTGGTGTGAATCGCAGGGAGGTCCCGAGGAGATTCCTATCACTTTCCTGGACCACAGAGTTGAGGCACCGTAAACTAGTAGGGGTAGCTTTGAGGCCGCCTCTCCAACATATTTTGCTGGGAGGATGTAGTAATTGTGATTGCTACCTAGCGGATTGCCTTGTGTGTCATAGACTTGTTGTGTTGCATTGTTGGCAATGCAATGGAGGGAGATGGGTAGGAGCTGGATAAGAAGGAAGAATAAGAGGGGTTTCATGGTTGTCGATCTAGTTCCTGACAACAAAAATATACTTGTGTTTGATATTGTTTCTTCAAAAATTTAGTTGTTGGGCTTATATAGGCATCAGTTTATTTGGATGGTTGTAATTTAGCCATTAAAATCATGTCATTTTAAGTAACTTTTTTCATAGGAAGCATTTATAGGAGTTAATTTTGGACATTGTTCAAACCATACCTTTGTAAGTACATTCTTTATAGGAATATGTAAAAGGAGTTAATTTAGGACAAAGATCGGAGTAAAGAACTACCATGCCGTGGCTCTCTCCTTTTTTCCCAGGCTTGGGACATTTGGTGGCGGACCTTCGGCTAGCATACTCCTCCTCGTATTTTAGCTTTCAACAAGATTCCAAGGGGTTAAAATAGGGCAAGACATGTGCTAGGTACGTTTGGCATGTTTCAAAATAGAACTTAAGTTTGGTTTGGAATGGCTCCAGAAGCTTTGCTGAGTTGTGTCCTTCGGGATTGTAATAACACTATTATCTAATTAATACAATCCCGTTGACCCGCAAAAAAAACTAAATGTAGCTCTGCAAGCATAGACCGCAATTTTTTTTTTAAAGTGCGCAAAAGACTTGCCTTTTATATTGATAGACCGCAAACATAGGACACGGGCAAGGATACACTCTCCTCCCTCCTCAATCTTATTCACCATTGATCGACATGCCCCAGGCATCTCCCACCTCCTCTTCATGGGCCTGCTTATCTTCTTATCTTCATAGGTACAACCCACCTTTATTGGTGATACACTCGCAGTCAACTATGAGATCAATGGCCACCATTTTAGGAAGCACACCCGCTCCAAAGAGAAACCAGGTTTTATCAAATAATTCATCATATATTGTCCATTTATTTCGGAAGAAACAAGCCGGAAAATCGTTAGGCCCAAGGCTTTACGGGGAACGATTTAAAACACATGGCCTTTTGCATTTCCTCTCCAGACATGTCTCCTCGCAAAGGGCCAAATTCATTCGGGTCGTAACACGTTCGACATCTCGTGTTGTACCTCAGCATAAACAGAAAAAATATTTTGGAGGTTCTAAAAAAACAATCCGCACATGTAAAGATTTGCATCGTGTTTTGAGCAAAAGTTTTACAAAAAAAGAAAATTGAAGGAAAGAGGTAGAGGATTACACACGTTTCACGAGCGCGAGTGTGTAATCACTTGTTAACCCGGTTTACGAGGTGATCTGTGAGTCCATAGTCTAATCCTCTGCAATTAAGGTTAGGAGCAGCTGACGTGAGCAAGTTTGTTGGTCAAATAACCTTCTGTTCCTGGCTCGCCAGAGGGTGACCGCGCAAGCAGCAAAGCAAATTGGTCAAGTTTCATAAGAGGGCAGTTCTTGCATTTTCATGACGAATTCAGAGATCTTGTTGGATTTTGCTGCGAGCTGTGCATGTGTAGTCCTTCCCACACACACTGGGCTTGGCGACAGTGCATAATGATATGATCAGCGCTTCAAATGCCGGGCAGATGTATTGTCCCAAGGGTAATATTTTAGTCCATAAATTGGTACAAAACCCTGCAAATCAAATAGATTGTCCCAAGGGCGCCATATTCTAGGAGCCCAAGTTATGCTATTGAAAATTCGTTCCTTAACAGTTCCTGTTTGAGCATTTCGTTCACTTTTTCAAACTCCACTTCTTTTCATATAGCAATCCCTGATCAAAGAGAGAACAATATCCATTATGATAATGCATTGATATTTAAAAATTCATTAATCATTCGTACACGGATCGTAAAGCATATTAAACGAATGAGATAAGCGGAGGAGATCCACATAGTTATGGAGTTGCATTTTCCTGAGTCCCACAATGGTTTTTCTACAACTGTGAGGATCTCCACCGCTTATCATGACCGTTGATTTTGTATAATATGGACGATATTATTCGTACTAATTGATGTGTTAAAAGAAGAAAATTATGTTAATGCTTTTTTTTGTCAATGCATGTACACAAACTCCACATTACTACATGAACCTAAAAAATAAATTATATTAATCTATAAATTTATGATAAATTATATTGAGTCCGAACAAGGATCATGGTTCGCTTGGTCTGTCCAGCACTGGTTGTGCTAATCTGTTGCAGACAGACTAGCTCTGTTTGGTTGGGTTTAAAAGTTGGATTTTAATTTTTGACTTATAAGACATAAAAACATATAAATATGTGCTTTCGGCTTTGGTTTTTGACTTTTAGCTTATACCATCATGTGACAATACATGTTGAAAGCCAAAAGGACCTATTAGGTAATTTTGTGCCTTATAAGACAAAATAAAACAAGTCAAAATAAACCTAACCAAAGAGGGACAGTGGTTGGTGTAATTGGATGTTCCAAGTGTCCCGAGAGACCTGAGACTGTACTGAGCATAATTGATTAACACCGAAGGTGAATAACACCGGAAACGGACCAGCAAGGCGTCCAGCATTACACCAGCTATCATACCAGAACGAAATGGTTGCAGTATGATGCATTTTGTACACTGTTGCACAGTAGGTATGAGTGGTAATACAGACTTCCCAAATGGTGTATCTCTGATATTTGGGTGTAGGGGAATCTGATCTTGCATATATCAGGTAATGTGTAAGAGATTTCACCTGCCTGCATCACATGCCCGCGGTAGCTAGCGTCGATCACACGCATGAACTGTGCCTCCCAGTGGCGGAGCTTGGGCTGTCCATATGGGGTGGAGATGGGCCAAAATGGCCAACACAACCCTATTTTTTCTAAAGCACATGGGCTGGGGGGCGCCCCCCCCCCCCCCCCCCCCCCCCCTCCCGGCTTGGCTGTACCTCCGCCTCTGGTGCCTCCATCAGAAGTGCCTCCTTGAGAAAGAAGCTCTCATTGAGCTCAAACTTTATAAGACAAGTGCCTTGGGCAGCGGCGAACTCTCATCCCTTGGCAGCGGCAAAACTCTTGCAGCGACGATGCCTTCGGGGAAGAAGCTGTTGCTGGTTCTCATTTTTTTTTAAATAAAGGGAATTTATTAATATCAAGGAAGTACCAACACACCCAGCCCTCTGCAACAACGTATTATGGCGCTAGTGCAGTGTTCCCTCTCAGCCACCATTAATCCAGCTGAGCCTAACACCAACACCTATGTCGTACAGAGGTACACGGCGCGAACTTGCTGAATTTCTCCGGCGGCAGCGCCTTTGGCATGGCGCCCAAGGCACGCATCGCCATGTACAAGGCGTGTAGCTTCATGGTATGCTACGGGTCTGCCATCGTGGCGGCTATCGATGCCGCCGTCAGCGATGGCGTCGATATAATCTCCATCTCCATCGGATTCGACAAGAACCTACCCTTCCCCGACGACGTCCTTGCCGTCGCCACGTTCGGCGCGGAGCGGCATGGCGTGTTCGTCGTCTTGTCGGGCGGCAACGGCGGCCCCGCTGCGTCCAGCGTCACCAACGTGGCGCCGTGGATGACCACGGTCGGCGCCACGACCCAGGACCGGGTATTCCCGGCGCAGCTGAAGCTGGGGAACGGCGTCGTGCTCACCGGTCAATCACTCTACGCCCTGAAATCCCGAGGGACGAGGGACCTCAAGGTTGTGAACAGCACCTGCCAGGAGCACGAGCTTACGCCAGATACGGTGATGGGCGCCATTGTGGTGTGCAGTGGTGGTCCAGGAGCAGCCGCCTCTGTGCAGAGAGCCGGTGGAGCCGGCCTAGTCGCCGTCGAAAGCAAGGAGAAGCTCTGGGAGGGTGTGCCGACGAGCACATTCGCTTTGCCGGCCCTCGTCCTCGGCCGAGACGGGAGGGACGTCCTCAACGCGTACCTTGCTTCTGTCGCGTACCCGGTCGCCTCAATGATCTTCGACTGCGACACCGTGACCGGCAAGAACAGAGCACCGGTGGTGGCGGCATTCTCCTCCCGCGGCCCCAACACACTCGCTCCTGGCCTGCTCAAGCCTGACCTGCTCGCACCGGGCGTGAACATACTCGCGGCGTGGTCGGGCGAGGACCGCGTCATCCGGCGGGCTGACCAGCACGACTACAAGATCATCTCTGGGACATCGATGGCATGCCCGCACGTCGCAGGCGTGGCGGCCCTGATCAAGAAGCGGTACGGCGACTGGACGCCGTCCATGGTGCGATCGGCGCTGATGACCACGGCCAAAACTCTGGACAACATGGGTAGCGCGATCCTGGACAACGGATCAGCCGACGACGGTGCCGCCGCGACGCCGCTCGCGGCAGGGGCAGGGCTCGTCCTTCCGCAGGGCGCCATGTACCCGGGCCTGGTGTACGAGGCCAGCACGCAAGACTACGTCGACTTCCTCTGCACCCTCAACTACACGGCGGATGAGATGCGTCGCTTCGTCCCTGCTGGGCTCACCAACTGCACCAGCACGCTCCCCGGCGGCGTCGGCGACCTCAACTACCCGTCATTCGTCGTGGTCTTCGACGGCCACACTCGCGTCCGCACGCTGACGAGGACGGTGACCACGGTATCTGAGCAGCCCGCCGAGACGTACAGCGTGACGGTCTCGGCGCCGGCCGGGGTCAAGGTGACTGTCACGCCGGCCACGCTGGAGTTCAAGAACAAGAACGAGCAGAGGAGCTACACGGTGGAGTTCCTGAGCGAAGCGGTGAAGCCGGCCGGGGCATGGGACTTCGGCAAGATCTCATGGGAAAGTGACGACCACACCGTCGCCAGTCCGGTTGCATTCACCTGGGACGACTAATATTGACGCCCACGGTTCAGCAGGTGCAGATTGATGTGATGTGTGCTCTGCACTGCTGCTAGTAGAATAATCGTGCTATGCTTTGAGAGTTTGATGTACTGGACGATCTGCAGTGCAGTGTTTAGCATCGTAATACTAAGACTATATCCACTCGCGAAACATGTTGTACTCACCCTCCTCCTTCTCTTCGTCCTCCTCCTCATTGACGTTTGTTAGGCCCTGCGTCGTCGTTACTGCCGGTGAGGTCGAACAAAGGGACACCCTTCACCTCCCTCGCCGACCACGCGCATGCGGACGACAGGTCGGGAGGGTACATCATCGCGTGATGCGGCAAGGGCGGCGACAGGGAGCGGGAGTAGTTGGCTGAGCGCGACGAGGAAGAAGCCGTGCGTGAGGAGGATGCAGAGACTCCCAGTCGCGATGCCCTGCGGCTCGCCGGAGGTGGAGGAGGAGGAGGCACCGCTGCGGATGTGGTTGAGGATTACTGAATAGTTGGGAGCAAGTATGTTTTGTGCATTACTAGTAAAAATGCCCGTGCGTTGCAACGGGCAAACAAATTTAGACCGACAAATGTCAATAATATATGTCTATTAAATTTACATAAATTAAATCAGTTTTACTATTAACATCATTTTATAGCACAAAGATGTCATGTGTTCCGTGTGACTATATCATTATATCCATGTTCTCATCCATTTCTCCCTCTTCAATTTCCTTGTAGCTCTTTGTGCGTCGCTTTTGTGCCACATTTTCCCCTATTAGTGTGTTGATTTGTAAAACTGTACTGAATTTTAATGTCAACATACACAAATAATTAAGAGGAACAACTGTTACCAATGTGTGTTTGTACTTTCCATTCAACAAATTGTGACTTTTTACATTGGATTTTTTTGGTTTGACTCTGTAGACGCATCGTCTATATTCTGTGCCCGCCCCTCATGCATGGCAGGCTTAGCTTCTTCCATGGCAGCTGATCGAGCTTGGCGTCTCAATTCTCCATCGCATCTCATGCACGCAAACCATGGCTGGTCCCTGGCCGTGCGTACCATGCATCCGTAAGCGTGCTTATTTACCATGGACCAGACAGTGTTAGAGAACGGCGACGAGTCAGTCATCCGAAGAAACACACAGTCGTAATTCCCGATCAAGCAAAGTTGGAAGCTGGTCCTCATCCATCCATGGCGATCCATCGGCTGGGTGCCACGATGTGCTACTGTATGCTGAGAATCGATTAATGATGCACGTTCGGATCGACTAATCAAGAGCGCCACCGCTTTTGGGATTGGCGTGCGGGTAGGATCTTAGGATTCGCTAGCTAGGTAGCTTCTTCGAGTTCGTCAACGTGGCGGGCATCCTGCGACAGGGCGACGCCGAGTTGCGCCAGGTCTGCACGTCGCTGGCGGTCATGGAGCGGCTGCTGGAGATGCTCAGCTGGAAGAGTGCGTCGCTCGTCGTGTTCAAGAAGCGCTTCACGTCGCGGCCGTCCCGGGCCCAAGAAGAGGGCGCGTTCGGGAGATAAAAAGAAACACCCGAAACGATTTTTTCACTTACCCATGGCAGGGGTGGGTAAATAACTCAAAGTGGTAGGGGCAAATCCGTCTAAAAAAAGGGTCGACGAAAATGTTGACAGAAACCTTCCTGCTTTTATTATTAGGTATAGATATTAGGTATAGATATAGATATAGATATAGATGTGTGCAGGTACCACATACTTGGTTGTCGTGTGGTGTCTCCTATGGGCTCGATAAAGGTTGGTTCTAAACTAAGGGAATTAATTATTACAGTGATATTTCATCCCTTCCTTTTTAGGGCACCCTAACGCACAACAAGAAGATTTCTGACGTCATTGCCGTAGACACAAGAGAAATCTAGTAGTTGTGATCCATTTTATGAATTTTATTTGTGTCTAAATTTAGATCCTTTTAAATGTTTACGTAAAAATATTATTAAAAGCTATGTTTAAAAATAGGTACTTAAAGAGGTATGATTTTGATGGGCAAGATCACAAGAATCATCCAAATCAATGGAGCACATAAATGGTGGCTGCATATTTCAAATATAAAACCAAGCAACTCAGATCTTCAAGAAACAACATCAACACTTTTTGTCAACGAATAGATCAACAACCATGAAACCCCTCTTTCTCCCCCTCCTCCAAATCCTCGCCATCACCCTCCCTTGCATTGCCACCACTAGCACCCAATTAGTCTACGACACCGAAGGCAATGAGCTAAATAGCAAGAAAAATTACTACATCCTTCCAGCTAAAAGTGCGAGCGGTGGCGGCCTCAGAGCCCTCCCAACTGGTCTAAGGTGCCTCCACTTTTTGTTCCAAGAGCGCAATGATACTCTTCTCGGCACCCCCTGCGGTTCACTCCCCTACCACGGAATGCTTCTGCTAGTGAGGCCATCCGTTTATCGAGTGACATCTGGATCGAGTTCCACGATTTGGAAAGTTTTTGCTCAGATGTTCTAGATTGGCACCTCACTAAAAAGTTACCAGGATCATTGCCAGAACATCTTCTATATGTGGCCGCCGGCAATGAAGATGGTATAAGGTCGTTTGGGGTGTTCCGGATTGAGAGGCATCACTCAGATGTGACGGGATATAAGATAGTGGCATGTGTTGACAAGGGGTCATGCAAAGATCTAGGCTTGCATGTTTATAAGGATAAGGTTTGGCTCACGAGCGACGTACCTTTTATTTTTGTCTTTAGGAAACGGTATGTTGCGGATATTTTCTATTTGTGATCCATGTGCGAGTCGATCGTAATCTCTTCTCGTATCCATGTTATGTACCGTGTCACTTCAATTACAATAACTAGATAATACCCTGCTGCGGAATTTTATATTCATATATATTAGAAATCCTTCTATTTTAAGGAATATGAATTGAGTTGTTCCTTTTTTTGTTCAAAGATACATAGGTTAAGGGTAAATGTGAATGGCTTAATGAGCTGAACTAATCAGAAACTTGATGATTTAGCATGTTTGCATGTTGAGAGAAATCAAGTAGTGGGGTGCTCCTATTTAGATAGAGAAGATATGGTGTTT
Source organism: Poa annua (assembly GCA_026929855.1). Taxonomy (NCBI): domain Eukaryota; kingdom Viridiplantae; phylum Streptophyta; class Magnoliopsida; order Poales; family Poaceae; genus Poa; species Poa annua. The sequence goes on along the minus strand of CM049438.1, from coordinate 61,871,603 downwards.
CGTTAAATTATATTTATAACACTAGCACACACGTATGTGCGTTTTGTAACGGGAGAAAAATCAACTTAATTAAGGCCTGCTTCATTTGTCGTTCCGTGGCACGATATTGTAGTATTAGCCGGACAACAATACCGGAGTATTAGTAGGATCCGTAAAATGTTCCCGTCAATAGTGAAAAACGTGCTTAGTTTGTCATTTTCATATTTATTATTGCCCTGTTTTGTCAGAGCCCCAAAAAGTAATCGCACGGGTCATAGGAAGTCCGGAATGAAATCGGCCGGGAAGAATCGAGTGGCACACCAACGCTCTCTTTGGAGAAATGTCCCAGACGATATGTGTTCCGGGCCATTTTCGATGCCAAAATCCCCATTTTATTATTCATTCGTAGCAGGCGCCACCGTGCTTCCTTCAACACCGTCTGCCAATCATCTCATAATTTTCGCTTCTTGCCGTCCCTATTATCTGGACGAGAAAAATCCATCCTTGTCATCTGATGCTGCCAGCATCGTCTTCTCCGACCATTCACCTCAATTGTTTTTTCGTCTTCCTCTTCTATAAGGAACGGAGAATGGACTGAAGTTATTACTCGTGCTTGGAGGGCTACATAGCACAAAGCACTCACGCTTGATGACTATCTCTTGTTACCAATGGTAAGAAGTGATGGGAAGACGGGGGAAGAAGAGACCGCCTGCTGACTTGCGAAGGCAGGAGCCGGCTGCCGACGGATTTCCTCCATGATCAAGTCCGAGCCACATCTTGGACCATCCAAGCTCGACGGACCGCGCGCTCGCAAATCAGTTGGAACTCAGCCTTACGATAGAGGAGAGGGAGGGGAGTTTCCGACCCGAAGCTACGGGAAGAAGTGGGTGTCCAGGAGGCGCTCGAGCGCGTCGGCGTTGAAGCGGGAGTCGACGGAGGCGTCGTAGGTGTCCGCATCCATCCCGATGCGCCCACGCCCAGCCTTCCCCGACGCTGCCCGCCTGCAGATCAAATATATCTTGCTAATACAGTGCGTCCCAACTCTCCCCGGCTGCGGCGGCGAAACTGGGAGGCGCAGAGCTCGACGGCGGCGGAGAGGTGGGAGAGGCGGAGGAAGGCGGCGGCGTCTGTGTCCAACGGTCATCCACCACATGGGCCAGCAAATTAGAGGGCCTGATGGGCTATACTGATCACTGCCTGGCCGCATCTGTCGTTATCTTTAAGTGTATGATATAGGTCTTGAATTTATTTTTGGTTTCAGAGATACTAAAAGTATGGAGTTCCAAATAAATGTGATGGTAATTAGAAAAATATGTGTGAAAAATAGTTTGGACCAATTTAATTTGTTGCCAATATTTAGTGTGATGTTTTCAATATTGCATGTCGCTATTTTGTACGTAGGTAACGCTATTTTTTCTCCTTTCATATTGTTACCACTCTTGAATCCACGTGATTTACGGTTCTACTCATCAAATGTATTTCTCATGTCTTGTCACACAACTACTGTAGTCACCGGTTTATTTCGCGTCCTCTAATCTCTATATTTATGTGGCAACACAAAATCCATCTCAGTTCATTGTCTAGACTCCTCGGCAACTATCATCATTTTCCTCAGTACATTCGGTTAATTATTTTACCCACGTAATTCACACAACAAATATCTTGATACGTTCACATAAATCTTAATGATTTAAATTTATATCCCACAAAAAATGTGTTTGATTTCCATAAAGGTTGCACGTGAAGATACGTTTAAATTTTGGTTTACGTGTGATCAGTAGAGAACCATTTTTACAATTTATAATGATGTACATAACATTCTCACTTAAAATAGAGTCCTAGGGATTAAACATTATCCAGCATCTTTCTGAAATAGATACACGTTGTCCATACCAAAGTTAAATCCTCGCGGATGACTTTTTATTACATCAATATGTAATGTGTGGGTATAGAATCGTGTATAGTAGGGTCATTTTTCTCTCTAGTTAACGGTCTCGAAACTCACCACCATGCACAACGTGTTGTACAGATTGGAACATCGGATTTTTACCTATAAATTTTCATGAAATACAATAATTTTATCTTTTCATACATAAAAGACAATTTTTGTGTACCAAAGTAGCAAATAGTACATGTACTATTTTATATTGCAAATTCACCGTTTTGAGCGGGACATGTTCTAAAGTATTCACAACTGACATGCTACACACATTTCAAATACAAATTGTTTCCGATTCAAGAGTCTGTTAAAGGTTTTTAATTTTTAATTCATAGTCTGTGTAGCCTAATATCCAAAGGACCATACTCAACTTTCTTTTGTTTCCTAAATTTGATACACTCGCTCATACACATGGCATGCACAACGATATTTATGTGCGGACAGTTATTGCACCGTGTAAGATATGCATTTTACGCAGATAATTTATATATGCAGTCTTTGATATTCTTCTCAATCTACAACATTTTTATACCATCTGTAGTGATTATGAACTCTACCAGTGAGCACCCGATCCTCACAGCCTACTGTCATCTATGCTCTACTATGACATATGTGCTTCTCCGTTCGAGAAACACATCGTATTAATACGCATATAAGCATCCCATGCATCATTAGATCACAATTCATATATGCATTGGAATCAAATTGTTAACAAAATTCGGAGCTATAATATTGTTACTACTCTATTGTCCTTGTTTTATAATAAAAGGTGAAATTTGCTCATAGGAAAAAAATTAGTCTACAAAATATCTTAATTGTAATGGATTGGATACTGAGAAATTTATGTGTATATTTATCAGCAAAATAATTTCAAAATATATTGTTTTATGATTTTACAATTGAAATACAATGCATGGTCAAAGATGAAGTTTTGAAGACCATTTCGATGTTACCAAAAAATTACGATAACTATTAAGCAGCACGGTCGAATATTTAGAAGGCATGGATGTGGCAACACATCAATACCTGAGGACCGAGGTTACTCTATCAAGTGTAAGTAAGCATGTAGAGCTTGCTAGTATTTTGTGTGTGAGATGGTCAGTCGTATGTGCTTGATATTGGACTGATACGTGTAAAAACTATACTTCAAATCCTGATCCATATGTTCGGGTTTCTACACCGAGACACATAAGTTGCTATGTTTAAATCCTTAGCAAAAACATGACCACTGAGCATGTGATTATAGGCCAACACATACAATTAAAGTTAATTCACCCATATATTTGGTTTTACATACCTTGCATAGTTTGTACGTGATATTATACAAAAGACAGAATTACCCCTCTGACGCTAAAACATCATTAATATGCAATATTACAAGAGAGCTAGAAATTTCTTCCGGATACCAATATATTGATTGTGGAAGCACTAAAAAATATGTATTCTTTAACTACGCTTTCGCGAGTAAGCTATATAATAATATAAAATAGAATTATATGGCCCACACAAATGGTTGCTATTTGCTGAACTCATTACTTCTTCAACGTGACCATACAAATGTTCAAATTTTGTAAAATTTAATTATTTTCGTCTTAGTTATGTATAACCAAGATTCATTTGATATCGGCAATCCTATGAAACATCGTCTTTGAAACTAACTTCTATGTTACATTGTTTTATTTAGATATTTCTTGTGAACAGAAAGTGGTATCTAGCAGTTAGTTTTATTTGTAATACTTCTAAGGTAAATATTTACACAAATCCATTCCCATTGTTTTGTCTCTAAATATAATTTTTCTACCTAATGCAATTAATTGTTATTAATTTTTAGTCAAACATAAATAATTTTGACTTCACGCTTTGCAGGACATTTTCTATTTTGGAACATAACTACATAAGTAGAAGTTATCATAAATATTTTGAAGCAATATGAGTAATTAATATATGCTTCAAAATATTCTATTCAATTATGAGCTATACTCTGTATAGTGTGTTTCACTTTTGCCATAATATATGTACATGATGCAACCAACATATACTTCCGAAGAGCCGATTATAACACATATATTCACTAAAGGATTTTGGCCGTATGGCGAGTGCCATTGGCGTTTGACAAATGCATTGCACTCGGTAGATACTTTGCCTAGTGTAAGTTTTGGGTGCTTGACAAAGAAAATGAATAAAGGAAGATGAATGTCGTCCTACTATCGTTGTACCCGGTAATGATCATCAATGACTGTACATACCATTATACTACTCCCTTCGTTTGGAACAGGATGTGGCCGGAACGGATGTATCTAGTTCCGAAATACGTCTAAATACATTCATTTTTGTGACAAGTAAATCCGGATGGAGGGAGTACATATTTTTAAATCTCATAACTCATAACTTTATTAGAAAATATGGGGAGATTGGCTTCATGTAGATCTAAAAGGGAAACGCTTATGCATGTTTTGACTGATGATATTTTATTAGGGAGGCAACATAAATGGAGAGATAAATCGGTTTATACTTAAAATAAAATATTACACCTAATTACATCTAATTAAATTATTATGAAGGTTGGATGGAGAGATCAATGGCTCATGCTTTACATCGTCTTTTTTTTTATAAACACAGTACAACGTAAGCGCTCATATACACGCGCACACACTCGTACATGCTTTACATCGTCTAGACGTTCCATCTAGATTGAGATTAGATCTCGTGTATATGTATCCATCTATGTAACTGCATGATCGATCCATTAGCGTGCGGCCGGCCGGTCCGGCCGTGGGTCCTTGTAGAGGTCTGGGTAGTACACGTACCGTTTTTTTGTGCGAGGCGTGTTGGATCAATGTTGTTTCTGAAATCTGTTGGATTGGATCCATGCCTGTGCGAGGCGTGTTGAAACGTTTTTCTTAAAAGTAGTTGTCTCCAATTTATGTACGTGAATTAGGCGTGTCATGTTTGTTACGTAATTCTTATGGTTGTGAATTAAATCCTAACCACTAATTTTAGATCTAACTATCACAGATAATTATGATGATGTGGCTTAACGTGGTGTCTCGAAAACTAAACCTCCGTATTGTGCTTTTAGTATATATAATAGATAGGTTTTCTATTTGTTTATCAAATTTCAAAATTTGTAAATAAAAAGCATTCTAAATACGGTTAATCTATCTAGAGTACGTGTCCCATGGAACTTCTCTATCCGGCGGGTGTATGTTAGAAATCTCCACTATAGTGACATGAGACCAACGGCATACATGCATAAAAGGAATCTTTTACTTAACCGAAAATTCAAAATAAATTATCTCTTCAACCGTTAATCCGATTGACGATCCGTTTTCACCGTTGAGTTCGGATCGACGAGAACTTCAAAACAAGATCACATCTTAATATGTTTTGACGGACTTTTTTTTCCACCGTTAGTTACCAGGTTATATTATCGTAGTTGCCATATTACTAGTTAACACTTACCATCTAAATAATACCTCGTTACACGGTAAAATTTATATGTTTTTTTTGTCATATCCATAATTTACACGTCAAATAGTGAGTATATGATCCATTCAAAACACGTAAAACATGGAATATCATCATGAAAGGATTACGTCGGCGAGTAAAAAAGTTTAAATAACCAGACAACCATTTGATTTTAACCTGGCAACCAACTTGACAATACCTGGTGACTAAGTGACTATAATCTGGTAGCTTGGTTCAGAAAAAATGTTGTCAAAAGATATCAAGATGGGATTTAGTTTCGAAAATCTCGTCGCGACAAAGTCAGCCATGAAAGCAGATTTGAAATTTGATTTACGGTTTGATAAATAAAATATTTTTAAACTCCAATATCCAAAAAGAATCTACGTGGCTGCTGGATGCAAGTCTCGGTTAGCATATTCTTTCCATGCCCACGGAAAGCTAACCTGGGGCACGTGCACTTAATAGTACAGTCCTTCTAAATATATTAGGGAAAGTTAATATACAGTTTGACTTAGTTGTTCACGACTTCAAAATAATTAACGAGGACCAAAAGTTTAAGAAATATTCAGACTCATGCACTTCAAAAATATATATTCGTGATTTAAAAATATGTCAATATGGTTCGAAAGATTTTTTTTTACGAGATTTAAAGTAAAAATTGGGCATGTGCTCCTTGTCAGGCGAGACTTGTGTTCAAAGTGTTATGTGATCGAACACAAAAACATGTTATATATTGGGTTTGTCAGTTAAGGCGATTGACTTACTGTCCATTCGCCTTTGATCGGTACAGTCTACTTGTTATTATCAGAACAATTGCATCTTTTCCTCATTCAAATAGATGAACCAAGATGTCCCATTATGAAAAATATTACAAATGTAAAAAAAAATATAAATCCAGACTGTTCATGCATCAAGTTTCATGAAAGAAACTCCATTACATAATGCCTACTCGCTCGAGAGATTTTTTTTTAAATAATACGTTTTTTAATAGAAATTCGGATTATAGCGCGCGGCATCAGAAAATTTGAAAAGTAGGGCGCCGTCGGCACGACTCATGCCGATCGGCATGGCCTATGCCGATATGTACAGGTCGGCCTTAGCCGTGCCGACGGCTGCATGTACTTCGCGTCAACCTGCTGCCGACGTCACAATTCGGCATTAGCCGTGCCGATCGGCACGACTCATGCCGAAAGTGGCCCCTACCCGTTTTTTCCCTTCCTGCTGTCGGCGAATCCCTCCGATTGTTTTCGCCCGCCTCTTTTCTCCCGGCATGGTTTCCCGCAACCGATTTGTGCCAACCTTTCCCGCAAAATTTCTTCCCGCCACCGTTTCCCGCCAGATTTCTCCCGCCACCGTTTCCCGCGAGATTTCTCCCGCCATCGTTTCCCGCGAGATTTCTCCCGCCATCGTTTCCCGCCTGCTTCTCCCGCCACCGCTTCCCGCCCACTTGTACACCAGTTATCCTATAAAACCCACTCGAAGGTAGCCATGTAAGTCACTTGAGCGCAAGCATGGTGTGTATTGTTCCTTGTGAGAAGTGTGTGTCCGGGTTTCACATAGCCGCATCCGAGCATCTGGCTAAGATTTCCGAAGAATTGAAGGTAGATGGTAGGATAGTTCCCATCTCAGAAATTATTCGTAGTGAGAGACATCTCGCTTTGCTTGGGGCGAGACAAATTCGAGACGGGTTTCCGTATAGGACCCCGCAACAAATCCGTGCAGAAATCCTGAGGCTTGTAGATAAGTATGATAGGAAGGTTACCAATGGTCCGTATCTCCAGACCGAAGATGACCGCTATTTTTACGGTGAGTCCTATCTTTGGGTAGTCTCCAGCGATGATGACGACGATTTCATGCCCACATCAAAGGAAAGGAGGGCTGAAGCATCGAGGAAGGGCAAGGAGAAGAAGGCCGAAGCGTCGAGCAAGGGCAAGGAGAAGAAGGCTGAAACATCGAGCAAGGGCAAGGGAGCTAAATCGGCGGATGGTGCAGGGTGCATCGATGGGAGATAGGTAGAGTCTTAAATTGAGTTGTGTTATTTCATTTCTCGTGTGGTGTGATCAGTATGTACTCGGCTTGTGTTCTATCTTATTTTTATTATCTTCATTTATTATGTTCTCTGGAGAGTATGGACTCGGTTTGTGTTATATCTTATTTTTCGTACCAATTTATTATCTAGTATGTTTATCGATAGATTTTTAGAAGTTGTAGTTTTTGAACTACCGAGTATGTTTACCTAATCATAGGAATATGTCGAGTACTGTCGAACGGAACACGGAGATGTCTCGTACATAGAAATATGTCTAGTACATAATATCGAGTAGCACATAGGTAAAAGCATCACTCCTCGTCGACCTGACGACGGTACCGCGTCCTCCTACGCCGAGGCCCGGAAGGTGACAAACGCGTGGGAGCGTGGTGTTGCCGCATTCCGCGGCCTTGCAACGGCGTATCGTCCTGCTCGTCCTCTGACTGTGCTGTCTCCGGAGGTGGTGTCTGCTGAGTGGGCATCGGTGGCGAAGGCGCGTATGCCTGAGTGGTGTCCAAGTCGTACTGCGGAGAGTTGTACGCCTGATCTGCACCTGCACAAGATAATATGTTAGTGTGTGCTGTTGGTGAATAAACGTTCTATGTACGAGAAATAAAAATTTCTAACCTCCGTGCATTAGTTGCTGAGAGTACTGGCCCATAAGATTGGCCATCTGCGGCTGGTGTGATGCTCCAACGAACTGTGGTCCGCCCCCATAACCGTACGAATATGGCATCCCGATGTACGGTGGTGCATGTGCCTGCCAGGATGAACTACACGGCATAAAGAGTGGAGGCTGTGCAGGACCCGACATAAACAATGGCGACTGTGAAGTTGCCGGCATAAACATAGTCGGCTGTGAAGGACCCGACACATACACTGGAATCTGTGAAAGAGGTGGCTGGGATGGACCAGGGTCGATAGCGTCTGGCTGGCGAGAGGTAGACGCAAATGTGTCGTCTATGGGGCGTGTGCAAGGACTCTGCTGAGGTGTAAAACGTGGTCCTGGGTCGTGCTGAGGAGTGGTGTCACGGGGTGGTGATACCTGTGCGGCACCTAACAGCCGTGCCGATGAGTGCCGTGGGGGACGCGGGGGTGCATGGCGTGGAACAACGTCCCCAGCACCTGTGCAGGTCAGCACACCATAAGCACGTCGTAGCTTGCCCTCTAGACGCTTGAACCACGACTGGTGCTGGGCACCAACGACGGGGTAGTACGCAGCGACGTCCGCCTGAATGTCTGCTATGATGTCGGCCTGTAAAATATAAATAAAATGTCAGATATGTTATTACTGTAGTACGTACATTGAGTAGTAGAGTACTAAAACTAGACCACTTACCGCTGTGTTTCCCCGAGCCCCGATTCCCTGTGTTGGGTACATGGCCGTGATATCAGCCGCAGGAATCTCGTCAGGGTCGGCAGTCGTAACCAAACGAGTGCGACAGGCGAGCCTGTACGTCCGGAGGTACTCCTCAAAATCAGCAAGCACAAAGGGTGCTTCTGCGGGCCATAAATTTGCCGGATCCGTCGCACTCCCCCATTCTTGTATGTATGGGAGGACCGTCTGCATATAAGATGCGAGCGATCTCTCTCCCTGCCGTCCTTTCCTACCACATGCACACATAGCATAAGTACGTACTACAACACTAGTACCCCACTTTATAAATACAAGTTCTAGTACTTACTTGTGCACGTGCTGAGGAAGGGTAGCTCTAGTCGGAGGCACCGGCCACTGGCGAAGTCCAAACTGTCTCATAACACGGTGTTGTGACATCTCCTCCACCAAGACGTCGAACACAATCCGACGTGTAGTCAACCAGTATGCACGATCTCTCGTGCACAAAGAAGAAATCCCGCCGGGGTATCGTGCATGTATCCGCGACTCGTGGTATGGCTCCCATATAACCTGGTGATGTGGGAGTTGATCGAACCACTCAGTGAACATCACGTAGCAGTTTCTCACTTGATCACCCACGAAGCGTCTCTGCACATATTTATAATTACTTAAGAATAATTCAACATAAAAAATTTAAAGAACCTAACGTACAAGTAATGGAGTAGCGAATGGGTACCTCTCTATATGCCCACATACTGCCAAATGTGGGAAGATCAACTGCGTTGTGATCTATCAGTTTGTAGTCCCAGGGCCTCATCGCGTCCACGTCGGGTCTACCGATAGGGAACCTCTCCCAAGACCAGAGCTGCAGAAGTAGAGGACATCGAAGTATCGAAGAGCTATCCGAGTTATTCGTGCAGACGGTGCACAGAGCCCTGTATGTACCAGCTAAGAGAGCTGACCCCCAACTCCGCTGCACTATGTCTTCTTGGTTCTGTGCCGCTGCAATCTCTAGTGCTATAGGTACCCAACGAGCAGTAATAGTGTCGTGATGAGTCTCAGTGAACATCACCTTGCCAAATAGCCAAAGTAGATACGCCTCGAGGCTCCACGTAAGCTGCTCGTGAGTCAGGTGCTGCACCGGGATGCCGTATGCCCGTACCTGCAAACAGCAAACAAAAGAAGTTAATTATGGAGGATAAACCGACAAAGTTAACTCACTACATAATTCACATTTTACCTGCCACTTGTTAAGCCAATTCTGCTGTACACCATGCTTGTGCTCAGGCAACATGGGGTTCGCCGGATGCACGCCTGCGAACCGTGCCTGCATGACCTCATGCCAATCGGGCGGAGGATCAGAAGGTCCAAGCACTGCGCCAGCCAAAGGGAGTCCCAACAAATATGACACATCCTGAAGAGTCGGTGCCATCTCCCCCCACGGGAAGTGAAAAGTGTGGGTCTCCGGCCTCCAACGGTCCACTAAGCAGCTGAGCAGTGACCTGTCCATCGTGATCTTACTAGTGGCACTCTGGTGCATCTGCCTCGGCTCGCCGTGTACCTCGTCCGGCTGAAGCTGAATCCATCCTGCGGGGATGCTCTCAACTAGACGTGCAAGCGGTAAAAGACCTGACCAAGTCAACCTGCAAATAGTTAAAAAAAGTTTGTTAGAACTCCGTTACTAAAACCGTTGACAGTCTAAACAATATAAAATATTATTAAGTCCAACGTACCGATCAATCCAGTCAGGATGCAACTCCCAGTTACTCGATGATGTCCGAGTACGCAGAAGATGTGGCTGCCCACCTGACACCCATATCTTAGCGCGATGTTTCGAATCAACATCGACACTAAGCAAAGCACGCCCCGCCATCTGCAAAGTTATACCACATGAATTAAAACATAAAAGGTAGAACATACACATTAAAACATGGAAACATACACATAAAATGCCAATTAAAACATATTGTTCTAATAAACAGGAATTGTACTTAATTATTACAAATACGAATTAAAACATAGTCGTCGAACAAACAACTTCGAACAATTGTACTTAATTATTACAAATACGAATTAAAACATAGTCCTCGAACAAACTTCGAACAATTGTACTTAATTATTATAAATACGAATTAAAACATAATACTAGCCACGATTTGCTCGCCCTCTACCTCCTCGGGTGTGTCGCCCACGGACTGGTTCGCCACCTCTTGTGCCTCGGCCACGTACAGGTTCGCCTCCTTGGGGGAATTTTGGACAATGTTTCTGTTTGTGGCCGAACAAATTGCATAACAAGCACTGACGAGTTGAACCACCTGCTTCAGCCTCGTCCATATCATTCCTGATGCGCCGTGACTGACGTCGTCCTCTACTAGTCCGCATGGTTAATGGATGAGGAATGATTTCTCTTTTTGCCTCGTCAACCTTGTTGAAGTTACCTTCGATTCGGAAACCTCTCATCTCCCCGGTCCAGGTTTGCACCACTGCCTCCTTCATGTAGTATGGTGACACAAAACACCCAGCATGCAACCCCATCTGTCCACATACTGCTAACACATGAGAGTAAGGAAGATGAATAAGCCTCGGTTTGTTGCAGGTACACTCACATTTTGGCGGATATCCGTCAGTTATGAACACCTCGTGGGTTCTCAGCACGGCAGCCCCAAATCTTTCTGTCGGCAGGCCCACCTCATACCGTGCTTCTACATTACCAACTCTAACGACATTGTGCAACCGAGCCTTCTGTGTTTTCTTCTCCATGTATGTTCTTATCTTGCGACAGCAAGGTGTGTCAGGGTACCAATGGCAGTGATTCACGGCTTCGACACGTCTATCTCTAAAATAATTCATTGTTCCGTGCATAATCCCCTCGACCAGAGCTGTAAGTGGAAGACCCCGGTTCCCTCTGAGGACAAAGTTATATATCTCTGCAAGGTTCGTAGTCATGATGCCATATCTCGCTCCGTGTGCATCATGCAACAAAGACCACTTCACGGGCGGCTCTTTCTCTATCCACTCTTCGAAATTCCGGATGCGTGCTCCTTTCTTTCTCTTTGTTCCTGGTGGATCAATTCCGGGCAAATCACACAACCCTACTGGTTCAGACTCATCAGTTTGTGCCGCTTGTGCCGCTTGTGCTGCCGCCACCTGAGCAGCTACTGCCGTTGCCTGTGCAGCTCTTCTTTCCTTCACTTGTTTCTGCGTGAATTCAGTTAGCCTTTCCCACAAAAATTCATACTTTCTTTAATGATTCACATTGCAGAGTCTTTTGAACAAATTCATAAGACGTTTACTCTTAAAACAAGAGTAAAAGTTAGCAGCCAGATGTCTCATACACCATCGGCTCTGCACATCAGTCCACGGAGTTTCTTCGTCTTCAGCAGGGTGCTGCAGAGTCTTGATTGCCTTCAACAGACCTGCATGCCTGTCATGAATAATACACACGTTCGGCCTATCCTTCACAACCCCCTTTTTTAACTGCCTGAGAAAGAATAGCCAGCTTTCATAATTCTCACCCTCAACAGAGGCAAACGCAATAGGGACGATTTGTCCGTTGCCATCCACTCCTATTGCAGTCAATATCACCCCCTTGTACTTGCCGGTGAGAAATGTGCCGTGGATGCACAAGACTGGTCGGCAGTATTTAAAAGCTTCAATGCAGATGCCGAAGGAGAAGAACAACCGGGCAAACACCACCAACGTAGGATGGTTGTTCCAATGACAACATTCAAATTGAACCTCTGTACCAGGATTTCTCATTTGCAGTGTGTTCACCATGTCAACAACGCTGTCATAAGCATCATAAAAAGTACCGAACCTCTCTTCTAGAGCCTTCTGCTTAGCTCTCCAAGCCTTCCCATACTTAATACTGGTTTTCCATCTACTCTTAACTGTCAACTGAATGCTTCTCGCGGTCATGTCTTTCTTCTGCACTATCTCGCTGAACAAGAGGCGTGCAATGAGAGTTGAAGACAGGTTTGGATGGTCCGTCACCGTACTAGATATCTCACAAGTGTGTGGCTCGAAATCAGACACCACCCACAGCACGTCGTACTTTGGTACGTGAGCGTGGACCCTTGCAGGACAGTCGATGTTAGTGCAGCTCATAGTCAAATATCGACTATTTGACACATCATTACGGAAAACCCTTTGCGTTGCCAATGCCCACTCAATCACGGCTTCCCTCAGCTACTGCTTTGTGTTATACTGGGCTCCGATTCGAATATTATTCATTCGATACTCCCATGCCGCAGAATATCCATCGTCCACAGTTGTCATGTTCGACTTGTCCATATCCCAGGAGTGAGGAATCGGCACATCTGCAATACTATCTTCTTCATCATTAGAAATATCATCCTCATTTGCGTCATCTTCATCATCGGAATTAAGATTTTCTTCAACACCATCCTGATCTTCAACCAGCATCTCTTCTTGCACAGTACCTTCGTACTCATCCACATCAGCCTCTCCGACTGGCGGAGTTCCTTCCGAGTCAACACATAGTGCTGGCTCATACCTATCAGGAATATCCACATTTTGTGAATCAGCACCCTGACTGCTCTCTCCATGCTGAAAACCTCCGCCACCTTGTTCTACATTGTTCTGCTTCGGATAAAATATCAGCAGGATTTCTGGTTGGGTACCTCGACGTTTGCATGATGCTAGCCAAGTTATCCACTGACCTGTTCGATCCAGCGGTAACAACTCCCGAATAATATTTATACGGGATTTGGACCATACTGACTGAATCTTAACCGTAAATATATTAGGATCATACCCAAAATTACCAGTGAAATACTCCTGCACTGCAGCTATTCTAGCTCTCTCTGGGTCTGGCAACTGCATCACCATATTATTAAATTCACTAAGATCAACCCCAGTCTCTGTAACGCGCACAGTACCGGCGCCGAAGTGCACAATGAACTCAATCACTTCCATTACCTAAACAATTTATTGCGTCAAATACTACATAAACAATTATTACTACCACCCAAAATATTACCAATATTACTAATACTCCTAAAATATTAACACAGAACCGACATCCACCGATAAATATCGACTGACACAGTCACCGACAAACGCATCCATCTCACAAAATTATTTATACAACTACTATATTAACACATTCATCCCGCAAATATCCACCGACAATATAAACACATCCATTTAACATATATCTATACTACAACTAACGCATTGTTCGGACATTTTTTTTTATACAACTATATTAACACAATAACCAACATCCACCGACAAAATATTTTACACTACAACTCTCACATCCACCGACACAAATATTGTACAACTAACACATACATAATAAATAAATCCACTAAATAAGATAAACAAGATTCATCTAGTGATTACTTAGGGTTTACCCTTGACGCGTGGAAATCCCGTTTCTTCCGTTCCCGGCCTCAATCTACCGCCACCACTGCTCCACCACCACACCTCCTCCTCCAACACGAGCTCCCACCACTGCTATCCACCATTGTTGGCCTCCATTGCTTCCAATCCTCCACCTCCTCTCCTTAAAACGAATCCACGAAAATTTACTGCATGGATAGATCCTTGATGCCCTAGTCCTCCTCTCTTCTTTCCTCGACGCGAGGAAGAAGAAGGAAGAAAGGAAGGGAGCCGGCGCGGGGCAGTTATCTCGGCCCAGATCGGCATGAGCCATGCCGATCGGCTTGAGTAATGCCGAAGTGTGAGGGCCCGGCCTGCGCGCGTCTGCCGCATGCAGCAGTCGGCGTGGGTCCCGCCGACCAGAACTTTTCGGCACGGGCCGTGCCGATCGGCACGACTGACGCCGACGCCGCGCTAGATTCCGATTTTTCAAATTCCGCGCGCTAGATTCCAAATTTTAATTAAAAAAACGTATTGTTAAAAAAAAAACTCCTCGATCGAGTAGTATCGCGTTGTTGGAGTGTCGTGTGGCGTAGGCTCTTCACTATGTCGCGTGGCAGCACTTCTAGCTGGTAGGGATGCAGGACAACGTCCGAGCTGCTCCGCTCCGTAATCAAAACAAGTTTAAGTAGATTAGTTTGTAATGCCCGCTCATTTTTAGTCTTTTTATTTACCTCGTGTTTTTGTGGGACCCCGCTTACAACCCTACCTGGATGAACAAAATGTTGAATTGAATTGTACCTATCTATAGTGAGATTTACTGCTCATTCTTGTACTTGATGTTTTATTTTCTAATTACTTCTTCGATTGAGAGAAAGAAACCAGTACTACCTCCAATCCGATTTAGATGTCGCGGGGTTTCACAAAGTTTTGCCCACACGTTTCATAACCCAGCGACAATCAAATAGGATCAGAGTAGCTGGTAAACTGATACGTACGGCGGCAGCTAGCTCCAATTAAATCAGCTCAGGTTACAGTGTAGATATTATTTAAAAATATTATTTAGAAGGTATGTTTTATATTTATCCACAATTAACTCAATTTCAATGTTTCTCCTAAAAATAGGCACTTAAAGAGGTATGATTTTAATGGGCAAGATCACAAGAATCATCCAAATCAATGGAGCAACATAAATGGTGGCTACATTTTTCAAATATAAAACCAAACAACTCAGATCTTCAAGAAACAACATCAACACTTTTTGTCAACGAATAGATCAACAACCATGAAACCCCTCTTCCTCCTCCTCCTCCAAATCCTCGCCATCACCCTCCCTTGCATTGCCACCACTAGCACCCAATTAGTCTACGATACTAAAGGCAATGAGCTAAATAGCAAGGAAAATTACTACATCCTTCCAGCTAAACGTGCGAGCGGTGGCGGCCTCAGAGCCCTCCCAACTGGTCTAAGGTGACTCCATTTTGTGTTCCAAGAGCGCAATGATACTCTTCTCGGCACCCTCCAGCGGATCACTCCCCTACCACGGAATGCTTCTGCTAATGAGGCCATCTGTTTGTCGAGTTACATCTGGATCGAGTTCCACGATTTGGAAAGTTTTTGCTCAGATGTTACAGATTGGCACCTCACTAAAAATTTACCAGGATCATCGTCAGAACATCTTCTATACTTGGCCGCCGGTAATGAAGATGGTATAAGGTCGTTTGGCGTGTTCCGGATTGAGAGGCATCAGTCAGATATGACGGGATATAAGATAGTGTCATGTGTTGACAAGGGGCCATGCAAAGATTTAGGCTTGCATGTTTATAAGGATAAGGTGTGGCTCACGGCGAGCTGACAAGCCTTTTATGGTTGTCTTTAGGAAAGGGTAGGTTACAGATATTTTCTTTTTATATGATCCATGCGTGAGTCCATCGTATCTCTTCTCGTATCCATGTTATGTACCGTGTCACGCCAATTACAATAATGCGATGTTAGTTAAAGTATTTAAGACTAGCATACATGTCCGTGCATTGTAAGGGGAGATAAATCCACTTAGAGCCCGCTTCATTTGTCGTTATGTGGGACATACTGGAGTAGTACTATTAGTCGGACAATGATATCTCAGTATTAGTCGGATCCATAAAATGTTTTGGTAAATAACAAAAACTTGATTGGTTTGCTATTTTCGCATTTATTATTGCCCCGTTTTTCCACAGCCCCCAAAATAATCACGGGCCACAGGAATCCTGGAACGAAATCGGCAAGAATCGAGAGGCACCACCGACGCTCCTCGGAGAAATGTCTCGGACGAAGATGTGTTCCCCCATTTTCGATGCCAAAATCCCCATTTTCTTATTCATTCGTAGCAGGCGTCACCGTGCTTCTTTCATCACCGTCTGCCAATCATCTCATAATTTTCGCTTCTTGAACGCCAACGCCGTCCCTATCATCCGGACGAGAACAAATCCAATGTCTCCTTGCCATCTGATGCTTCCAGCATCGTCTTCTCGGACCAAATTGAATCTTACCAATCTATAATGTAATTGTATTACTCTTTTTTTTACTTGTTGTTTTATTCTCTAATTACTTCTTCGATTGAGAGAAAGAAAGTAGTACTACGTCCGATCCGATTTAGCTGCCGTGGGGTTTCACAAAGACTCACTCTGTTCCATGATATAAGATGTAGCATTTATTCACATTCACATGTATGTACATATATTTAAATATTAATGGATATGTTCACTTTTTATTTAGTATGCATCTAAACAACACGTGAAACATCTGAAACATCTTATATTTATATTTGTATTTATCAAGGTAGGGACTAGGGAGGAGTACGATCGGAGTAGCTGGTAAACTGATACGTACGGCAGCAGCTAGCTCTAATCAGATCAGATCAGGTTACCGTGTAGTCGTGTAGACTTGTACCTAATCTGGGACGTAAACAAACTTATCTGCGTACCCTAAAAAAAATACTTATCTGCATCTGAAACAATCTTATCTGAGTGTCGTTCCTAAGTATTGCACGATATGGTACGGTACGAGGAGGAGAAGAACATTCCAAGCTCCTACTCCAATCTAATCAGACGCGGTCGAGCTCTTCTACAATCCCATCAGCTCCATCCAAACCTCCATTATTCCTTGCTTTCTCGATCAGTTCCAGTCCAGTCCCTTTCCCCCGTCCAGAGTCCAGACGCCAGAGCGGCGCCGACAACGAACTCGTCCACCGCCGTCGGCCGCACGGCGAAACGAATCCCTGCGGTGTGGGGGTGCTGACAAACGGGCACGGACGAGCACGTGCGCCCGCGCCCTCCACCGAGAGAAAACGCCGACGACCGCCGCCCCACGCTCTATTTACCACCTCGTTCGAAGCCAAGACCCAACCTTGCGAGGAGCGAGCGCCAGAGATGAAGGGGGGAGGGGCGGCGACGGTGGTGGCGGGCGACGAGCGGTACTGCGAGCCGGAGGACAGGGAGCTGACGGTGCGCAAGACCACGCTCTTCTCCCCGGGGGACGGGCTGGAGGCCTACGACCACCGCACGGGCGCGCTGGCGTTCCGCGTCGAGACGTACGGCCGGGGCGGCGCGTGCGGGGCCGGCGCCGCGGCGGGGGACCTCGCGCTGCTGGACGCCGAGGGGGACCCCGTGCTCACCGTGCGCAGGCGCAGGCCCAGCCTGCACAGCCGCTGGGACGGCTTCCTCGGGGACGGCGCCGGCGCCGGCGCTGCGCAGAAGCCGCTCTTCTCCGCCCGACGCTCCTCCATCCTCGGCGGGGCCGGATCCGGGGTCCTCGTCGACCTCCTCGCCCCCGCCGCCGAGTTCAGGGTCGAGGGCTCCTTCCCCAGGCGGTGCTGCCGCGTGGCCGTGGTGTCCTCCGGCTCCGGCGGCGAGGCCGACGAGGAAGCGGCGGAGGAGGTGGTGGTCGCGGAGGTGAGGAGGAAGGTGGACGAGGGCGCGCACGTGCTGCTGGGGCGGGACGTGTTCGTGCTGTGGGTCAGGGCGGGCTTCGACGCCGCCTTCGCCATGGGGATCGTGCTCGTGCTCGACAGGATCACCGGCGACGAGCTCGACGGCGTCCTCACCGACCAACTGCTCGAGGCCACCTCGCCAGTCTAGTGCTAGCCGTAATCCCTCGACCTCGAATGTACTGAGTTTGGAGGTTCGCGCGTGCAGGATTGATTCTTGGCTTGCTTGCTCACTGCTGATGCTCATGCTCGTCTTGCGAACTCCTGGCATTGCTGCCTTCTCGCAGAATTCAGATCTTCTCGCGCCTATGGGGATTGGGCTTATAGCCTTGTACCAGCTTTGCCTTTGAGTGAACATGGACAAGATCTCCATTACTTTGTTCTATGATTGCTAGTTTTATTAGTCATGTTTGTTCTCCAAAACACATTGTTATGAAAAGTTCTTATGTGCATATAGACAGACGGTGATGTGATAAATCCAAATACTTCAGTGGTTAAATTTTCAAAAAACTGACTGTATCATAAAGCAGAGAAATTATCTTCCATCTCAATCGCCCCGTATAGTTTTGGTGATCCTCCTCGCAAAAGATAATAATTTTGGTGATCAACCTGAACTACTTGCCTCACCACAAGGTGATTTTCAAAACACAAAGTCAGCAAGTTGGAAACCGGAAACTCATTGTGTGGCACTGAAGTGAAGCCGGTGCTTTCAGCTGAGAAAACGGGCATATTTTTTCTTCTGTGGATACAAATGAACATCGAAAATTCAAGTGGGGTTACAATATCTCTTTCCCTTTCGATGTGAGCATGCACCAGCTAAGACTTGACAAAGGCTGTATCGGTGCAATGTATATCGACATCAACATATTCCCATCCAAGAGGCAATTCAAATTAGCGATGATTGTGACAACATTTGGCCAAAATTTGTGGCAGGGAATCAAACACCTCCTAAGTCCCAACTCTATACAATTCATGAAGAAAATAAGGAAGGGAAAACCAGGATAATTCTCCCTCAACTGGGGACAGTTATTTCATGTCAAGTTAGACCACGAATCAAACAGGGGGTAACTGTAACTCTATGCTATGTCAGATGTGTGATTGACAGACTATGTGCCAGCACTACTGTTGATGCTGAAGTAGAAGGTCTTGCGACTGAAAGCGTTCATCGCATAGTCGACTCGGATTTGACCTATGTCTGTGTTGAAATGGACCCCATATCCAAATCCAACACCAAATCCCGGTTTTCCTTGCCGAAGAGCTGGATTGCCTGTCATATATTAAACGAATAATCATTGACTAAAAACTCACAGCAGGAAGGAACAAGTATGATTACAGAAACATCATGGTTCATAAATCAGTAAAAGCATCAACTGCAACTCAGCATTGACATATGCACTACATTTTCCGTAGTGGGAGTGAGTATGGTCCCCAATATTGTTTGAAGAGTGGACCAGAACTCTTTTCCGATGTGTGCTGTACAGTACAGTACACTGGTGTCAATTGCATAGTCCTGTTAATAAGCTTAACTGCTTCAGTCAAATCAGGTGATGCATTGATTTACTAAGTTCAATCTTCATTCGGTTATTCATGCACCCATGAAACACTTGGATAATTTTGCACTGCAGAGATATCTCTTTGTTATCCCGTACAGAATGCCAGAATTAACTATTTAAGCTTCTACTAGTCTATTAATGAGTTCATAATCTGTAACTGAACTTGTAAATTCCTAACCAAATTTAATAGTTTAATGAATGTGTATATGCTTTCCACACCCAAAAAAAAATGTGCACGAATATGATGCAGCTGACTAGCAAGCGGCTGTAAATCAAGCCTCCCATTTTTCACTTCATGGTATATACTGTTCATTTTCTAAACATGAGAAAAGCTTTCAGATATTTAATTTATTTTGAGAACAAAAGAAAACACAAATTAGTAAGTACTTAAGTATACAAAGATGAAGTCAAACACTTACCAGGAACATGACGAGCAGATCCTAAATCACTGCCACAGTCCATGAAAAGAGAACCTTCGAGATGTTTTGCCTTCACAGAAACAGACTTTTAGTATCTTATGGATACTCTGAATGGGCAAGATTATTACTACAAGAAGTTAAACATTATGAACCAGTATAGATTTACGAGCTTGGTGGTGGATGCTTCAATAGTCAATACAGCTACAGGAAATATTTTAAGTGACAGCACCAAAGGTGAGTTCAATGAAAACTGTGTACATCTCGTACAGTAGTTCCAATCGTCAACATTAGCCATGTAAGGGGTAAACCGAAATTATTTACTGATAAATTAGAGGGATCAAAATGCAAACTGCAACATGCTTCTATTAAGCCTCGATCTTTATTTTAGGGATAATCAAGGGAAACCTATCATTTGTTAACAGACAGGTCGGCAGACCTCAGTTTAGTTAAAATACATAGCCACTTCCTTCCAACTAGCCAAAGGAAAGTGAAGTACTTCCAGTTGTTGATTACAACTCTTCCTATCACCACTTCTAGGGACCATAATGATACATTGTAACTTCGTATATGGTATGAGCCATTGGGTGTAAGTCTATCCAGCAAAACGCTAGCACAACTTTAGCAACCACAGGAAATGTCCACATTGTGCTGGTTGAATTTTAAGAGATGAAAATGCTGTGGGCTGTGGCTAAATGGTTTCTTCAGAACTTTGGTACCATTTTATGCTGATCTGATGAAACTTGCAACAGTCAACGACCATAGAAATATAAATGGATAAAGTCATCTACTAAGTATGAAAAAGAAGTGTGAATTTATTTTTAAAAGACAGGACTTGATATTCTCTAAGAAGAATCAATTGCAGACCTTCATCTTATATTTCCGTAATAGTTTGAAATATCTTTCTTCTGGTATCAAGAATGAGTTAATTACGATGACAAAACAAGAGAAGAAAATATGTATTGTTATTCATTCCACATTTGTGTGCAACTTCCAGTTACTTATGTCCAGGGATTACCAAGTTTGACTTACAAACTGCATAAGTTGTTTTGGGGAGTATACATGGCTTCTTATTTACATACCAAAGGAACCGTATATTCGCAGTTGCCAACTAGGCACAGTCTTCCTGAACCAACTGCACCCTCACCATAACCCCGGACGCTACCAAGTCCACCTATCGCAAATGCTTGATATGGTGCCATATCACCCACAATGGAACCCCCTGTCAAGCTGCAGCATAGGAAGAGATTAACTAACTTCCACAGAGAGTTCACTGCAGAATAGTATGCAGATGCAATACCTA
This sequence comes from Poa annua, assembly GCA_026929855.1. NCBI lineage: Eukaryota > Viridiplantae > Streptophyta > Magnoliopsida > Poales > Poaceae > Poa > Poa annua. The sequence continues at coordinate 61,850,267 of CM049438.1, read as the reverse complement.
GTAACCAAAAATGTTGGCCCCAATTTAATGCCTTTCGAAACAGCACATTTAACTCTGTTGAAAGTTAGTGATTTTGGCACAAGTGGCAATCCTTGTTCCATTTGGAAATTAACCTGTCATTGGGAACTGTGAGATAAGATGGACATAACAGTCAAGTAAAGATGGAGATGAAGTAAACACAAACTTACTCTTAAGAAGCTATTATCCTTAATATCTGCATAACCAGACTCTTGCTTCAAGATAATCATGTTGTCATGGAGGTTACCACTGTATCATAGAAAAACATCAATCAATGAAACTTCTTTTTACGACATCAAAGTGCACATAAAAAAAAGTATAGTTATCACCTGCATGTCAGGGGAAAGCCGTCATGGTCCCTGGCTATGGAGCGCCCGTCATTATTAACAGGACGGATATGCTGGAGGGGAAGTACAACTGATAAAGAGAAGTTGTACAAGAAAAAATTATGCAAACAACTGTATTTGACTAGAGGCTCACTTCAAACTTAACACTGGTTCCAGAAGTCCAGTTTGATGTTGTCGGTTCATTGATCTCCACACCAAGCGACAACCGGTTTAGATTTACCCCTCTGCTTCCAGACCGTGTGAAGTTGTCAGCCGGAAAACCATGCACCGCAATTTCTGGTGTCATCGAGTGCTGATTGCTCAAACCAGGAGGTAATGAGAAAAGGATGTGAACAAAAAGACAACCTATAAATCCTAACCACTTTTCATATGTACATACTTCTACCAAAATAATTTCAGACATAACCCCATCAGCTTTCATCATGGCTAAACATTCACAATGGAAGTAATACGACAAAGATCAAGCTGAGTGTCTAGTCAAGTACATTAACCGCGCGCAGGGGGTGGGGGGAGGAAAGGGGGGTCAACAGTGAATGGACCATCAAATCCTGAAGATCGTAATGGATTTGTCCACCACCGATTCATCACTCACAAGCACAAGGTTCACACAAAATGAGTGGTGTACTCCCATCCCACCAACACCAATAGTCATGGACTCATGGGATGATCTCATGATGGCAAACCTATCCTACGAAACTATGTCTTCGACATATGCCAGGGCAGCTAGTCGGAACTCAAGCTGAAGATGAAGACACGTCCATTGCTAAATTTAACAATACATCGGCGCTCCGGGAAGGACGAAAAAAGGGCATGAGTGCCTTGCCTCTGTTCTGTAGTTTATTGGTCTTGGCTACAAGTAAAGTATCACAGGCCCATAGCCCCACACGCCACACATGCAACCTAGTAAAGCCTAACAATTTATTCCCAATTCCAATCAAGACATCATTAAGTATTTGAGTTGCAGAGCCATCACATAGCAATGATAGTGAACATTATTCATGCATGCTGTAGACAGTAAGGTACTGAAGCGTAGACAGCACGGATTTTCTACTATTTTTTTATTGATCTTGGTTATAATGTAAATCTGATACTTACTCTATTTTTCTCAATGTTTTCAAGACCTTATTTTGGTATTAATTATATATATAAAAAGCAATGGTATCCTCCTTGCTATGGAAAAGAAAAGTAACCTGAGACCTTTGATATTGTGTTAACTTTGCCCTATAACTTGTAACATACTGCATGCACCACTAGGTTCAAAGGATCGACTATCATTCCAAAAAAAATCTCTTCTACTCATTCTCTAGTGCAGAGAACACCACGATATAAAACAATACAAAAAATGAGTACGAGTACACATCGCAAAGCAATAATATGGAACATCATAGCATGTTTCTGCCAAACCACTGCAGCACTTTTGTTCCATTTCAGGCAGAAATCCCAGCTGAGGCGCGAAGATACAGGTAACTGGATACCAACCTGAATGACAAACGACTGCTGGGGTAGCCATTCGGGCCTTGGGCGTCTGAAGGCTACAACCACACTGGAGTCATTAACGCCCTTATCCAGTATCACGTCCAACTTCTCGCTACTCCCAAACAGGCTTGGGTGCTTGAGGGAGATCCTGCAGGCGTGTCACATCCACGGTACAAAATTCAGATAACAATCGTTCCTAAAATCCCACACATAAATAAATGAGTCATGATTCCTTAATAGCCCTCTAGAGCACACGTGAAATAAAACGGAATTCACGGCCGGAATGAGAGCAGCAGAGACCCCAACCTTCCGACGATCTGCGAGATGGTGGCGCCGGAGCTCCTGTAAAAACAAAAAACAAAAACAAGGAAGGAATCAGCACGCGCAGGCGCATGTGAGGTCTCGGTCAGTCGGTAGGAAGCGAGCGAGGCAAAAGGGCGAGCACCTCAGGGGCGGCAGCAGGAGCGCCTCGCAGAGCATGTGGGTGAGGTCGACGTGCAAATCCACCTTGGCTGCGGCATTTCCACAGACACGTGAGGAGTAACAATTTAAAAACCAGAGAAAGGCAGGGCAGCCCCGACGAGACGGAGCGGGGGGAGGGATCGAGCTAGGCCGCGAGGGCAGGGGGTGGGGGCACTGACCTTTACCGGCATTGACGCTCTGCTGGGCTCCCATGGCTGCGAGCGCCGGCTCATGCGGGCTCAGCGGAGCGAAGGGGAGGGGGGAAGGAGGAGGAGTGGCGTGGGGGATTTTTGAGCGGGAGGTCGGATGCCTTGCGTGGAGCGGAGGGAGAGGTCGCACTGGGATTTGCTTCCGCCTGGGCTTTCGGCTCCTGGCTTCTTGGTTAGCGTCCAAAGGATCACCAAGATCTTCTCTTCAAGAGAGAACGGAACGTGTAATTTTTGGATTTTTAAAAACTAAAAAAATTACAGTTGCTAAATTAAGTACTCCGGTACTTAGTTTAATACTAGTAAATATGCCCGTGCGTTGTAACGGGAGACAAAAATAATAAACTTAGGATCCACTTGGTTTGTCATTCCGTGTCACAAAACCGAAATCTTTAGTCGTATTGTAAAAGTTTTGGTCGAGTGCAAAAAAAATTCACTTGATTATCCGTTTTAATATATATATAGCAAAACTTGACCGGGCGGGTGATTTTTTGGGTCTACTTAAGTTTTAGATCGGCATAGGTGTATGTGCAAATCTTGAGAAAATAATGTGGGCTAAATCCTAATAACTCATAGGTAGAATTTTTCGAAAATACACACTAATGGTTGCACATACAATTTTTTTTTGCTAAATTGCCATGTGTTCTGCAATTACTACTGAACTGATAACTAAAGAGGTACAATTAATCTCCCTTCATGTGTACCTAAGGCAATGCATAAAAGCAGCAACTTATCTAGCAGCACCTGTCCGGCTGAATGCTCCTCTCACTGAATAACCTTGCTCTTTTCAACGCATCCCCCGGCCTGCTACTCTCGACCGTGCTGCTCATCTTCCCAACCTCGTCGGCAACGCGGCGCCTCTGGCCTCCCTTGCCCCTCCTTCTCTCTTGTACTGTTGTGGAATCTAAGCATCTACTCCGTAACAGGGAACGGGGTCAAGCACTCAAGCAGCAGCGGTAAAGCGCCAGCGTTGCTGCTGGGAGCGCATCACTCAATAAGGCGAGCAGACGTGGACGCGGCAAGGTCGGCCGTTGCGAGGCTGGTATCCTCACCTTCATCCAGATGGGCATGGACACGAAGGAAATGCCCAATTTCCTGACCGAGCTCACCCATGCCTGTGCGAGCTCGTGAGGCCCCGCTTGATCCCCTTCCTCCCCCGCTTCTTCCTCCTCCCACCTCCTCCTCCCACCTCGCTCTCTATCCTTCCCCTCGTTCCTCTCGTGCGTCGGCGGGACCGAATCCCCTCGCTCCTCTCGCCATCCCTTTAGTTGCGCGTCTGACCCAGCTTTCCTCGGCGTCCTCCCGCGACAGAGCTCCTCTCCTTGTGTCGGCAAGTGAGCCCAGCATAACCGTACTCCTCTCCGACCTCTAGCTCCGGCCTCCCACTCTCCGTGACCCGCTGTTGACGCATCTGCGCTGCCGTTGATTGGCGCACCATCGCAGAACCGCGCCTCCCAGCACCGTTGCAGAGCTGTAGTTTCTCCGCCGCACTCGCGCCTCCCACGCCCCATCCCTCACGCGCGTCGCCGCCCGGACCTGCTGGTCTCCGGCGCAGGCTCGTCCCCCATGGATCTCGCCACTAACCTAGTCCGCTGCGGGGGTTAGCAGGCCGGCGAGCGGGATCCGTGAGAGATTTCGTGGGCATCTACTCGCGGGATTTTGTGGACGGCGGCGCCGACACAGGGATGGAGAGTAGGACGGCGGCGCCGACAACCAGGGACGGAGACGGGGTGTGGGCATCTATTCGCGGGATTTTGTGTCGAAGCGTTTTTTTTCACTTACCGTGGCAGCAGTGGGTAATATCTGATCTGGTGTGAGGGTAAAAGGGTAATTTTATGAACGGACGACACAAGAAGTCTTGCTTCCTTTATTATTGGGTATAGATATAGATGTATCTGGACATGTTTTAGCACAAGATCTTTAAAAAAACACTACCATAAATTTCTTTAAAACAAATCCTTATTGCTTACTTATATCGATTAATAATTGTAGTGTTCAGCTGCTCATTCACTATATTAGTCTTTTCTCTTTCGACGTGTTCAATTATAAAATAGCCTATTGTTCTAGATCTTATTTACCAGTATACATATTTTAAATATTGGGTGGTTAAAATTGGATCCGAAGTCTTTGTCACCTCACCCAACCCCCATGCTATTGGTCGTAAGCAATCATATTGTATTTATTGTAATGAATAGTTTACAATGGGAAGCCACGTGAAATTTCGTAGGATTGACACATCAATACTATTTTGCACCATGTTTTTTTGTATCGATAATTAGTCACAGCGGAGCTAGCACCAACGGTCTCTAATAGTGTCGTGTCGTCATGATAAATGTTTCGTCTTAACGATCTGAAGATGTATGTATTTTTTCAAGCCTAATGGCTGTGCGTACGAATGTTTCGATCCGGTCTGCGTACGACGGTTTGCTTCAGCCGTGCAATGGGTCAGTGGTCGTACAGGCGTCGGACATGAAACTATCGGACGTGCAGCAGTACTCCCTTTCAAGCCCCCGAGACATTAGCAATGTAGCAAATGAAGCTACTCATCAACTAGTTCTTGTCGTAACGTGTGCATCCTGGCCACGTTTCAACTATAAAATTATTTTAAAATTCCGTTTTTTCTCATCCGCGGGCTGTAGAAAAGCGTTCCTTTTTTTGGATAACTAGACGGATGGTTTTTCATTCTGCTCTTCTACGTTTTCAGCAAGTTGTGGCGTTGTACTCGTACTCGAAAAACAACTCCGAAAAACGAGATGGCATCGAAATCGGGGGAGGACAAAACTCGGCCTTGTCCTTCGTGACGAGACTGGTCTTCGGCTTTCGCCAAACTCGGCCGCGCGAGCGGGCGAGCTCACCAAAACGTTACTCGCTTCGCTTCCTTGGAGCCCGAGGCGGACAGAAAAAAATCCACCCCCGTCCGTCTCCCTCCTCCTCCTCCTCTCGTCGTCCTCCTGCCCTCGCTCCCGCTCTCCGATTCGAGCGCTCCCGCTCCAGCCGCCGCCCGCCGGCCGCGCCGACCCGTAGAGCTCGCCGCAGGGGGTCCGCCAGGTACCACCCACCACGGTGGCCAGCCCTCCGCTGCTGGCGGGCGATGCGATCGGATGAGGTGTGGGCGGCGGCGGCGGCGGCGGTGCTACGTGGAGAGGAGGAGGAGGAGGGCGTCGAGCTGCTTCCCCGCGGAGGCGCTGCCCCCGCCCCTCGGAGAAGGTGATGGCCCCGACCGCGGAGCAGCCGGCCCCGCCGCGGCGCCCACGCTCGGGCCCGCCCCCGGGGCTGAAGAACCTCGGCAACACCTGCTACCTCAACAGCGTCCTCCAGTGCCTCGCCTCCACCCCGCCGCTCGCCAGCTTCTGCCTCTCCTCCCGCCACTCCAACCTATGTGCGAAACCCTAGCCCTCGCTTTCCCCTTAGTCATACACTCATATTTTATTCCTGTTTTTACTTTTTGAACTGGCATATTCGTGTAGTTCGTCGCACGCTAATGTTCCGTGTCGGCCCGTTTGCTTGCTTGCTTGCTTGCTCTGTAGGCAAGAAGGTGTTCCCGAACAAGGACAAGGAGTGCAACTTCTGCGTGCTGGAACGGCAGATCGCGCGGCTGCTCCGCGCCGCCGAACCAGGGGCGCTCGACTCGCCAGGGAAGGTCATCCGCTGCCTGCCGCTCTTCACGGAGCACTTCCGGTGGGGGCGTCAGGAGGACGCGCACGAGTTCCTGCGCTACGTCATAGACGCCTGTCACACCGCTTGCCTCCTCGTGCGCAAGCGCCTCCCTGCAGCGAGCGCCAGTGGAGACTGTGGCCAGGAGGAGGGCCGTGGCCCGGGCGCCTGTATGGTGATGAGGGAGACGTTTGGTGGGGCGCTGTTGAGCCAGGTGAAGTGCCTCGTGTGCAAGGGGGAGTCGAACAAGACCGACGAGATCATGGATCTCAGCCTCGACCTGCTCGGGACCACCTCTGTTGGTGACGCCCTTGCCTGCTTCTTCCGGCCTGAGATATTGGAGGGTGCAAACAAGTACAGTTGCGAAAGGTGTGATATATTGGCACATCAATTCCTGAAATATATATGTCACTGAATCCCTGTTTTAATGGAATGCAAGAATCTCGTAGAGAAAACATAGGATATATTCGCTCTATTTTCAAATTAAATATGAAATATTACATGCCAGGCAAGAATTCCACTGTTCATCGTCACTAAGTCCCCATGCCAGCTTTCTTGTTGATTTCTCTGTGAGTAGCTGGCATGCTGGGGATTGGGGTTTGGGCTCTTACCCGCTTAAAAGCCCCATGTAAAATTTCTGTACAAAAATTCTAGTTCTTTCTAATTGGAAGGCACTCCTGCTGCTGGTTACTCGAAAAAAAAGTCGCCATGCGCTTTGGGGTTGAACCGGAGGAGTGCGAGTTGTAGTTTTTCGATTGGAGAGAGGGGCAAAATGGGACATATTGAACTTAATTGGTTTCTAATTTGCTGGAAAAACTTTTACATGAAACAATTAAAAAAAAAATCCTCTGTTCGTTCGATATTTCACGTGTTTGCACCCCCCCCCCCCCCCCCCCGGCCCCCTTTGTATTTCCAATTCCTGTGGTCCTATGTTCATTTATATTTTTTTTTCCTTTGAAACATGCACTTAAATTGTGCAATGTGAATTTCGATATTGCAGATGCAAGAAGCTCACCTCTGCGCGGAAGCAAATGTTCATAGTCAAGGCACCCAAGGTGCTTGTCATACAACTGAAGGTTCTCAATCTTTGTTCCTTTTTTCAAAGAACTTGTACGTTTATTTCACTTGGTTAAGAGATAGTGCTCATGATATTTTTTTTGTTTTCGTTTGTGTTGTGCTGCTATTAGAGGTTTGAGGGAATAAATGGCGGGAAGATTAATAGGAAAATAGAGTTCAAAGAAGGCCTCGTTCTTTCCGACTTCATGTATAACAAAAATCAGGTATAAACTAAACTTTTGATTGCCACATTGTTCGAGTACTGTTGGACACCATCCATCAGCCAATATTGTCAATGTAAAGCTAGTCATGGTAGCAATTTACTTCACATGTAATTGGTTGATCAATGATCACACATATAATTGGTATACTTTTACCAGTGTGCCATCAATCTCTTGTTAGTTAAGGAACACCTTTTGCAGTCCTGTGTTAGATTGACTCTCTGATGTTCACCGCACCGAAGTACAAACCGTGAACACCGAATAACCTGGATGATTTTGAATTAACCAATACGGAAAAGGATGAACTAATATACTCTATAATCAAGTTTGTTTTAACAGATGGGTTTGCTTAGCTCTGAAGTTTGTGCCTGAGCAAGTCTAACTTTTGAAGCCACAATCGCTTAGATCTGTACACCTTTGCTTCTATTGGTATATAATCCTGAATGTGCGAAAGGGCAGACGCATATCACTACACATAGAAATTTGCAAATGTGGGTTCTGATACCTTCTTTTCAATTTGTATAGAGCCTAGTAAAAATCATAGGGAAGTAACTTTCTGCCTTGTTTTGTTATTGCCCAGCTCTTGTCTTGTGTTTTACTCATGAGCTTCTTCTCTGCTCCGGTGAAACCAGGCTGCTGCTTCTGTGCCAGACAAAAAAAAGGAATATACCGATTAATAAGTAATTCTCTTTAAGGTTGTAAGCTGTATGTATCTTAACTAAAGCATACATGTCTGTCTGCATGATGATCTTATAAACTATGTCTAAGTGTCAGCCTAATCTTTGTTAGTATGCATTAGCTATTTTTTCTGTTTATTTCTTTGCGGTCATAACATTTTTGTTTCCTGACTTCTTATGGTTTTGCTGGTGTAGACAAGTAGTTGGAGTTACGAAGAACAATCGGATTTGGATACAAGTTAAACTTCATGGCTCAGAAAGGAAAACTATGATGTAGAAGAGTTTTTATCTAGTTATATGTGATCGAACCGTAGAAGCATGCCCCAGTAAAAAAAGTCTGACGTATCCTGTAAAGTCTTTGAGGCATTATTTATTTGTGGCCCATCCTGTTCAATCTTTGGTTATAGATACACTCCAATTTCAAAAACTGCTTCTAGGTGAATGTCAGAGAGGGTCGCTGTCAGTTTAAATCCATGTTATGTCAATACTTTCAATTTTTAATGCAGCAAGGAGTAAACTCATCTAATGAAACTTTTCCATTTATATTTTTTCCCGTTGATCTTCAGGTAAGCTCTGTGGTTATTAATGATATATCTCGTGCCTGATAAATTATGATTTTACTAGTGCTTAGCATGCCCCATGCATAGTTACAAAGACCTGAACAGAATGCCTTCCATAGCTGGTGTTGCAGTAATAGCTTATCTGACGGTCTTGGAAATAATGCATGATACGTTTGTCTGCATGAAACTACAAATGCACCAAAATAGGTACCAATAGCTAGATCTGTTTTGGTCTGAATAACGTTATTTTTAAGAATGTTGTTAGCCCCAAGTAATTATGTTTTCAGTAGGTCCTGTGGTCATCTTTGGGCGCTAACAATAGTATCACAAAATTGCAAAAACTAACCGGCTTCAGGCTGAAACTGGAACACGAGTCTATGACGCCCCTTTTTACGATTTTTCTTTTCTTGGAACTCAGTGTCTGTATTTAATCATAGATCACTGTAATTCTGTGGTGATAGCAGCTCCCTTCATTTATAGTCTCAAGTCTAGTCGCCATGTAAATCAACTCTGTTTGGAACAGTACAAAATTGACCTTGTCAAGTAGCATAGCTTACTCCACATGTTTCCAATAATAATTTGAATTTTGTAGTGTACTCCTTCTTTTTAACTTTTGTTAGCAATATTTAATATCATAAATCCATCACTTTAATTTGATTGTACTGCGTTGTACGGATTTGCAGGATTCACAGCCAGTATATAATCTTTTTGGCAGTATCGTCCATTCAGGGTTCTCCCAAGATTCTGGTCACTACTATGCATATGTTAAGGTAATAGGCAATTCACCTAGTATCTGAACTTCAGTTCTGCTGCCCTAATATCTTGCTATATGTTTCTGCCAAAAATTTTTTTAGTAAATGTTCTGCGAACTTGCATGACATGCAGGATGCTTTTGGTCGCTGGTATTGCTGTAACGATTCTCATGTCTCCCTCTCAAGCTCTCAGGATGTTCTATCTGAGAAGGTGTATATCCTATTCTATATGCTGAGTTCCAAAACTCAAAAACATAGTACAAATGGTTACTCTTCTAGTGCAGTTAAATCTTCCCAGACCAATGGAAATGGCTTATCAAGTGCCACTTCTAGTGAGGCCGTGAAGATACCATTAGTGAAGCAGAATGGGCCATGCTCTACTAAAGGAATTGTACCACTACCCCTGACGAATGGCAAGATTGCACCAGGTCCACATATCAAGCCAATCCACTTGAAGAATACAGGAACAGAAAAGGTTGCATCAAATGGAAAACAGCACCTCATTTTGAGAAATAAGCCGGAAGTTAATGGGGCTGTAAAACCAGTGGAATCGAATGGTTGCGAGACTGGGAAATCTGCAGAACCCAGTAAAATTCATTCTAATGGCCGCATTTCTTGTGATAAGATGGACATTGGTTCACAAAACATGTTGCAGGATGCAGATGGAAATGGACAACCAGTTCATTCCATTGACCCCCAAGAGACCAATGGCGCTAAGGCCACTTGTGCTGAAAAATACCCTAAACAGCCAGTTAGTGTCGTTTCTTCAACATTGGACAAGAATATTTGTAGTTCTAAAAGTTCAGTTTTACACGGAGTATCTGCTGACTCTGTCAAAGAAGTGGTCACTTCAGTCAAGGATAGTGCATGCGTAAAGCGTCATCTTGATGAAGGGAAGTTAAAGGATCTTGATGAAGCGAAGTTAAAGGAAATGTAAGTTGAATTGAAATTTCATTCCAGTTGCTCTCTTTTCCACTTGTAGTTTTCAAACACTGCACACCTTCCATCGGTTACTTGTTTATATTTGATTATGAACATGAACTGAGCTCACTTCATATAACCTATGCTGATAATGATATGCTGATAATGATATGTTAAACAACAAATTTAGTGCTACCTTGATTTGCACATTGTTAATATTGCATTGGGATCTCAAAAAAAAATTGCATCGGAAATGTACAATTGGTGTATGTTGCAATCTAAATATGGTGATGTATCAACTTAAGGGTCTGACATGCATGGAGCTTGAATGGACTACATTCATATTCCAGGGTAACATGGATTAGTATTTTGTGAATACTCGTCAGTGATTAAGAAATAATGCATGAAGGATTTCACGCCTTTTGAAGATCCTTTGACATATCCAGCCGAACATAATCTCGTGACATATGCTGGTTACTCAACTACTCCATCCGTTCCAAAATATAAGACTTTCTAGCTTTTCTGTCCCTGTCCTGATTCGTGCGTATGTAGACATGTTTTAGTGTGTTTATTCACCCATTTAGTAATGAATTAGGACAAAGTCAAAAAGGCTAGAAAGTCATATAATTAGAAACAGAGGGAGTAGCATATCTGCAATGTGTGCTTCTCCATTTTACATTTTTTTTCTCTATTATCATCGACGTCTTGCTGTTTTATGTTCTCAGCGTAGTAATTTTTCTCGATGCTTACTGCATGTTTTGTGAATCAAAATATCCAGGCTTGCCGAATCAGCATCTTCTGAGCTTCGGTCCTGTGGTTGGGCGGATGGTGTCTATAATTTCATGCGTTCTGCAAAGAGGCAGTGTGTACAAAACACAGGTGCACCTGTAGATAGTGATGCGATCAGGTGAAGTCCTTTTCTTTGCTCTGAGTTTTGTGCTTCAGCTTTACCTTCTTTGTACCTTTTAATATATGATATCAGAATAGTTCTTCTGCTCATAAGGTAGATATGGATGCTTAACTAATGTTCTGCATGCAGCTATTATGGCAATATATGTGGATTTCTTGTATTCTACTAAGCTAGATTCATTGCCTGTGCCATTTTAGTGCTGTGTGGTTGCAGTATGACTCTTGACTGTTGTCACTCTCCAACGTTTTGTACTCTCTTATAGTCTTATTGTAATTCTATCACTAGTCCTTGCGCTTGCCGTATGCAGCAAATAGGTAGACTTCGTGCATGACATTTGTTCCTGATTTTCTACAGTGGCTGTTGGTTCACTGCTTATTAATAAGACAGTTCTTTTTGTAACTGGTTCTTTTTTTTTTGTTAAAAATGCCTATAGAGCAGTCTATGTTCTTGAAGCCCGTGACCTGCCAGTAGTAGAAGGTTGCACTGTCTATTAATCCTTTATTTTCCTGGCTAAGTTATTATTCAGAATCGCCACAACATAGCACATGCCAAATATGAGGATGCATTTTTCCGTGTGCAACTCTTTTTTGTGATCATTTATACGATATCCGATGTGTCTGATATTATATACTGCCTCCTGTAATGCAGAGAACAGCTAATAAGTGATTCTGGAAGAGTGTTTAAGTCAAAAGTTCCGGAATACTTGAGGGAAGATCTGATTGAATCCCTGAGATCATACTTTCAGGACAAATTTTGACGGATACTTAAGCTTTTTTGTGGAAGTTCTTCTAAAGGTAATTAATACATGTACCTCCTTTTTTCAAAACTGCTGCAAAGATAATCTTATGGAAAATGTATATCTCATGTGGAAATACGTGTTTGTGGTTATGGTAATGACCCTGTTGTTTTGCTTGATGTATTTACCATAATGGCCCTTCGTATCTAACGTGTCTTGTGCTTGACAATGTAGGTGCCAGTGGAATTCTGTTGGTCTACTACGTGCTCCTTGTGCGGCTTATTTTTGAGGCAAAATTTTGTTTTCTGGGATGAGGTTGAGAAGTAGTGGCCAAATGACCTGTAAAATCTGCCTTCTTTTGTTTCCGTTCTGTATGTTGTAGCCTTGTAACCCCACAATCCCGTTACACCACCTTCTGTTTCTACTAGTATGTACTCCCTCCGTTCTAATTTAACTGACTTGCTATTCACCAAATATGAATGTATCTAGACATGTTACATGTATAGATACATCCACATGTAGTGAATAGCAAGTCAATTAAAATGGAACGGAGGGAGTAGCAGATCATTCCCCCCTTCTGTACAACAATAATAGGTAGGTTAGCTCATGAATTTGTTGGGTTTTTGACCTGTTCTAGAAATAAACTCATTCATGGCTCTAATTATAATTGGATATGTTCATCTACTGGATGGTCCTTCAGAGAACGGTTGGTATGGTATTGGATTATTGGATATAATATAATCTCTAAAAACAAGCTGTCTGCTGGGAATAAATTTGGATTACAACCTGATTCGTTTGCTGGGTCTACATAGGTGTTTACTACTTTTCACAGAACGTTTCTTGAAATAAATCATGTACTACATCATTTTGATAAAATTTGCTTTGTGTGTTTTGATGCGTTGATATCAATGTACGTCTTGGGTCTCTTTTGTTAAAATCTCACAGGCACGGCGAGAAATTGGGCAATGCAAACCCGGTCCCTGGAATGTTGGTTGTGTGCTCAAAGCGTATCAATTTCGGATGATTATCAGGAGGAACCCGGACTCTGCTTTCGGAATAAGCATCGTATATCACATCTATCTTGCTGTCAAGTTCCGTCTGGTGCTGTGGATTGTGCACCAGCGATCGGCATTTCCACTTGAGATTTGGCTGATGACAGCGCACCCCGGAGCCTTCCATTCCATTTGGTACAACCCAATAAGCCCTCCATTATTGTGTCACAATAAAAGCACGCGCATGTTGCATTAATTGTTCATCATGAAAACAAGTTGCATCGGATTAATTAGCTAATTTTCTTCAAGCCGTGGACGTCAACTGCTCCTTCATTAAAAGAAGTCAGACGTGTCCATGTCCGACGCATCCAATCCAGTATACATATACTAGTACCAAACAGTGGGAAAAGCAGCGGAAAGTCATTTTTGACTCCCGAGAATCGAGATGCATTGCTCCTTTGTTTAAAAAAACACTAAAAATCATATTTTCTAAGTTTAAATATATCTGAAAACAAATTGTGCAGGTTCATATCACACAAACATGCGAAATATCGATTGGAAATATGTTATATTCGGGGCTACAGAAAAATGATAAAATATTTTTCATTCCATAGATTTTTGAAAGCGTGTATATTTAGTTCACACATTTATTCATTTTTATTATGTAGCTGAGAGTACGAGATATATCAAGTGGTAGATGTTTTGCATGTTTATAGGATACATCATTGACAACATTTGACATCAGGAGTAATAGCTTGGTTCAAGTCGTGTTCTAGTAGAGTAGAGAGCGGGAGACTAGTTGGACGGGCGGCGTTGCAGGAAGCCATGAGACCATCCGTCGACGTCGAACCACCTCTAACACTACCGAATGTGAGCTGGGAATGCAGGCAAATGACCCCAAACCTAACCTAACCTATAGCATAGTAGCACTGGCAGGGACGCGCACGTCCCAGCGACTGATGAGCGGGCTAGCTAGGCCTAGGCGTGTGAGCCACCGCTGGCGCTGGGGCTGTGCGCCGTCGTCGCTTTCACGGTACGCACCGCTCGCTGAGTTGTGGCGGTTGCTGTCACGAGAGCCACGGCACGACGCGGCAACGCCATCTTTCTTTCCTTCTTCCTCTACCAGCTAGGCGTGCAGACGGGCGTACGTGGCCAGATGTGGATGCGTATACGTATACGGAGCTTTCACAGTTCATAGGCTAGGATATATAATGGCGATGCATCTGACGCGACGGCTAGTTAATTGATCGATCACAAGATGGCTGCGGCTGACCGCTGACGGACATAAACCCCGGAAGGAAGGAAGGAAAGAAAACATGGTACGAACGACGTGTCCTAGCACGATGCAGCTGGGCGGCCTTTTTCAACGGAATCTCACGGAGAAGGAAAGACGAGACATTTCCCCACGCCGGCAGCGCACCCCCCGGCCCCCGCAGCTGTGCCTGCCATGCAAAGCGCGCCCGGTCCTAAAGAAAAGGAGGACGAAACAACGCTGAGGAGGGAGGAGAGGACCCAAGAAAAGGACATCGTGGTTCTACTCCCTCACGGCCTGCCTCAAAAGCAGCAGGATAAACTACTCTCTACTCGGAGGGAGTACTCACTCCGTTTCAGAATTAGATGGATTACATATGTGTATAGCGCACATATGATCATATGAAACTGATTTGAAACAGAGAAACTGTTGGTTATAACTAAGGAAATTCCGCACGGTACCGCGGGGCCTGTCCCGAGGAATGCAAACCAGGGTAAAACGGAATATTTAGTTTTAGTGGATTTGCTCAATCGGAAGCCGCGACATGTTTCACAACGACGTAGTTTCAGTGACAACAATTCATATGAACTTGGCAAGAATCAGCAACACCATCACAATAGTTTATAAACTTTGCAATAATCTAGCCACACGATGAGATGATTTTTTTCTTCTCAAAAAACCGTAAATTAACGATTATTTTAAGATTTCGGCTTTTTAAGAGATATATGCTGGAGATGCTCTTAGCATTTACAACTAAAATCATGTCGCTACGTACTACTACCTCTGTATTTTAGTATAAGACGTTTTAGCCTTTTTCCACATTCGCATGTCCAAACTTGTATGTAGACATGTTTTAGTGTTCATATTCACTCATTTTAATGTGTATCTAGATAACATGTGCAATAGCTAAAACATCTTATATTAAAAACGGAGGAGTAAGAATTAGCAAAACCGTTTTTGTGTTGTTTGTTAGCTTTAGCTTACGATATGATTTATATTTTTAGAGACGCTTATGATATGATGGTGGTGGTGGGTACATAGGCTTCGCACCGACGAGCCACGAAAAGCAGATAAATTTTGTCTCTCAAAACTGACAAAACGGATAATCTATACCTATATACCTAATAATAAAGTCAGCAAGGTTTCTGCCAAAAATTTCGTCGACCAATTTTTTAGACGATTTTGCCCCTACCAGTTTATGGTATTTACCCACCATTGCCACCAACAAGTCAAGATAACGATTCGTTTTAGTTGGACAGGTCAACAGAGGCCACCGACGCTTCCCGGAAAAATCTCCTCTCCGTGCCCACCAAATTGCCGCCGACGCTCGTCCCTACGGCCAGCCACGAGCCGTGCCGCGCTCGGCACCCGTGTGCCGCCTACCGCCGCCCTGTGCGCCTGTGTCCCTGCTGGCCGCCACCATCTCGTCACCGACCTCACTGCCCCCAGCGAGCCACCGCCCACCCTTGCTGGCTGCTTGTGCTGCCGAAGCGCCGCCGCCGCGCCCTGGCCAGCCGCAATCCGCGCTCGCGCCGCCACGTCGTCGACAATGCTCTGCGCACCTCCTCGGACCCGCGCCCCTGCGCACCGCCTACTCTGCCAGATGCGGATGCACGCCGCCTCCATCCTGCCCGCAGGACCTGATGTCCTGATCTCGATCTGGCCGCCGCGCGCCTTCACACCGCAAATGAGCACCGGCCACCCGCAGTTTGCTGCGTCCCCTCGCCGCTTCATTGAGAGGCGCCGACTCCCGCCGGGAACCCCTTTGCTCCGCAACCAAGTTCGTGGAGGTGCCCAAGAACGGTGTCAGATTCCAGGGTGTCTCCGGCGTCGACCAGGCCAAACTCTAGGTGAAGGAGGTCGTCGATTTCCTCAAAGAATCCCGACAAGCTTTCTCTCTGACGGCCTGCACGATTGGAGTACATGGGGAAACGGGGAATCTGGACGATGAGTTCGCCTAGCGCCTCCGGCCTCTAGCTTGCACAACTGGAATCCGCTGATCTAGACACCGACCAGAATTTGGCCCGCTGGCCTCACCCGCCTAGCACCTCTACGCCATGGGACAATGGATAAGCTGCGCTTGAATTATCTGTGTTCCTCTGTAACTTGGGACTGTCAAATAGTTGTGGTATCAGGCGCAAATTATTCCGTCAGGGATCAGACGGAGGATATGGAGTGGGAGGTGAGGGGAATGAGAAGAGAGTGGGGAGGTGTTGTTGGCGGCAGTAGAGGCACTTCGGGGCTGGTAGGAGCCGAGTCCGCTCGTGGGGAAGATGGCGACCTGGAGGCGCTCCATCGCCGGCAGCGACGACTCAAAGGGCCGGCTGTCGATCTCTACAGCGGCCTGTAGCCTGTAGATCTCTCTCACTTCTTCTGTGTTGTAGAACAGTGCAGACACAAAGAGTGCAGCTGGTCGGACATTCGGAATCATCCGATTTTGTCTTACCCCAAAGCGAAGCAGAACGATCCCACGTTCTTCTGTATGTATTCAATATGATATGGTGCAGAAAGGCTACTGGCCTGGTCCGTTTCATTCCTGGTCACAAGCTTCTGGTTTGCCAAAGTTTGAACCAAAACTTTGATTTGGTAGAAGATTTGAAGAAGCGGCTGCACATGAAGAAAGTATTTCTAAAATGATATCCTTCAAAGATAGTGCTAAACTGCTATGAGTTGACAAGCAGTATAGTTATCAGATCTTCTTTTTCATTGGAGTGTGCTTAGCTTTTGTGTGTAGTATTGAACTGAAAATAGGACAGTCAAATGAAGGTTGCATTTAATGCCTGAAAACTACCTAATATAACAGTTGGATCAATTGAGTATCAGATGCAAGATTATGGAAAAGTATAGTCATCTGCTAGAGAGAAATAATATTTTGTCAAGGTTGCCGTCGAGGTTGACACAAGTTTGTGATTCTTTTTAAACTTTCAATCAACCCGTAGCAACGCACGGGCACATTTCCTAGTAATTATAAAGCGTATTTCGCCATGGTTTCGGGAAGGCCCAGGGGCTCCACTGCATTTTGTCCCGAGCAAAAAAAAAACACAACAAGAGACTGCACGCCGTCCACCTCCTCTCTCTCCTTCTCTCTCTATAGAGCTCCTCGTGGCCTCCCACGCCTCTCCCCCCTCCCCAGATCCGCTCTCCGACGCCGCCGATGGCTGAGTACGACGCCGCGGGATCCCGCCGGTGGCGTTGCGACCCCGGGGAGGAGCACCACCGTCTCTCGGCCGCCGCCGCGGCGGAGGACCGCTTCGACGGCCTCCCGGACCCGCTCCTCCTCGTCATCTTCAACCGCATCGGCGACGTCAAGGCGCTCGGCCGCTGCGCCCTCGTCTCCCGCCGCTTCCACGCCCTCGTGCCCCTCGTCGACTCCGTCCTCGTCCGCGTCGACTGCGTCATCCCCGACGACCCCGCCTCCGCCTCCTCCTCCCCCTCCTCCGCGCCATCCTCCCCGACGGCCTCCGCCCGCGCGCGCAACGTCTTCTCCCAGATCGCCCGCATGGTCATCGGCGGCATCGTCAAGCCCATCCAGGCGCTCGGCCAGATCCTCTCCCACGCCAACTCCGCCTCCGACTTCCCGGCCTCCGCGTCCCTCTCCTCCTTCCGCCGCTCCTCCTCCTCCTCCTCGTCGCCCTCCTCGCCGCCCCCCGGCGGCGACGTGTCGCACCACTCGCCCTCCGAGGTGCTCCGCTCCTTCAAGGAGCTCCGCAGCCTGCGCATCGAGCTCCCGGCGGGCGAGCTCGGCATGGACGACGGCGTGCTCCTCAAGTGGAAGGCCGACTTCGGGTCCACGCTAGGCAGCTGCGTGATCCTCGGCGCGGCCTCCGCCTCGCCGTCCTCTGCTGCTGCCAAGGACGGTCCGAGCACGCCTCCTGCTGCCGACTGTGCAGAGTCTGACGATTCAGGGAGTATCCCGGAGTCCTTCTACACGAATGGGGGGTTGAAGCTGCGGGTACTGTGGACCATCAGCTCGCTGATTGCGGCGTCCGCCCGGCATTACTTGCTGCAACCCATCATTTCCGACCACTCCATGCTGGAGAGCCTGGACCTGATAGACGCCGATGGCCAGGGTGTGCTCACCATGGACAAGTGCCAGCTGCAGGAGCTGCGGGTCAGACCGGTATCTGCATCTGGTGACTCACACCGCACGCTCATGCCGGCGCTTAGCATGCGGCTGTGGTATGCGCCACACATTGAGCTGCCTGGGGGCACGGTCTTGAATGGAGCTACACTGGTCGCCATCAAGCCGAGCGAGGAGGCAATGAGGGACACGGTTGGGAACGGGGCTGCTGGGTCAGCAGGTGGATCCTGGGTTTCAGATGCCTTTGAGGAGCCATATCGGACGGCAGTCAGGATGCTCCTCAAGCGGAGGATGTATACCCTTGAGATGAATTCATTTTAAATTATGGATCGAGCGCCATTCTGAATGTTTCATCTGTGAGAGGTAAATTTCATATCACCATTCACTGCTCCAATGTTTATCTGATTAATTTTCTGCAACTGTCTTTGCTGCTAGGGCTGGTTCAACCCTATCCACACAATCGTGAGTTGTGGCAATCAACACTTTTAGGTGCACCGTAGAGTAGTGAACATCATAATTAAAATTCCTGGGATTGGGCTTGTGTAGTCACAAATAAGTTTAGCTCATGCTACGATTTTTGGTTATTTGTCATAAGAGGCAATTTTTGTAAATTAATCATTGAATTGTTGTTATTGTGAAACAGATGTTTTGGCTGACTGCTAATTCATTTCGTGCATTTGGCTATTGTTTGTGTATATAATAGGGGCTTATACCGAAGTTCCAAACTATGTTTCCATGAGTACATTGCTTGATTAACTGACCGTAAACCATAAAATGGAATTCAGTTTGAAAATCCTAACATTCATGAACATATGAACTTCAGTAATACGTTACTGCACATATTATCCTGGCAAAGTATTGGAGTGTGGACAGGGTCCCTGATTCCTTATCAAGTAGTGATGCGTTCTGTTTTTGTCACTTAAGTTGTTTTGGTGATACTGATAATAACCTTCATATAATAAACTTAACTAATGCAAGACAGTGCATAACATATATATTAACGGATAGTTTGTGAAATCATGATTCCTGGTAAATTTTCATTTTTATGGCACTGGAGAATTATGCTGACACTGATCACTAGTTAGTCACGCAGAAATTTGATAATTCTAGTTTGTTTGCCTGTGGTGATGAGGTGTCAATTCTTCTTTTTAAGTCTGACTCTTCAAAATCTCAGTTATCCGACCAAGTTGAAATCCAGAAAAAGGAATGTTCATGCTATTGTCCCTACTTGTATAGCAAGAACAAGCATGTTTAGCTGGCTAACCTTCTGTACTATGCCTAATATCTTGTGCTGACATATGCGCATGCATCAATATCTGCCCCAGACATTCCCCTTCAGCTGTTTAGAGCTGTACTACGCCCTTCATTGAGTAACATTTTTCGGTTATTACTTTGGATCTGTGCAATTAAGGACTATTAAATGGAGAGGGGGGCTGGGGAGATATCAGAAACGCTTGAGGCAGGCTAGTGGAAGGCAAGTGTGATTTGAGGGAAGAAAGATGTTGCGTCCCTACTGTATTTTTGGGGTATTACTGAAACCCATTCTGTTAAGAGCTGTACTCTTGCTCTGTAAGGAAATCTGTTTCATTGCTACTTTGGAATAGTGCAACTGTGCAATTAATAAATGGGAAAGAAGGAGAAGTATTAAGAAGTCTTGATGATAGGCTAGTCAAAGGCAAGTGTGGTTTTGGTATAAAAGACAATCCTATTGAATGCATCGGTTACCAACTTACCATCATATGTGTCCCGCCAGTATGGCCCCACATACTGTTTACTTGTGTGCTAGAATCAAGTATGTACTATGCAAAATTTCAAAAAAAATGTACTATGCACAGCCCAAACACATATGCGGAACTTTCCACATTCATCCATCTATTTTTCTTAGACCCGCTTCAAGGGCTGATCCGAGCTATGCCGTGACGGGGTATTTTTATTCAAAGAAGAGCAGGGTGGTAGGACCATCTAAATGTAGGATCCTGTAGGCTGTAGATTTCAAGCTCTAATAGAAATAGATGTCGTAAAACATGAATCTGTTTAAAGCAACATGCACTGATCAACTAGTATGCACCTCATATAGTTACAAGCATGGTTTTTAAGGCGTCGCTTAGGCGACGCCTAGGCATCAAGTTGCCCCCCCCCCCCCCTCCGCATTGCAAAAACGGCCGCTTTAGGCGCGTAGTCGTGCAAAGCGTCCGCCTAGGCGTCACCTAAGCGCCCCCACCTGTCAAGGCGCCAAAGTGTCGCCTTAAAAACCATAGTTACAAGGCTATATGTGAAGCAGGATTTGAGAAATCTGGCAGATATCTCAAAGGACTGACTGTTGAACTTTGTGACGTTATAATCTATTCACCCCTTTAGTCAATGCAGTAATTTTAGCATTTTGCTAAAATCTTATCCCTTCATGTCTCTTTTTCAGGATGTGATTCTATTCTCACGAGATGTGACTCGAAAGCCCAATGTAACTTGAGCAATGGAGTGGAAGTTCTCTGGCTGCCTATTTTACTCCAGCCTGCGCCTACCTTGCTCAGTTATTAATGTATGAACATGATGAAGGAAAACTGTGCATCGTTTGCCGATGCTGGAGCCGATAGGCAAGTCATTGCAGAGCTCGCTGGTGGTCGACCTTCCTAGGAAGCCCTTGCCTTCATCGGACGTGCAGCGTGGATACATTACTGTGTATATGTATCCGTGTGAAGCTGCTGCTAACACTGTTAATTTTCACGTTGAATTGTAGCTCTTTTTGGAGAGAAGTTACACACTCTGTACATGAATCTGCAGGTTCGTTTGCATATGAATTCGCAGAACCCGTGTAAATGTTGTACTTTGAAACGAGAGCTAATGTTGTAGAATAATAGTGTGAATCCAGGTGCAGAAACATTTTTACGTTGACAATGCTACAAGTGCTGCTTGTTTTTCTCACGGTTGGATTCGAACATTACCTGGAATCTCTATGAACTTCGTGCAGTTTCTGTCTGCAAGTTTTCTTTTTCTTTTGTTGGTATACAAATTTATGGTTGCATGAGTGTTATTAGGTATTTGGGTACCCTAAACACCGGGTAGATTGTCCGCGTGAGATGACCAGGTTTCAGTTATCTCCGGGTAGATTGTCCAAAACTCAGAAGCGATCAGGGATTCAGGATCGGGTATATGGCATTTGGTTGCTTGGATCTGGTACCCATAGGCCATTGCTTGGGTTTGGACAAGTTTCCAGCTTGGGGTATCTCACAGCAAAGTCAACTTTATTTTCTTAATTAATGGAAAGGATTCCTATACAGGATTCATTTTAGTACACCGCTGGAGCGCTATCTAAGCAGGGTTAGAGTCATTCTATCCTCTTTGAGAATAGCGTCAGTATTAGGTTGGCCGATTACTCAACTTTAGGACGTGTCTAGGCAGTGCGCGGGCACTGTTTTGCCCTCCGTGGTGCCCCCCTGTCCGAAGCCGACAACTTTTTTTGTCGCGTAGCGTGCCTGTGAGGAACGGCCAGAAACGAGCGCGCCCCGGAGCGGGAGCCAGCAAGGGATAAAAAATGAGCAAGCACAGACGCGCTTAACACCTCTTCACCTGCCTCCGTGGGCCCGGATCACAACCTAGGCAAAAGAGATCACAACCTAGGCAAAAGAGCAAAGCAAAATGACTAATCACCTGGAGCCTACGGGATCCTTCCGGGTGCTACTGAATCTCATTAACACGCTCACCCATGTAACTTCTGATGCAAAGCACATGGAGAAACAAAAAAAATATCGAAAATAGCAGTTGTACATAATTTCTGGATGCATCCCATTGATCCAAACATTTATGGAGTAGTATGTAACTTCCTGACCCATCCCCACTACCTGATTAGGATCCATATACATCCCCCGGGTACATGTACAAATTTGTTAAAACAAGACTCAATTCCTCTGCTTTTTGTGTAGAAGAGAGATCAAGAATACATGCACTTATTGATGATCTAGCATGGCATAGGATTTTCTTTCCTTTCATTGTTCGTAGATGTAAGAAAACAGAGTTTAATCAAAGTAGTCGATAAGCATCTCAGGGTTTTGGGGCATGTTACTTTAACAAAGGCGATAGACTGAAATTTTCCGCATGATCTAGTATATACATAAGTACCAGTAGATACACGAGTTGTATATGGCAGATATGTTCATGTTCAGAACATGATGTAGCTTGTTCCCTTTAGTGACTTGGTGTATTCTGATATGGATACGAAATAGATCATCAAGCATGGCATCCAGATGTAGGTTTAGCTGTAACAAACGAAATGTACAAAGAACTTATGTTAGTAAGCAGTTGTTACAATACATTGATGCATAAGCTGTAAAAAGATTAAAGATAGATGATGATTTCTGTATTTCAGCAAGAGAGATAGATGTAGTTCTGCTAGTACTTGTGAGCAATACCGAATAAAGAGGGTGAAAAGAGTTAAATTTCAGCAAGAAATACATATGTAGTACTTGGATCAATTTTTAAAAGAAAAATCCTTGCTATTTTATCAACAAGGTCATGGAAACAAACTATCCACCCTTGTCAAAAAAAAAAACTATCCACCAGGCAGGTCTTGACCTGAACGCTCCAGCTGATGATGATGGTAACAAGCAAAATGTCGATCTTGTTGGACAAGGTGGCCATTTTCAAGAACTAGCACAAGTGTCTACAAGCAACACATGTCCATCTGCTGATACAATAGTAGAAGCAGAGCACACGCTTTCAAGTGAAGAATCAGGTAGCGACGATGAAATTTAATCCATTCCAAGCAGCCAAACTGACATTCAAAAATCATACCCACACATGATTTTTGAAAGCACCCATATGTAAAAAAGGTTGTTCTGAATACTTCTACTGAGTTGAAAGTATTGTAAGAATTTACAACTCTTTGTATATGGCAAATCCCACTAGTTATTGTTGTTTGATTCACCTAAGATTGTTAGTAATACTACATCCCTGTAGAGGAACATTAAAAGTTATGCTACAGCAAAAACTACATCCCAAATGATAGAAAAAATCAGTAAAGATGAGAGGGTGCCGAGCTGAGAAAAAGTTCCTTACCTTGCTTTTATTGTCAGCAGCTTCTTCCTCGTCACCGTTAAGATCTTCATCGTTCTGTGGATCCTCCGATGCAAGTGCTTGAGCATCTTCAATATCATCATCCAGATGTGATTGTGGAGGCTCTTCCAAAACACCCCTCTTGACTTTTAGTTGCAGCCTTTGCTCATCATTTTATATCTTGCCTGTACAGGTATTGGTGTCCTGGATATTTTCTGCAACCAAAAAATATAAGCATAAAAGGCTTCAGGACATTGGTAAAAGAACATGGTAACATGGTCTGATGTTAACTTAACTTTTGTTTGATGATTTATATAGAATTCCTTATATGGCCCTTGCTTAAAATTTTGTTCCCTATTTGGCCCTAAAAAATTTAGTCTTCCTTATTTGACACCTCAATTTCGTTTCTTTCCTTATCTGACCCTGTAGTGCATTCTGAGCACTAACAGTGTTAAATAGGAATGTAAAAAGACTCTTTTGCCCCTGAGCACTAACAGTGCCAAAAAATGACTCTCTAGTGTTTGTGACACATTTAACCAGTCAGCTCAATAATTTCTAAGCAGGATCACAATAAGTAATGAACAATTGCACAACCTTTGTCTTGGACAATTTCTCAAACATAGACATCAACTCTTGGTCAGATTTTACTTCTGGAAATATTTTCAGAACATCATCATAGTATTGAACATGTGCAACATCCAAATATGGTGGCGGGTACTGCTCTACAATTGATTCAACCAAATCCTTATAATTTGTCAAGTCAGAATCAATCACTTTCTCAAAAAGAAAACATCTCATTTCTTTTCTAGCTTTTTTTGGGTTGCCAAACAATCTAATTATCAGCAAATAACTTGAATTCGGATCCATCCTGTAATGAAATAAAAACAACAAATAAAACAGAAATTCGGATCCACCCTGATCATCAACAATCTAATGCATATATGATTGGGAGAGATGAAAGCTCTCTACTAATGCATATGAGCAGCGAAACTCACCCTTCGGGGCATACCGACGATGCTGCCCGTGAGGCCGAACCATACGTCGAGCCTGCCGCAGCATCCGTGCCCGCTCCCTCTGCCGCATCCGAGACCACGCAGGATGCCACAGCCGAGCGCGCTCCCTCCGCCGCAGCCGAGCGCGCCCCCTCCGCCGCATCTGCGCTCCCGCAAGCCGCCACAAGCGAGCTCGCGCCTTCCTCCGCATCTGCGCCTGCGCCAGCCGCCGCAGCCGAGCCCGCGCTAGCCGCCGCAGCCGAGCCCGCGCCAGCCGCCGCATCTGGTCCACTTCCGTCCGCCGAAGCCGCCGCACCACCACCTGAAGCCGCCATCGCCGGTGGCGAGGCACGGTGTCGCCGGTGGCTAGGTTTTACTGTTGGAGACGAGTCGGGGAAGAGATTTTTCGTTCGGCCTGGGCAATGGTGGGGGAAAGGTTGGTCCGGGTTGACTCGTTCGACCTGTTAAGTCAGGGAGGGGTAGTTTGGTCCAACAACACAAAAACTAACAGCAAAACATAACGCCACAAACGGTGGTGTCAGATAAGGAAAGAAACGAAATTTAGGTGTCAAATAAGGAAGAGTAATTTTGTTAGGGCCAAATAGGGAACAAAATTTTAAGAAAGGGCCATATAAGGAATTCTCTCTATACAAAAATACATGCAAGATACATACTTATGGAACATGGCATGGAGTTTCAAGCTAATTTATGAAAAATTCCAAAAATACACATGCCATGGGAAAAACATCTCTCCCTATGGAAACTACAACTACTACATATCCAAATATTGGCATCATGCGGAAATAATCAAGTACCCGTAAAAAGCTGTATTGTAGTTTTTATATCTAATTTACATCGACTTAATGAAAGTTTTCATCTTATATATACAAGAAATGAATGGAATGCAAAAAGTACATTCTACATAGAAAATACAAGAAAGAAAAAACATCTATCCCTTTGAAAACTAATACTACTACATCTCCAAATTAGTGACATCACGCGAAAATAACCAAGTACTAGTAATAAGACGCATTGTAGTTTTTACATATATTAGATGATTTTTTTCATCTAAATATATGTAAAAATACATCTGTGCGCAAAATCAATAATGGGAAATACATTACATACAAACACAACTAAAACATTTGTAGTGGTCTTCAGATCATAGATGTAAATTCTAGTATACTAATTTTTTTTAACAAAAACAGCTAGATGTGCATCGAGCTACATCCAACACACCAGTTGCTATCATATATATGCAACCTCAAAAAATACATCTACCACATAAAGAAAACTACTACAAAGCCCCCATTCATCCATTTTGTAGGAGCAGAACTAAATTTATCACGAGGACAACTGGACAACACATAAAAAAAATTCCCAGCCGTGCTCCTACCCATGATCGGGAGCAGCAGCAAATGGAACGGGGCGCGGCGGCGCCCTGCAGCTCCTGCGCGCCGCCGCGCCCTGCAGCTCCTGCGCCGCCACCGCTCCCTGCCGCTGCGGCCTGCAGCTCCTGCGCGCCGCCGCGCCCTGCCGCCCCACAGGGCCGCCGACGACCTCCTCCGGCCGCTGCTTCGGCGCGCTCTGCGACCGCAAGATGGAGGATTGGGGAATGGCTCGTCGTCGGTGGGTTTTGTCCGGACGTGACAAGCAACGAAATCTCGGAGCAACACACAAGATGGCGATCCGACGGCGCGCGGGGCTAAGACACCGAGAGTGCCCGGGCACGAAATAGATTTTACGTATACTTTAAAATCTCTTCCATCTTTTTTTCTCTTCTTGAGAACACAGAGACCTCCTCTGATCTTGATATGACACTGAGCTGCATCACACTCCGCCAAAAAGCTTAATTTGTTGAGCGAAAAAATAGCATTGTAGTCATACTTCAAGTAAACTTCCCATTTTTATGACGTTAACCGCATCCTGAGCACTGCGATTTGCGAGGGCATAAAGGGCTGTTCACCGTCAGATCAGCTTATAAGCTGCGACTCGGGTTGAACGAGTTGCTGCAGGACTCCAGCCAATTACTCTACTTCAGCAGATCCGGCAACAAGAACTAGTTCCAGTTGGCACATGATCTAGATACAGCAGCTGCCCATGAGAGGTCTTAATGTTCTTGTGTCGTTTCGTTCGCTCATCATGAACCTGAGATGCGGAGGATTTGAAGACGGTGGCCTCATGTTCCCGAAGTACAAGTACGCCAAATCAATCCGGAGAGAAGCATTTTTTTTTTTTGGAGAGGATGAAACATACTTACTACTAAATATCAGCAGTTTCAAACTTTCAATATGCCGAAATGCATAGTTACCGTTCCACTGCTCTAAGTGAGAGCAAAAAGGTACTAGTACAGTAATACACATTGTGCATCCCTTAAGTGGAGCACACAATCAACAAGCTGGATAACTGCAGCACCTCACTTACTTGTTCAACCTGGGAAGTGCATCCCTTAAGGGAAGCATTGCTGATACCGAACCAGATTGTTGCAGCACTTTAGTTGTTCAACCTGGTGGTAAGTGGTAAGTGCATCCGTGCATACTAATACCAAAGTGTTGGATTATTGCAGTTCTTCAGCCCGGGAAGTGTATCCCGACAAACGAGTCAATGCTTCTGCTTATACGTGGACGGATATTTTGCAACTTCCTGGAACCTTCTGCTTCTGGCACACCATCTTGTTATGCAGGTATATGTTTTGCAGATCCAGTGCAGCTTCCATCACACTGGAACGAAATTCAAGAGCTTGCCTTCTGCTTTAAACCGATGAATTCTGAGCAGAGCACATCCAGATTGTAGTGCTTGAAACAATATTTCGGTGCTTCCCGCTGGGTGTCCTTCTTCTCCTTGGTATGCGCAAATTTTATTTTGACGGAGGGCAGTGGCACTGCTTCGATTAATTAAGAGAAACCGGGACAACTGACGGAGGGCAGAGTTGCATAGAGATAAGCGAAAGCTGGAAGGACTATAAACTGTACTCCCTTCGTTCTGAATTAGATGACTTTCATTTATCTGAAAGTGTATGTATATAGACTTGTAACATGTCTAGATACATCCATTTATAGAAAAATAGAAGTCGTCTAATTTAGGACGGAGGAAGTCCAACCTGCCTATACAAGTTACACAAGAAGTAGAGAAAGGGAAGGCGGCGTGCGCTCCCGCAGCATAGAAAACTGGCGATTGTCAAGCTCCAGCCGGCCACACCGTAATGAGAACAGGACCTGACAGGCCTTTGCCACCCGGGGGCATGGAGAAAACTCATTCGTTAAATTTTAGCGATTTCAATTTTGGGCCTTTTGGCTTGTGGTTCTTCTGAACTCTTGCCGTAGAGTACATGCTTTAGGCTTTAGTTCAAATGTTCAATTTTGGATCCTCCACTTCTTAGGTCGGTGGGAGTTGTTTGGATCAAGGATGGATATTAATTTATTCTGTGGAGTAGCTTCAGTATTTGTTCAAAATTTGAAGCTGTGGTCAGGTGGATGCTCAGCTCTTCTCCTAGTAGAACGAATCACAGTTGGTGATGGCCGGCTCCATCACAAAGTTGAGGAAATATGTAACGGCTGGTTGGGGCATGCCATGCATGTTTGAATGTGCATCTTTGGTCTTTGTTTTGTTAAGTTTGATTAAACAAGGGCGCAGCTTTCATCTGTTTGATCTCGATCAATACAAGGGATGCATCCACTGCTCTTTGATCTTTGTTTTGTTTGATTAAACAAGGAGTAGTACTGTCTTTGACAGATGGCGACCGCGAACTGCCACAGGAACCGACCGTGAAGCTAGTACGGAATGTTGCTAGAGAAATCGCGCCGCGACGAGAACCAAATCAGGGTGAATATCATTCCCCAATCTGTCAGATACTTTTAGATTTTTATAGAGAACATACTTAGATTTGACAAAACGTACGTTACGGCCGGGAAAAGTTATTAATTGAACATACATCTGCACTGCGTAGTTACCTAATTGAAAACGGGGTACCCTTGAAAATAATTGGTTCCTCGTGATCGAGATGTACTTTTGTAACTTTTGTTTGAACTGTACTCGATCACATGAGGGCATATTTTTTTAACCTAACGAACTAATCACAAATTAGATCGAACTGACGAAGATCGGGAATGAATCTGCGATTACCCTCACTCAAAAATGCCCTCTCTTTTTTTTTTAGCTTCGACATCATTCCTCGAAACAGGCTTTCGCTCCGCTTTATAAATAAAGCAACAACCAGCATACGACACCACACCACAACACACGCACCCAAGACACAACACCACAACACACTCACCCAAGGCAAGATACAAAGATGCTAAGAACAGCTACACCAACCCAAACGGGAAGAAGAAGCCGCGTAAGCCGAGAGATGGGCTCCAAAACGGCGCCTTCAAGAAGGGAACACCACCATAGTGCCGCCACCGTCAGATCCAAAGATCGGAGTTTTCACCCGGAGAAGCACGGATGGAGAGTACCCACGACGATGCCTTCAAGAAGGAGACGACGCCCATGGGCGCCGCCATCGTCGGTCTGACATCCAGACAAGGTCTTCACCCTGGAGACCACCCTCCATCATCCATGCATGGTGCGGGCAAGCCGCCGCACCTCCATCAAACGGCGAACACTAGCTACCGTGTCGTCCACACGACCAAGATAGCCAGCCCGCACCCAAGCCAAGGGGGCCGCCCACACGCCCCAAGGCTCCCACCACCAGGGTCGCCGCCCCGGAGACCGCGAACACAAACTGGTAGCACGCGAGGCACCACACCACGGAGCCGGCGAAGTGTGGCGAGGGCGAGTTTCAAAGAGCGGCAAAGGTGCAATAGGCAAGTGGACGGCGCCTCCGTACCACCCGCTGGTCGCACTCCGAAGCCGGCAACCCGCTCTAGACCAACCTGGCCCAGATCTGATCCCCGGCCGCCCCACGGCCACACGGAGGAGTCCGTCCTCCACCGTCTCACAGACGGGTGCCGACCGGACAAGCAGTAGGGGCACACCAGACCCGCAGGCCCGGCCGGGCCCAGATTGGGCCCGTAAAGCCCCCGCCGCCCGCTGCAGCACGAGCTCCGCCCCCGCCACTCTCCGCCGCTTCAACATCACTCTAAAATACAATTTCATGGAAACATCTCCACATGTATAACGGCGGGCATCAACTTTTGAATCCTAGCAAACGGAACATATCACGTCTAGCGCTCACCAGCAGGAGATTCTCTCTTTGATCATGCCATCTGCACAATGTTTAATTACTTGCTGGTTGTCCTCCAAGATAAGGCTGACCTGTGTGGCCTGGACCAAGCCTACACAATGTAAGCACATTTTGGGCATCTTCAAGGGCACCCTTCAAGTGTTCCGGTTTTCCTAAAATTTTGTCCGTTTGGGGTGCCTCATATTGTTTTTCTTTTAATTTTTGGTGCCAGATATTTGTTTGTGAACAAAATACCATGCTAACTAAGGGCAGCCCCATTTTTGCCCCAGAAAATCCTAAAATTGCACAAAAGCTTGACAGTGCAAATTGACAAACAAATTTGACATTTGATAACTCCAATTATTGCACAAATTCTTCTGACTCCTATTATTGTCACAATTATCATTTGTCACCGGCTCTCCCTCTCCCGGGCGGCCTCTTGACCTCCTTCAGCAGTGTGATGACTATAAAACACGATTATCATTTGAAAACGATTTTCCAATTCATTAATACGGCACAGGAAACGCAGCAGCAGCAGCAGATCTGGGCCACCTGCTTCACAGCTTGTTTACTCTGTCTGGAAACTGTGAAATAATAGTTTTTAATCGCATTTTGGGCAACCAAAGATTGTTACTGTAAATGATAGTCAACGAGATCAACACCTGGTGTGCCAGGTCAAGGAACCATGAGGCACAACTCAGAGCTTGGCAGATGGCTTGCTTGCCTAATGTTGTAGTTAGTCTTCTTTTTCTAGTTTCTCTCTTTTTTCCTTTGTACATCCCCTACCCCTCGCCTTCAGATAAAACTCTGTAATTATAAAGTAGAGCTCGTCTCTACTTTCTTTTATTCATAAAAAAAAACATACTCGTGGAGTACGAGAAAGGGAGGGCATGTGTGTGATGAGTGGCCTGTGGGCCCGCAAGACAGTAACACGAGCGACCGACAGCGACAACGATTAAACGCAAATTGCAGAATACGACGACAGCGTCGGCTCTCGGCTTTGAGTGCTGACCGAAGCGTGGAAGACGATGTTGGCGCGAACCTAACGGCCACCTGCCAGTTAAATATTAGCCGTTGGATTTTAATGAAGGGAACCTGCATCGATCGGTCGAGGGTCGTCCGGTAACTGAACCTACCGATGATGACTGCAATTGTGGATTTCCGATTTCTTCCGATTCAGTTTCGTCGGCTCATAGTAATGTCAAAAGTAGAAGAGGAAGAAAAAAAGGAGAAAGTTTCATCGGTTCCATGACAAGTGCGTCGCCTTGTCCATTTCCGAGCAAAGCCATTTTCCTAAAGTGACTGCTGTTATGTTAGAGCATCCCCACTCGCCCCCCCCCCCCCCCCCCCAAGGGCCCTCAAAGGCTTATGGGGAGCGCCGACGTAGAAAAAGTCGGCCAGCCGCGGCCCCTATTTCCTTAATCATGCCGGCCGGGACCAAACAGAACTCCGGCGCCCCCAGGCCGGGCTAGCGGGGGCGCCGGCGCGACGTCGTTTCGGCCGGAAAAAAACGCGCGAACCGCTTTAGCGTCGTGGGCCACCGCTGGCAGTGACTCGCGTCCGTTCGCGGGGAAAATTTGACCATGAGAGAAAGGAAAATGTTTATGCTAGAAAAACGTGTCTTAACCAATAAATTGCTTTTTTGAACAAAAAACTACATCGGAGTAGAAACAAGATTTTCTCTTTTAAAAGCAAGTTTATAGTACAAAGTTGCTTTTCGTGCTAGTGTATACTACATAACTGCTTTTGTGATAGAAAAACAAGTTTGTATTTCAAAAGTTGACTTTATAAAATATTTTGAAAACCAATTGTTATCAGAAAAAATAATTTCTGATCAAAATTTGCTTTTGTCGAACGAATTGACGAGTTGAAACAAAATTGTATCAATATTTTAAAATTTTATAGTACGACCTTTTATGTTATATAAGTTGCTTTTAAAAATTAGAAAATGTGGTAATACTATGCATGACGATAGACAGATGTCAAGATTGCAGTATGGTATTTTTTTGGGTTTTTTGGTCGAAAGCAAGTTTATAATACAAAAGGTTCTTTTCGTGTTGCTGTATATTACATAGCTACTTTTGTGATAGAAAAGGCAAGTTTATATTTCAAAGTTGATTACATAAAAGAAATTT